>OX392463.1:105141662-105257309 GCA_947623515.1 Neoascia interrupta | reverse complement strand
ACAGGCATTTTAATAAAACCAGTAGAGAGTATTAAGTCATCTTTTCACAAATTCAATGTCTGAATAAAATTATTAAAGAAAAAGTAAAAATAGATATGGACTATGACCTTAGATCACGCCTTAAGATTGGACCTTTTCCATAGGCTTTTAAGGAAATCGATAAGGTAACAGAAAGGAGATATTTTGGAACCAATGTTGGTAATTACATCCTGAATAGTGATGGCCAAGAAATAGCAGACAAGTTGAATGCATTTAAAGCCATGTTCGCAGAAACATATGCCGAAAAAAATCCTGACTTTAACCGGAATTTGACTAGTGAAGTTCTCCGAGTTGTAAATGACTTCAAAGTTCACCACGCAAGCGGTTGCCTCGTATCATTTTCCACGTCACACAGTGCGCTTAACCGGGGTTCACCATTCACAACACCAGAGAAGGTCCATCAATTCCGGTTAGGGCTCAACAACAAAAGATCCCAGGGACCAGATAAAATCTCCAACTTTATTATTAGAAAATGTGTTTATTCTGTGGATGTTGCCCTTGCATGTATATTAAATTAGTGCATTAATAATGGCTACTTTCCCATTGCCTGGAAAAGGCCAATTATTATGCCCATTGCAAAGAAAAAGAGATCTCGTGATATTAAAGACTTTCGCCCTATTTCACTTTTATCTAATGTAGGCAAAATTTTCGAGAAGGTATTATCAGAAACAATGAATAATGCGTGTGAGGAATTCAATGGCATACCGAACAATCAATTTGGGTTTAAGAAAGCTCATTCAACGGAACTTGCAACATTATTTCTAAGCAATAAAATAATCCACAATTTGAGAGAAAAAAAGTGTACTGCCGTGTTAGATATCGACTTTTAAAAGCGGCATTCGATTCTATTTGGCATGTAGGGCTTAATTTAAGCTGTATATTCAAGGTCCGTCCAAAAATGGAAAAAGGACCTCTTATGGTTTCGCTACGTTGTCAGTCCGCCCGTCCGTCCAATGGCTTTACGGGCTTCTGAACGGTAAGTCGTAGAAAGACAACATTTGGTGTGCGTATAAACTGCGATATAGTCAGAGAATCCAAAGAGGGCAATTTTTTTTTAAGCACAAATAACGGTTTAATTACAGTTTGAAATTTCATGTGAAAATATACGTAATGTTTTTTAGTGTTTTTATACCCGACCCAGGGTATATTAAGTTTGATGTATAGTTTGTAACGCAGTGAAATAATGACCTCAGAATCCTAAGACCTTTTAGAGATATGAATGGGACCGACAGGAGAAACGATTAAGCCATGTCCCTCCGTCCGTCCGTCCGTATGTAAACAAATTTTAGGCCTTAAATTTTAAGGCAGAGAGCTGAAATTTTGTGGGTTGGTTGGACGTCCAGTCCTTCAGATCGAGTTTGAAAATAAGCTGAATCTGCCCACAGACACGCCCACTACAGGCCTGTATGTGCGACCATCTCTAATTTAAAAAAATACATTTTGCAAATTTTAGCTATGTTGCAATGGCGCTAGCGCATCCATTTTTGGTACGTAACATTGCCTTATAATTGTCTTTAAGGTAGCCAAAAAATTTTAGCTTTTTCATTGGCCACGCCCACTTTTTAAGGAATTTTAACTTAAAATGACTGTTTTTCAATAAATATATATGAAATTTGACAAAAAATTATATGACAAAAGCTGTAGATATTAGCATTTTCTAACTTTTATGTATATATTGTATTGTGCCTACACCCACTTTTGTAGGCGTGGCGTTAAAACAAGTGATTTTTTAGTTAAAAAGGCGGAGTTTTAGGCCGAAATGTATGCAAACACCTAGTATAAAGCATTCGACAGTTATATGTTTATATCCCATATAACTGTTATATTTTTGGTATAGTCGGGTATTTTGCAATCCGTCGTAGATGGATTGAAGCTTTTGCATACCCACTGTTGCACTTTCCCACTTGTTTTCAAGAAGTTTGGTAGGCAAGAACTAGAAAAACGAAACTTCGGGTTAAGAAACACTAAGCTTTAATTAAAAAATAAAACTTTTAGAACATATGAAAACGGTTTTGAAAAATGAAGAGTCGAAAATGCAAGGCGTTTTTCAACGTATTGGAAGCCATAACTTTTGAACGGCTTATTGCTCAAAATCAATATTAAACACAAGTATAAATTAACTCAAATTAAACCAAGTACTTAGGTCATATTTATCAAAAGCGGTTTGAGGGCTGCAGTTTTGACGCATTTTCGAAAAAAAACGTAAAAATGCATGAAAAAACGTGTGTGTGTGCCTTTTCGAAAACTATTTTTTTAAAGATTTATCGTTCCTTAACGGTTATGACGATCTTGTTTAAATTTGGCTGAAGTATGTAATGCTTAAAAGGCAAGCGAACTGCATCAAAAACGTTTCCAAATTGCCGTTTCCGAACCTAAATTTTTAAGCCCATTCAAACAAACGAAATAAAAAACATGATATTTTTACCGTTTTCTCAGAAATCCATGTCCGCAGAATTTGAGAAAAGTGGCAAATGCTAGCACAGGTGGTTTTAAAATTGATCAAAAAGCCTAACGGTAATTAAAATAATCGAAATTGCTGTTTTCTGGGCTTTAAATTATAAAAATCCTAAAAAAGGCAAAAAAAGGCAAAGAAAGAGTATGTCCTTCCCTCTAACGAAACCCAATATAAAATCACCCAATATAAGAACAGTAGGAAGCAGTACAGAACCCAACAGGAACACTACGAAAAAAGTATATTACAGACAGTAAAAAAAAATAATCCAGAAATAGTTTTAATAAATCACTAGAATGTTACACAAACTGCGCAATACAGGGTGTTTCCAAATTCGATGCAAATATTTTGACACAAGATTCTTGGGTATATTTGAAGAAAAAAATTGTTCTACAGTATGGGCCTATCACAAATTTTAATACCACTTATTGGGAATTTAAGAAAACACCTACTTTGAGGTACCTTGACCCATACTAAAGAAAATATCTCCGCTAGTACTTACAACAGGTACTTCATTTAGGACTTAAATTTTAGAAGAAATAGTACTCCTTTCAACTGCATTAAAATAAAATTGATGACTTTTTGAACTTTCGAGATATTTGCTTTTAAGTCGGATCCTTTTTCCCTGCCCATGACACTTTTTTGACTTTCAAGACACATTTCTGCGAAAAATGCGTAATAAACATATCGGTAATTTTTTTTTCTAGTGCACCTAACAATACTTAATAAAAATTGCTAAGACAAGTTACCCGAAAAACCCACAGATTTTATGATACTTGGGAAATTCCATAGCAGGTAAAATTATGAAAAACTCGATTCATAGTGTTCAATTCCTATTATTCTGAATAAATATGCTTGTGTTTTTTTTTTCTTTTTTTTTTTTTATTTCATTAAGTTAACTTTACAATCAAATAAGGTGTTCAAAGTGTCCTCCTCCATTTTGTATGCATGCTAGAGCCCGTTTTTGGATTGCGCTGTCAACGTTTATTGAGGATAACTCCTGCCTCACTTGTGACGAGGCTTGGAGAATGCGATCATTTAGAAGATCGCATTCTCCAAGCCTCGTCACAAGTGAGGCAGGAGTTATCCTGCTATCCATTTAGAGTTGATATTTCTGTAGAATAAACAAGTTCTTTCATTCTCCCCCATACAAAAAAATCCATAATTGTAAGGTCTGGAGATCTTGCAGGCCTGTGAACTGGTCTATTTCTTCCTATCCAACGACCAGCGTAGTTTTCATCCAGCCAATTCTTAACCTCGCGACCAAAGTGGGCTTGGGCTCCATCCTGTTGAAAATATGACGAAGCTCGTTGAGTTACCGGAACATCCTCCAGTAGATCTGTTAAATCATTGCGCAAAAATTCCAGATAGTTTGCAGAATTCAGTGTGGGAGGCAGTTTGAAGGGACCGATTAAGTTGTTTCCAATAACACCTGCCCACAAATTGACGCTAAATCTGTGTTGAAATGATGACTCTCTCCTTGTGTGTGGGTTTTCCGCAGCCCATGTGAGTAGATTGTGAAAATTTGTAATCCCATCTCTAGTAAATTGAGATTCATCCGTCCATAGGATTCTGCTTATAAAACCGTTGTCATCCAAGTTCCGCTCTAACAACCAGTTGCAAAACTCAAGTCTCGGCTCCAAATCACTCGGAAGCAGTTCCTGCACAGGTGTATGGTGGTATGGATACAAGTTTTCCGTATGCAGGAGACCAACAATTTTATGTGTTGAAACATTAAATCGCAAGAATAAGCGCCTGATGCTGGTTGATGGATCATTTGCAACCGCTTCCAGTATTCTTTTATCAACTGCAATTCTTCCTGGTGAAGCTCCTGCGTTAGGTCGTCTTGTTGAAACAGATCCCGTTTCCCGAAGTCTTCGAAACGAATTTGTAAATACGCGGGGATTAGGTACTCTTCGGTTAGGATAAAGCTGATGGTTTCTTTGTTGTGCTCTAATAGAACTTCCGTTGCACATCCCATAAACGTAGATAATATCGGCGTATTCGTCGTTTGTAAAAGATGCCATTTCAAGTAGGGTTTCTTAACAACTGTTGTGTCACCTCGGCTTCAAAACTGACTTTGATGGATTTAATTTTGTTTTCTAACCTTTTATACAATTTACATTAGGTAAATTTTCCAACTAGGAGACCAACCTCAAACTTAATCCTTTTTGGGATTTAACAGAAAAATGATAGGGAAATTACCTTTTTATCAGGTAGTCTAATAAAAATGCATGCTCTAAAACCTACGTAAATTATTAATACATAGTCAAAAAATCGTTCTTATTGTCAATCGCGGTTATAAAAGTAGGTAACAAATCATATTTCCACCTTATACCTGTCGCGGCTTCGTGAAAAGAGTTTTTCATAATTTTACCTGCTATGGAATTTCCCAAGTATCATAAAATCTGTGGGTTTTTCGGGAAACTTGTCTTTGCAATTTTTATTAAGTATTGTTAGGTGCACTAGAAAAAAAAATTACCGATATGTTTATTACGCATTTTTCGCAGAAATGTGTCTTGAAAGTCAAAAAAGTGTCATGGGCAGGGAAAAAGGATCCGACTTAAAAGCAAATATCTCGAAAGTTCAAAAAGTCATCAATTTTATTTTAATGCAGTTGAAAGGAGTACTATTTCTTCTAAAATTTAAGTCCTAAATGAAGTACCTGTTGTAAGTACTAGCGGAGATATTTTCTTTAGTATGGGTCAAGGTACCTCAAAGTAGGTGTTTTCTTAAATTCCCAATAAGTGGTATCAAAATTTGAGATAGGCCCATACTGTAGAACAATTTTTTTCTTCAAATATACCCAAAAATCTTGTGTCAAAATATTTGCATCGAATTTGGAAACACCCTGTATAGGTGACTATAACCTTCAACAAAAGCCGACGGACCGGTCCACGTATGCATTCATAATTGACGGTCTTTTTTTTCAATACATTTTATACGTTTGATGATTAGTTTTCTTAGAGACAGGCAGGCGTGTGTGCGCATAGGTTCTGAGTGCTCTGACAAATTCTCTGTACTCTCTGGCATTCCCCAGGGATCTATTCTAGGGCCGAAACTGTTTAATGCTTACTTGCATGATTTCCCCTTACGTGATCCGATTGCAGGTGAGCCGGGCGCAATCTTCTTTGCAGATGATACCTCCATCTTAGCAAGCGACTAAAGACCTCACACTGCCTTGAACAAAATTCGAAATTCTGTTCCGATGATTATTACATACCTAAAATCATGGGGTATAGATATAAACATCGACAAATGTGGGTTCACGTGCTTCCGAAACGCTTATGGTAGAGGTCATAGACTAGCAGTTAAGGAAAGTAAAACACTCTGCTTACACCTAGAGGGCAAGCGTGTGCCACTAAAAAATGAAACCAATTACCAAGGTATTTTCTTTGAAAATTTTTCGCTTTAACAAGCATGCTAGAAAAGCTTTAGGCAGAGCAAAGGCTGCTGCCTCTGTTCCAAAACCCATGCTGTCATTCAAGCATGTCACGATGAAAACAAAACTATTAATATAAAAGGCTCTCATCCGACCAGTCTTATCATACAATTTTAGCGCGTGGCTTACTATTTCTCCTTCAGTTGCAATAAAACTGGTCTCTTGAAAGAAAAGTTCGTTTTCGCTTTAACAAGCATGCTAGAAGAGCCTCAGGCAGAGCAAAGGCTGCTGCCTCTGTTCTAAGACCCATGCTGTCATCCAAGCATGTCACGATGAAAACCAAACTATAAATATACAGGGTGTTTCCTAATTCGATGCCAATACTTTGGGATATGATTTTTGGGTATAATTGAAGAAAAATATACTTCTTATTTAGGAATTTAGAAAACACCTACTTTGAGGTACCTTGACCCATACTAACACAAATATCTCCGCTTATACTTACAACAGCAACTTAATTAAGGATTAACTGAAGTATCGTAAAATCTGTGCATTTTTCAGGCGCCTTGTTGCAGCAATTTTAGTTAAGTATTGTTAGGTTCACCAGAAAAAAAAAATGACCGAAATGTTTATAACACACTTTTTGCAAAAATGTGTCTCCAAAATCAAAAAAATGTCATGGGCATGGAAAAAGCATCCGACTTAAGAGAAAATATTTCGAAAGTTAAAAAAGCCATCAATTTTATTTTAATAGAGTTAAATGAAGTACTGTTTCTTCTAAAATTTAAATCCTAAATTAAGTAAATCCTGTTGTAAGTATTAGCGGAGATATTCGTGTTAGTATAGTTCAAGGTACCTCTAAGTAGGTGTTTTCTTAAATTCCAAATAAATGATATCAAAATTAGAGATTGGCACATACTGTAAAACGATTTTTTTCTTGAATTAAACCCAAATCATATCCCAAAGTATTGGCATCGATTTAGGAAACACCCTGTATACGGCTCTCATCCGACCAGTCTTATCATACAATTTTACCGCGTGGTTTACTATTTCACTCTCAGTTGCAATAGAAGTGGAGTGTTTTGAAAGACAAATTTTAAGATGCTGCAGTGTATAGAAGACCCAACAAAAAGTGTACATGACCACTTGTCTGCAGAAAAGACTGCAAGGCACTGCAACTCACACTAATCCGCTTATTAAAGCGTTGTGAGATGCAAGCATAAGCGAAAGCGTGTAATGTATGACCACCACTATCTCTCACCCTTTAATTTGTTGCACAATCGTTCCAGTTCTCGTTTAAAGTTGGACTCGAGTAGATCACGGACACGCCTTTTTACGAAAAATCCTCCTTGCCTAACTTAAGATGTTACAAATAGCTAATCACCTGTAATATAGTATAAGCCGCTTGTTACGTGGACCTTAGTTTAAGGTTTACTTTTAATAGGTTTAGCAAAGAGTAGCGCTTAGTACTTTCATGCGACTGGTTCTTATATTTATGTTATATATAAGTTTATTATATATATTATATATTAAATATATTATTGTTACATAACCAACGTAGTAGCATGGAGGAGTCCTTGGAGGCTCAAGAAATATATGTTAATCCTAGTCATTCATTTTAAGTCGGCCGTTAAGAGCCAAAAGTGCATATGCCGGGAACAAGCATATACAATTAATTGTTAAGGAAGTATTATCTATTTTGAGAAACTGTTAAAAACTAATAGTTAAATTGTAAGTATTTCATATTATTTAGCCAGATATAATATTAAGTCGGCTACTTTAAGTCTGCATGTATTCCAAAACTATACACTGTTTTCTTATTTCGCAATAAAAAACGAATTGAATTGAATATGTGAACAGTTTACGGTGCATGATTTCAAAATAGAGCACCAAGTGCTCCGCGGAGCACACTTTAGAAACCGCGGGTATATAAAGTCGGGTATATAGACGTTTGTCACAGGCAAACTCTTGCACTTACTCATGTGTTTTGTTCATATTTTTAATCAGAATTGGCATACACGTGATTGCATTATCATTATTAAAAATTTTGTTTATACTTTAAAAGGCCCCCAAAAGTGGGCGTGCCAAAAAAGTATTTATTGATAGTTGATAGGTTATGCACATATCTGTACATTTTTTAGTGCAAGTTTTTTGCACTTAACAAATAACTTAGCAAATATATCGAATAAAAACCATTTATAAGAACGCAAAGTAAAGATGACCACGCCCACATGGGGCAGTTTTTGAATTTTTTTTAAATGCTAACCAAAATACACTTAAGCGAGGATTTCGCATACTAAATTTCAGCTTCCTACCACAGCCTTTATTTTTCATGCTTGTAAGTAAAGTGGGCGGATTTCAAAAATGTTTTCACTTGTACTTCTTCGAGATTTAGAAAGAACAGATATCAAGTTCAAGTTCCCAGCTGAAAACTAAAGGGATACAAACTATCGACACACGGAAGGACGGACGGACGGACATGCTCATTCGACTATGAATTCGGTCTCGATCATATGCTCTTCAAGTCCGGGGGCCTACGGTGATTATTTCTCTATGTTACAAACTATGTATCAAACTTAGTATCCTATGAGATAGAGTATAAAATAATGTTGCGGAAGCATGTAAAGCATTTCAAACATTCCTGCAATCTTACCACCCGTTACGTATCTGATTGTGTTCCATACTGCAAAACCTATACTAGAGACGACTGTTTAGGCAAAACCCTTTTTCAACTCGTCACCTGTATACAACCGAGAAGCACTTAAGTCTTTATTGCAGAACTGCGTAATAAACAAAGAGGTATACCTCCCTTAGCTATGATTAGGCTAGACCCTTAAGTGAGGTCTACCGACTTCACTTTTTTTTAATGTCTCACAATCTCGCAATTTTATACGACGTGTTACAATTTTGAAAGCACAGCAGCTAGTTACTCATTGACCCGAATGTGGGTATTTGCGATTGCGGATTTGAAAATATTCAACCTTTTTATCACTACTTCGGATCTCAACCAGTGAGTAAGTGCTACATGTGTACGCAGAATATCTTATCCTATCCCACATTGTAAAATGCTGGTGTTATTGTTATTTTTGGGCATTTTATAAGAAGTGAAAACTTTGAAAAGGGGCGTGTTTCAACCGCCCTTTATTACAAACTGTCGATGCAGATATTTCCAAGTTACGCTTCGATGTGCGTTAAAATTCAATTTTTTGGTTCAAATTCAATGTTTTTCAAAATCTACCCCTAAAAGGGAGCGTGGCTAAAAACTTTATATAAACGAAATCTGGAATAAAGCCGCGCTTATATAACCGGCTAATTTTTATACCCGACCCAGGGTATATTAAGGTTGATGTTTAGTTTGAGCGCAGTGAAATAATCACCGTAGACCCCTAAGACTTTTTAGAGATATGAATGGGACCAACAGGAGAATCGATTAAGCCATGTCCGTCCGTCCGTCGTAACTTTTAGCAAACAACTTTTAGGCCTTAAACTTTAAGATAGAGAGCTTAAATTTGGTGGGTTAGCTGGAAGTCCATTGGATCAGATCAAGTTTGAAAATTAGCTGAATCCGCCCACAGACACGCCCATTACAAGCCTGTATGTGCGACCGTTAGAATGGTGATAGCGCATTCATTTTTGGTATGTTACATTGCCTTGTAAACGTTTTTGAAGTCGCCAAAAAAGTTGGGCTTTCATTGACCACGCCCATTTTTTTTAAGGGATTTTAGCTTAACATGACTGTTTTTCAATAAATATATATGAAATTTGACTAAAAATTCTATGACAAAAGTTAAAGATATTAGCATTTTCTAGCTTTCGTGTATATGAAGTATGTGTTGGCGGCGATACAAAAAAAAGATATTTTTAGTTAAAAAGGCGGAGTTTTAGGCCGAAATTTATGCAACCACCTAGTATAAAGCATTCCACAGCTATATTTTTACATCCCGCCCACTTTTGTAGGCGGGGCAATTATTTTTGGTATGGTCGGGTATTTTTCAATCCGTCGTAGATGGACTGAAGCTTTTGTATATGCACTGTTGCACTTTCCCACTTGTTTTTTTTATACCCCATCCCATAGGATAGGAGGTATATTTAGTTTGATTAATAGTTTTTAACAGAGAAATAATCACCGTAGACCCCCAAGACCTTCAAGGTATATGATCGAGACCGAATTGTAAGTCCAATGAGCCATGTCCGTCCGTCCGTCCGTCCGTCCGTCGTTTAGTTTTTAGGCCTTACATTTTGAGCTAGGAACTTGAGACTTGATATCTGTTCTTTTTCGGTCCCGAAGCAGTTTAAGTGTAAAATCTTTAATCATCACTTTACTTAATAGCATGAAAAATCAAAGTTGTCGTAGGAAGCTGAAATTTTGTGTGCAATATTCTCGCGCAAGTGTTTTGTGATTGCCATTTAAAAAAAAAAAGCGAAAACCGCCTCCTTGTAGGCGTGGTCATATTAAATATTCATTCTTCTAAACGGCTTTTTTATCAAATAAACTGCGATCAACACGTGTATACTGCATCTGATAAAAAATATGATGAAAAAAATTATGTTATTGAAAAGGGGTTGATGTCAAATTCTTAACTGACAAATTCTTAACACAATTAAAGTTAATAGAAACTGAAATTTAACGACCAAGATTTTTGACGCATTTTGGAGCTTGACAAGGGTCAATTTGGATGGGGTATCCAACGATTCGGCGAGGCGGCTGTAACCCTCCCACTAGTTTATTCGAAGTTGAAATTACGTTTTTCTGAAAAATTTTAGGTTTTTCTTCAATTTTGCCTCCAAGTGCTTGCGTGGCACTTGAAAATGCACTTGAAAAATTAACCTTTAAATCGATGCCACGCCCACTAGGGGAGATAAAGCGACGAAATTGTTTTGAAAGCTCTGGAAAGTAGTTACACAATTGCATAGATTTTGGGCGTGTCTGTTGGCGGATTTGAAAATTTTTTACACTTTTACTTCTTCGGATACCATTGAACCTTTGTTACAAACATCCTAAGTTATGTATCAACCTATGTATCAAATTTCCTTAGCTTCCTAGCTTAAAATTTAAGGCCTTAAAACGTGTGACATACAGACAGACGGACGGACGGATGGACGGACGGACGGACATGGCTAATTCGATTCAGAACTAAGTCTCGATCATATGCCCTTAAGGTCTTGAGGGCTTACCATTATTATTTCACCGTGCTATAAACTATTTGACAAAGTTAGTATTCCTCCTATCCTATGGGATGGGGTAAAAAAAACACACGTGGGTACGAAATGAGCTCTCTAGCTCGAAATAAAAGGCCTAAAAATTGGTTACATAAGTCATAAGTCCCGGACATGGCTTACTCGACTAAAAATTCGGTCTTGTTAAAAATATTTCCTTAAATTCCTGGGGTTCTATAGTTATTATTTCTCTATGTTGCCTTCTCGCCTGTATAAAACTTTATTACACTCCATTTCTGTGGAATAAGTAGGTTATAAAAACCTGTTTGCTTTATTTCTATAACCTAGGAAATTATCGACAGTAAAACTATCTTTAATTGCGATTCCATATGGTAGCTGCACAATAATTTCGTAGATATGTGGTCCTGTTTACCATAAAATAATAAGAAATATTAATCAAATATTTCAATCAAATGTCAACTGATGTTTGAGATTTATAAGATATTAATCTATAAATCAAGGTATAATTAAAGCCTACAAACATTGCATTCCTAAGCCACAACGGTGTCAAATAACATTGATTCGTTATCAATACCTGATTTGGTTTCTGTGTGGATTAAATATGGGGTTGTAAAAGAGAACCTCCAGACACATCACACCCCTGCAGCAAAATAAATAGGTTTGTGGTTCGTTTGACAGGCGTCATTCTTGTGACGAGACGATTACAAAGATTGTGCCGATAATTTAAACAAAACGCGCTACGAAAGGATCTTTGTACTTATTCCTGCAAAAAATTCTGAATCATTTCCCCCAGGGATCCGTTTGTAAATTTTGTTCAAACAGATCTAATGGATGTGTATACATACAGCACATGTCTCAGCTATTATCAGGAAGGACTTTAATGTGACAATAATTAAGTGTAGCTATGTATGTACTTGGATAACATACACTGTCGTTCACTGGGAGGTGGCCACAATTTTCGCGTTGTATGTCTGTTGTTGTACCCGGAAACATTTATTACCCATGAATTAATAAATATTTTCACAATAGAAAACCAAAACCTTATTTTATCTTTCTTAGATCAATTAATGAACAACCTAAATAGGGTAGGTATAAGCCAGTCATACAGTGTTTAGGCAAAAGTTAGAGTCCTAAAACGGACCGTTGAATACCTCATCTTATCCCACATTGTTAATTGCCATATTTGTAAACTGTAAAATTACAACAATGCTGCAGTTTTTTTGGCCTTGCAGTAGTATTATAATTATACCCGACCGATACATAGTTTATAACATAATACATACATATAATACATATACATGTATGTATTACGTAATATGTATTACATATGTATGTATTATGTAATACATATAATACATAGTTTGTAACACAGTGTAACAATCACCGTAGACCCCTAAGACCTTTTAGAGATATGACCGCGACCGACAGGTAAGTCGATTAAGCCATGTCCGTCCGTCTGTCCGTATGTTTGCAGTTTTGAGGTCTTTAAAATTGAGCTATGAAACTGAAACTCGCAGCGTTGCTTGGCTCTCATTTCGTTCAGAAAGAATATGAAAATTGAGAAGATCCGCCTACAGCCACGCCCACAATTGGCTTGAATGTCAGACAACCTCAAATTAACATTTTATTTCAAAATGCCCTTTGGTCAATATAGACAAAACATATGAACTCAAATTTTGGTGGAGAGCAATACCGACCAGAAGCCTTTAATTAGACTAAAATTGGACCGACCACTCTATTGACCATTCCCACTTTTAAAATCTGAAATCTTTGAAAACCTGATTTCTCGGGAAATTCATTCAAAATTGAAAAAAAAATTTTAGGACAAATATTAAAGATATTACCATTTGCTTAGTTTGTTGCATACAAAGCATTGAGCTCCGCTCAGGTTTACGGGGCGTTTTTGAAAAAAAACTGTTTTTATAAGTATTAATACTCGCTTTTAACGCATGTGATTCCAACGAAATTCGAGTTATCATCATCATCATCATTTTCGAATGCCGCTTATACTTTGAAAGGGTCGCGGAGCGAGGGTGGCTAAATGGTCCTTCCATCTTTCTCGATCCTCCGCCACCAACTCAAGAGACTCCGGCGCAATCCCCAGGCGGGACTCAGAGAGGTTCTTTACCTTATCCCACCACCTGTTTCTTGGCCTACCAGGGGGGCGACGCGCTCGCATCTCGGCTAGCATGACCTGTCTAGGAAGTCTGTCAGGGGGCATGCGAACTCATGTCCAAACCATGGAAGAATCGATCGCTCCACTCGGAGCGTAGCTGCTCAATTGCTGGTGAAATTAGAGTAAATTGATTTTAATTTTTAGCCTACGCCCTCTTTTAGGGGCATATCCAATACAAATAATTGACATTCAGTTTATAAAACTATGTAAACGATCTTGAATTTGAATGCTTTTTTCTCCTCTGGTAGATTCGTTTGAAGTTTCAGCAGACCTTTGCGTACCGAGTGTTACGCCATTTGGTGTGCTCGTCTCATTTCCTTGAGTTGGATCCAGCAACAATTCATATGCATCATGTTGCACATTGTCATCTCCTCTTTCAAAACGTGTCTCAAAAAAACATGACATCCCTTGAAATAATAATGGATCTGTTTACCTTACTATAAAACTTTTAACCTTTTGCCGAATTAGAATATCCACCAAAAACTAATTTTGTACCCTTCTTTGCCCTATTCCTCTAGTTGTACATTGCTACAGCTTCATAAGGGAAAACTTTGAAGTGTGATACAGTTGGTTTCTTACCAGCATTCATAAGGCGTTTTGGACAACAACCAGGTTTTTGGTGAAAACCAGCATTCATGAGGTGTTTTGGACAACAACACTTACGTCGGTAATCGATTCCTTATGTATGCAGCGGTGTTGAAGGCCTCAGACCAAAGGCTGTGGCATAAATTCGAATCAAAAAGCATACACCGCGCCATCTCCACAAGGGTACGGTTGGCTCTTTCCGCGATGCCATTCTGCTGCGGTGTATAGCTCACTGTATTTTTATGACGAATACCTTATCTTTGAAGAACCTTTCGAACTCTGCATTAATATATTCGCCCCCGTTATCGCTTCTTAAACATTTCAGTTTACGCGCCGTTTGCTTCTCGGTTTCCACCATGAAATCTTTAAAAATTTTGAGAGCTTCCGACATATGTTTAATGGAAAAGTCGTCGATAAACGTTATAGATAGATAGATAGATAGATTCATTCTCTATTAAGAAACTAATAGATTAATAATAATTATAAACATATTTTAAAGCAAAAAAAAGCGCTGGCTAAAAAGCCGTCTGTCTTGAATTGACTTTAATTTACAATTAAAAAAATTTGCTTAAGAAAAGAAAAATACAAACTACTGTTAATAAATATGATAAAGATTAACAATTGAAAAGAAATAAAAATTACAATATATATAATATGATTTATTCTTGACAAGAGAGTGCAAAACTAGAAAGAGCTTATGAGTAAGAGGGCAAGTTCTCAAAAATCCTAAAACGCTAAGTAGCAGAATCTATAAAATTTAAAGTTAACTGACAATAATGATTGCATTCAAGCTAGTCCGGGAAACTATCGCGGTAACTAAAAGCGTGATTACAATATTTAAAATGTCGGCTCCAACCAAAATCACTATTCAGTATAAGTTTAGCTTCATCGAATGTAAGAGTACTCTTAGCAAAGTAAAGAACACATAATTCGCGTAGTATGGGACATTTTGCCAGAAAATGGAATAATCTTCCGTTTCGTTAAGATTACAAAGACTACAAATTCTTCGTAAATCTTGCCTATGTGGGACAAAGTTAAGCCTCAGAAATTCCGTCCTTACTTTAAAAACTAAGCTTATTTCATTGGTTGAGAGCCTGTTGCAAAAGTAGTTGCTACCACCTAAGACATGATTGAGGCATTTATACATATTTCGGGAAGGAGAAGTCGAGGCCCTACTTAATCTTTGCTGAAAGAAAGCTTCATCCACGCTAGCATAGGTGTATCCTATAAAACATATTCTGCCAATTGCCAAAATTCCTTTCGTTCAGATCCAACCTCATATCGGGTAGCGTTGCAAGCTCATACCACTCTTTAAATGGAGTAAATTAGCGGTGAAATTCATGCAGCATAATTTGCTTATGTAAGTTGTTCTCCGGTCTCTGCACGACTTTGCACAAATAATCTGCATTGGCTTTTAGATTTCAAAGGTAGATTTGCGGTAAACCGGACTCAACGTGAATTGCGTAGTTTGGCGTCGACGGGGGCAGTTTAAAAATTCGCTTAAAAAAGTATCGTTGGACATTTTCAAAGTTCTCAATCAATTTATATTTTTTCAATTTATAGCCAAATACTTGGTTTGAGTTACACAGGCAAGAGTTTACTGTAGCATCAAAAGCTTTAAACTTTGAAGAAGAGTCCACATGCTTTTTAGAAAAAAAGTTGCTCCACATGTGATTGATAGCCGTTTTCGCCAGAGAGCATTTTTCTTCCACATGTGGGCGTAGGTCAAGGTTGCATGACAAAAGAAAACCTAAATACTTAAATTGCTGAACTCCCTCAATTGGATTCCCTTCTAAGGTCCTCCGTTCATGAGCGCTCATACGGCAATTGGATTTTAACACTAAGATTTTAGATTTTGCTATATTTATTTGCAAATCCCACAGGTCGCAGTAACCTTTCAGTTTATTTATCATAAGTTTTGCAACTTATGATAAATAAAAAAATTTCTTTTGCAATCAAGAAATTATCAGCTAGAATTACAAGGTCATCCGCGTACAGCAAAATTTTTACCAACAAGTCGCCAAACTGAACACCACCAATTCGCAAATATTCACAAATATCATCTATGAACAGTGCAAAGAGAATTGGGCTTAAGATGCAGACTTAAGGAACACCGCATTCCGTTTAAAAAAAAAAATTGACGAGGAATTTCCACTCCAAACAGCAGCTGAGGTGTTAGAAATAAAATGCTGGTTAAGCCTTAAAAACTTAGTAGACAAGCCTAGACACGATAGTTTGTAAATAAGAGCACTCCTGGTGACAGTATCATATGTTGCTTTGAAATCTACAAAAAAACAGTATAATTTCTTTTTCTTGTCTATTTGGCTCCTTGCAATACTTGTAATAGCATAGATTTGGTCAACCGTTAAGAAGCCAGGAAGAAAACCAGCTTGAAACATACTTAAATGATTGTTTGCCTCCACCCAATTGACCAATCTATGATATAAAATTTCAGCAAAGATCTTTCTAAGTGAACAAAGAATCGATATTCCCCTGTAATTTTCGGGTCGACTGCTATCTCATTTTTTAAATATTGCAAAAATCAATGATTTTAAGAAAGACTCTGGAAGAAGTTCTTCGTTTAAGAGCTTATTATAAAACCTCAATAATAAATTCAAAAAAGGGGGCGTGGCGTTTTTTTGAAATTCCGTCGATGCCCGGAGCTTTATTGTTTTTCATTTTTTTTTAATGCCTCTTAAAGTTCATACATGCTAATTTCACTATCCAGTTGAGTTATCGTAATGTAAGGCAACGCCAATTGAAATACCGACTGACATGAAACAGGACTCAGTAAAATTTTAAAATGTCTTGCAAGAGTTTCAACGTGCATAGTAGAAGAATACACAGGCTTGCAACCACCAAGAAGTCGAACCTTACACCAAAATGATCTCGAATCCTTGCTACTAGACCGGCTACTCGCAATGTGATTAAAATAGTTCTGACGTTTTGCGCTACAGACAAGCTTATAATCTTTATAATCTTTGCTGAAGCATACAACGACCGAAATAGTTCCGAATTGGTTTTTCTAAAAAGATTAAGAAATAAAAAAGATAAACGTTATAAAACAGCGTGAGCCACTTTGAGAAGCTACCCTCATCGGACCGCATATATCTGTATGCACTAATTCGAGAAAATTTTTCGTATAAATTTGTGAAAAACTAGGGAAAGGCTTTCTTTTAATTATGTGCTGCACATAAAGCTAACGGGTGATTTTTTAAGAGGTTGAGAACTTAACAAAAAAATAACACAAAAAATTCGAAAAAATTAATGAAATATTTATTTGAATCGATAGTTTGAACCTTGCAATTTATTGTTTAAAGATAATTTCATGCAAATGTTGACCGCGGCTGCGTCTCAGGTAGCCCATCCGCTGAGTCCAATTTTGGCATACTCTTTCACACATATCGGCCGGTATCTCACGAATGAATGCATGGATGTTGGCTTCCAGTGCGTCAATCGAAGCGGGCTTGTCCCTATAGACATTAGCCTTGACATAACCCACAAAAAATAATCTAATGGTGTCAAATCGCACGATCTAGGCGGCCAATTAACCGGCCCGAAACGTGAAATTAACTGTTCACCAAAAAAAAATTCAATAATTTGCAAGCGTTGTTCATTTGTAAGACGATCCATGGTTAAATTGCAAACCAAACTGAAGCTGTTTGACAGTGACACAAGGTACTAAACACACATCAGCTGTCAAAACCAGTGTTGCCAAAACCAAACCAGCTAAAAAATCACCCTTTATAAGGCGTATTGACGATCATACCACGCACCATACTTTTGTCTGAAAGTCTGTACAATGCATTAACATTTAGATGGCCAAATCTAGCGTGCCAATTCCCTAATTGTTTATTGAGATCATCCGAGACAGCATTTATACTTCGGTATGTATTCTCACAAATTTCGCATAAAAAATAACACTGTCTAATTTCGCGGTAAGAATTGGCATATTGTCTTCAGTTTTTACACTTGTTTCCTTCTCATTAAACTGTACTATATTTCCGATTTCTATTATTTTGTTCACAGAGAGAAAACTGCCATGCAAACTGGGGACTAACAGTACATTGCGCAAGATAACGACACAAAAGTTCGATCTCACTTTGACACATCCTATACCTTTTGCAACAACACAATCGCCTGATGGTAAAACAGCGGTTTGATCAGAATGATCCAGCGATGAGAACAGTTTTTCATCATTAGTCATATGCGAAGAGGCCCCGCTATCAAGTATCCAAACTGTTTGGTTACCGTTTTTCTTTGATGACGTGAACAGATCCCAAACTGCTTCAACAGACTTCTTCTCCGTTTGACATCACACTGCGATTGAAAATGACACTTTTTGCCGCAGGCGTAGCACTTCACATTTCTGAGATTTCGCGATTTTGTTGTTGAGAGAAATTTTTTGATTCCACCGCTATTCTCTTTCCGATGTTGTCGCTCCCAACCCGTTTTTTCCCAATCATGCCCATCGACCGCCAGCACACTTTCGCTCGCACGTTCTATTTTTTCATGTCGTCGCCATTCTTCCTCTAGCACTTTCAGCTGTTCAAATGAAGGTAACTTGTCTCTACTCTCAATTGCCACTACAAAGCTATCCATGTCGTCAGGTAGACTACATAAAAGCATGATGAAAAGGAGATTTTCTAGGATGTCACATTTGATCTCATTTAAATTATCGACGATCGTACAAAAATTATTCATTTGGGCAGCGAAGTTATAACCTACAAATCTAAAACGCACCAATTTCTTTAACAAATTTACCTTTCTGGCCCGTCCATCAGCATTGTAATTATTACCCAAAACAGTCCAAGCTTCTCTCGTAGTCTTACAGTTTTTGATCTGTATAAGTTCTGCTGGTTTAACACACAAGGTTAAATACGCCAGGGCCTTCCTATCGATGGCTTCCCAAGCTAATTTCTCGGCTGGACTTGCAGTGTCTGGACACTTAACTTCTACAACAGTCCAATAATCCAAAGTTATCAGCCCACTTTTCATTTGCACCGACCAAGTTGCATAATTGTCGGCACATAATTTATCTATTTGCGTCACGGAACTCATCCTGTAATTACTAAAAGTTCAATAGTTTTTTCACGAAAGATGACACGATAGAAAAGTCAAATCTCGTTTTAGAGGACTGGGCCCATCACCAATATTAGAAAATTCCAGGTTAAGTGCAAACACGTTTGTCTTCTAGTAAAGATTTTATTCAAGTGAAAGCCAATTAGAAGAATTCAGTTATAAAAATGTCAAAATTCAATATAATCAAAGAGAGCTTTTCGCGGTTGGGTTGCCAAAGTGCTTTTATATACTATTCGAACACGTCTTTTTCCAACAGTTTTAAGGGCTTATATTTTGAGCTGAATTTAAAACTTGATATCTGTTCGTAAAAAACTTAAAAACGCCCCCAAAGGTCGGCGTGGCAAAAATTTATTCAATTGAGTTGAAAGCTTACGCACATATCTGAACATTTTTTGGTGCAAGTTGTTTGGATTTAAGGCAAATGTGTCAAATGAAAACCGTTTATTAGAAGGCATATATAACCACGCCTCCATGGGGGCGGTTTTCGCTTTGTTTTTAATGTCAATCACAATACACTTAAGTGAGGATATCGCATATTAAATCTTAGCTTCCTATGACAACTTTGATTTTTCATGCTAACAAGTAAAGTGAGTGTGTCAGTGGGAGGATTTCAAAACATTTTACACTTCTACTGCGGTGGGACCTAGAAAGAACAGATATAAAGTTTCAAGTTTCAGATATTAAGTTTCAACTGCCAGGCGGACGGACGGACATGGCTTATTCGACTTACAATTCGGTCTCGATCACTATGAATCAAACTTGATATACCTCCTATCCTATGGGATGGGGTATAAAAACAAATTTTTAATATAAAACTGCGATTAACACGTGTTTACCACATCCACATAGAAAATAAGATAAGCCAGTGAGTAAGTGCAAAAATGCAGTTGAAATTCATGTTTTTCTGGAAATTTATAGGTTTTTATGGAATTCTGCCCCTAAATATTGAATAAATTGCATTTGAAGGTTAACTCTTTAAATCGATGCCACGGCCACTAGGGGCGGTTTGCCGATTTCGTTTTTAATTTTTCTATCTTATATTCATTAGGAGATGCTAAATGTCAAACTTCAGTTCGACACCTTACAGTTTTGAAAGCAATGGAGGAAGTTGCACATTTAGACCGATTGTGGGCGTGTCTGTGGGCGCATTCGAAAAATTTTAACACATGTATTGCTTCGGACGACAAAGAGCCCACGTATAAAATTTGAGCTTTCTAGCTCAAAATTTAAAGCCTAAAAATTGGTGACATACGGACGGACGGACGGACATGGCTCATTCAACTCAGAAATCGGTCTCGATCATATGGCCTTAAGGTCTTGGGGTCTATCGTTATTATTTTTCTATGTCACATTTCCATTTCCATTCTCCATTCCTTTGGAATAGGGTATAAAAATTATATTATTGAAAAGGGGTGGATGCCACGCCCCTTTTTTTAAGAAAGAAGATTCTGACAAATTCTTAACACAATTAAAGTTAATAGAAACTGAAATGGGCAGTTGGGATCCAATGATTCGCCTAGGCGGATGACCTTAAATATATAACTGATGATAATAAATATATAATATTTATTTAAAGTGACAGTGTGTATGCAGAATTGCTACGTAAAACGGACCGTTGAATATCCCATCTGATCCCACATTGTAAAATGCTGATTTGATGTTTTCATTTTATATTTACATTTTAGAAGTAGTGCAATATTTGAAAAGGGTGGTGGTCCAACCGCCCCTAAATAAAAACAAATAATCAATTGCAAGATATTGCCACAGATATTTCCAAGTAACACTTAAATGTACGTAAAAATGCAATTTTCAAATTGCTCAAATTCAATATTTTTGAAAAATTGACCCCTGAAAGGGGGCGTTGCTAAAAACTTTATTTCAATGAAATCTGGACTGAAGTCTCAATGAAGTCAAATGAAAAACTTAAAAACGCCCCCAAAGGTCGGCGTGGCAAAAATTTATTCAATTGAGTTGAAAGCTTACGCACATATCTGAACATTTTTTGGTGCAAGTTGTTTGGATTTAAGGCAAATGTGTCAAATGAAAACCGTTTATTAGAAGGCATATATAACCACGCCTCCATGGGGGCGGTTTTCGCTTTGTTTTTAATGTCAATCACAATACACTTAAGTGAGGATATCGCATATTAAATCTTAGCTTCCTATGACAACTTTGATTTTTCATGCTAACAAGTAAAGTGAGTGTGTCAGTGGGAGGATTTCAAAACATTTTACACTTCTACTGCGGTGGGACCTAGAAAGAACAGATATAAAGTTTCAAGTTTCAGATATTAAGTTTCAACTGCCAGGCGGACGGACGGACATGGCTTATTCGACTTACAATTCGGTCTCGATCACTATGAATCAAACTTGATATACCTCCTATCCTATGGGATGGGGTATAAAAACAAATTTTTAATATAAAACTGCGATTAACACGTGTTTACCACATCCACATAGAAAATAAGATAAGCCAGTGAGTAAGTGCAAAAATGCAGTTGAAATTCATGTTTTTCTGGAAATTTATAGGTTTTTATGGAATTCTGCCCCTAAATATTGAATAAATTGCATTTGAAGGTTAACTCTTTAAATCGATGCCACGGCCACTAGGGGCGGTTTGCCGATTTCGTTTTTAATTTTTCTATCTTATATTCATTAGGAGATGCTAAATGTCAAACTTCAGTTCGACACCTTACAGTTTTGAAAGCAATGGAGGAAGTTGCACATTTAGACCGATTGTGGGCGTGTCTGTGGGCGCATTCGAAAAATTTTAACACATGTATTGCTTCGGACGACAAAGAGCCCACGTATAAAATTTGAGCTTTCTAGCTCAAAATTTAAAGCCTAAAAATTGGTGACATACGGACGGACGGACGGACATGGCTCATTCAACTCAGAAATCGGTCTCGATCATGTGGCCTTAAGGTCTTGGGGTCTATCGTTATTATTTTTCTATGTCACATTTCCATTTCCATTCTCCATTCCTTTGGAATAGGGTATAAAAATTATATTATTGAAAAGGGGTGGATGCCACGCCCCTTTTTTTAAGAAAGAAGATTCTGACAAATTCTTAACACAATTAAAGTTAATAGAAACTGAAATGGGCAGTTGGGATCCAATGATTCGCCTAGGCGGATGACCTTAAATATATAACTGATGATAATAAATATATAATATTTATTTAAAGTGACAGTGTGTATGCAGAATTGCTACGTAAAACGGACCGTTGAATATCCCATCTGATCCCACATTGTAAAATGCTGATTTGATGTTTTCATTTTATATTTACATTTTAGAAGTAGTGCAATATTTGAAAAGGGTGGTGGTCCAACCGCCCCTAAATAAAAACAAATAATCAATTGCAAGATATTGCCACAGATATTTCCAAGTAACACTTAAATGTACGTAAAAATGCAATTTTCAAATTGCTCAAATTCAATATTTTTGAAAAATTGACCCCTGAAAGGGGGCGTTGCTAAAAACTTTATTTCAATGAAATCTGGACTGAAGTCTCAATGAAGTCAAATGAAAAACTTAAAAACGCCCCCAAAGGTCGGCGTGGCAAAAATTTATTCAATTGAGTTGAAAGCTTACGCACATATCTGAACATTTTTTGGTGCAAGTTGTTTGGATTTAAGGCAAATGTGTCAAATGAAAACCGTTTATTAGAAGGCATATATAACCACGCCTCCATGGGGGCGGTTTTCGCTTTGTTTTTAATGTCAATCACAATACACTTAAGTGAGGATATCGCATATTAAATCTTAGCTTCCTATGACAACTTTGATTTTTCATGCTAACAAGTAAAGTGAGTGTGTCAGTGGGAGGATTTCAAAACATTTTACACTTCTACTGCGGTGGGACCTAGAAAGAACAGATATAAAGTTTCAAGTTTCAGATATTAAGTTTCAACTGCCAGGCGGACGGACGGACATGGCTTATTCGACTTACAATTCGGTCTCGATCACTATGAATCAAACTTGATATACCTCCTATCCTATGGGATGGGGTATAAAAACAAATTTTTAATATAAAACTGCGATTAACACGTGTTTACCACATCCACATAGAAAATAAGATAAGCCAGTGAGTAAGTGCAAAAATGCAGTTGAAATTCATGTTTTTCTGGAAATTTATAGGTTTTTATGGAATTCTGCCCCTAAATATTGAATAAATTGCATTTGAAGGTTAACTCTTTAAATCGATGCCACGGCCACTAGGGGCGGTTTGCCGATTTCGTTTTTAATTTTTCTATCTTATATTCATTAGGAGATGCTAAATGTCAAACTTCAGTTCGACACCTTACAGTTTTGAAAGCAATGGAGGAAGTTGCACATTTAGACCGATTGTGGGCGTGTCTGTGGGCGCATTCGAAAAATTTTAACACATGTATTGCTTCGGACGACAAAGAGCCCACGTATAAAATTTGAGCTTTCTAGCTCAAAATTTAAAGCCTAAAAATTGGTGACATACGGACGGACGGACGGACATGGCTCATTCAACTCAGAAATCGGTCTCGATCATATGGCCTTAAGGTCTTGGGGTCTATCGTTATTATTTTTCTATGTCACATTTCCATTTCCATTCTCCATTCCTTTGGAATAGGGTATAAAAATTATATTATTGAAAAGGGGTGGATGCCACGCCCCTTTTTTTAAGAAAGAAGATTCTGACAAATTCTTAACACAATTAAAGTTAATAGAAACTGAAATGGGCAGTTGGGATCCAATGATTCGCCTAGGCGGATGACCTTAAATATATAACTGATGATAATAAATATATAATATTTATTTAAAGTGACAGTGTGTATGCAGAATTGCTACGTAAAACGGACCGTTGAATATCCCATCTGATCCCACATTGTAAAATGCTGATTTGATGTTTTCATTTTATATTTACATTTTAGAAGTAGTGCAATATTTGAAAAGGGTGGTGGTCCAACCGCCCCTAAATAAAAACAAATAATCAATTGCAAGATATTGCCACAGATATTTCCAAGTAACACTTAAATGTACGTAAAAATGCAATTTTCAAATTGCTCAAATTCAATATTTTTGAAAAATTGACCCCTGAAAGGGGGCGTTGCTAAAAACTTTATTTCAATGAAATCTGGACTGAAGTCTCGTTTACTTAAACTGCTACTTTTTTTGTTTCATGCTTTCCTAAATTAGGCTCAGGCAGTCGAAATTACGTTTTTCTGGAAACTTTTAGGTTTTTCTTCAGTTCTGCCCCAAATGTGAGCGTGGCCCAAAGTTTTGTATGGACAATATGCAGAACTAAGCGTTTTCTACATAAAATATTAAGCGATTTTTTTTTTAATTTGGAGTAAAAATATTGAGTAAACTGCATTTGAAAATATACCTTTCAAATAGTTGTCACACCTACTGGAGGAGGTTTACCAATTAAATTTTCCTTTTTGTGTCTTAAATTCATAAGATGCTAAATGTCAAATTTTATCCTTTTAGAACGTCTTACTGTTTTGAAATCTCTGGAGGTAGTTGCACGTCCCTTAAGCAAAAATTAAAAGTTTTTATGCGAACTAATTATTGCTAATTAGCACACATATGAGCGACCCGCACCCGCTTATGAGCGTCAGAGGCCAAGGTCGTTGAGCGAAACACACGTCGATCAACAAACTAAAGCAAAGACCATAATGATCTATTTGATTTAAATCAATACACTCCATGATCGTATATGCGTGCTTATTAGCAATAATTAGTTCGCATAAAAGCTTTTCATGCTTCTTTATGTTAACGACTTTTATTTCAGTGCTCAGTCTTAGTCAGGCAATCGCCGTGTAAAGACCTCCGTGTGCGCAGCTGGTTTGCAAATAACTCACTCTTTGTTCAATTTCGAACTGTCAAAATTACCTGCGCCCGTGTGGCTTAAATTAATAGTGCGTTTTTTCTCCGTTTCGGTGAATTCTTTTCCAATTGTTGGATTAAATTTTTTACCATGAAAGGGGGTTCGAACCCCCCAAATAAAAACCGATTTAAAGATCTTGCTTCGGAAGAATCTTTAAATCGGGGAAATAAATCGAAACGCCGATGTACCGAAGACATTCCTTTCCCTTCACTTCCACCATCCTCAACAAATGACGACAGCATTCCCCGGTATGTAATTGTATCAGGTTTAGAAAAAATTGGCGACAATCTCAAACCACTTGCGGCATACAACCCTTTCCAAATAAATCGCGGACTAGAATACATCTCCAAAGACTTTTTGGAGGTTAAAGCTATGCGATCCGGCGACCTCTTAGTGAAAGTATCCAACCTCTTTACCGCGGTAAAATTCATTAAAGCAAAATTTGTTGACTCGATTCCTGTCAAAATAAGCTCTCATGTCGGTTTCAACTCAGTCCAAGGCAGAATTTATTCTAGGCACTTAGTCGATATTCCAGAAGACGAATTGTTGAATGAGTTAAGAAAAAGCAAAGTAATTGCCATAAAAAAAATGAACAAAAGAGTAAACGGTGAGCTAGTACCTACTGGAGCCGCTATAATAACATTCGATCTTATTCGCCGCCCTAGTGACATAAAAATAGGATGGGTTAATTGTAAAGTGGATGAATATATCCCAAATCCGATGAGGTGCATCTCTTGCCAAAAATTAGGTCACACCAAAAATCGCTGCAACAATGCACCAGCCTGTAAAGTGTGTTGCTCCCCTCCTCCACATGAAAAGTGTTCACGTGTTTTTTGCATTAATTGCAAAGAGGATACCCACGCACCATACGACCCCGCATGCCCAACTTTTCTGCGTCACAAATCGGTTAGTAAAATCAAAATAAGCCGGCGCTGCACAGTCCGGGAAGCTTGCCAAATTTTTAATGATAATCCCATGCTTCACCAACTGTCTGCTCCAGCAAAATCCACAATCCCAGCTCCATCCATGGCCGAAGTTATCAAAAAGAGAATTTCCACACAGCAAAATAGTCCAGCACAACCCTCCTCCCCTCGTCTCATCGCGCAACTACAAGCGCGAAAGCACTCAATATAGAAACTACTCTACCACACCAACACAACAACTACAACAATACTCCTGCAATCAAACCGATTCAAATGACTTGCAACTCTCAATCTGATACGTTAAACGATATCTCAAAACTAAATCAGACCATTTCCACTCAATCCACAAGCAATACTAACGAAACACAAACCGATTCTCTCTCGCTCACCACACTTTCTCACCAACAAATTTCTCACCAGCTCCCAGCATCGCACGAAGCCGACATTATAATGAAAACCCAAACATCTTCTCTTTCACCAATAACTGATGATGACGACATTTAATTGCAATAGTACACCTTCCCATAGCCCCGACTCTGCTGTTCAGACATTGAAGCATTTGAGCTTTGGAAAAAGCTCGAATGCTTCAACGTCTGTGCAGCGGGGTCACAGGTTTAATTCACACGACAACCCAACTAACTGAACCAATTTATCTAAGACTCGTAGTTATATTTTTAAAGCTCTCCAGTGGAATATAAATGGTTATATTAACAACTATGACGAGCTAAACCTTTTAATAAAAGAACTTTCGCCGTGTGTTATATCTCTCCAAGAGACGCATTGTGCGTATGGTTCTTCTCCCCTCGAACCTAAATCATATAAAGGGTATTTTCACAATTTCCGCCATAATACCACTGCAAAACAAGGCATTGGTTTGTTAATTAAAAGAAATATTCCTCACGATAAAATTAACATTGACTCTAATATTTTAACGATTGCCCTCCAAATAAATCTATCTCTAAAATTCACTGTAGTTTCTATTTACATCTTACCTGTTTAACAATTTTCAAATTACGACCTTGATAATATATTAAATCAAATTTCTACTCCGGTGTTGCTAGTTGGTGACGTCAATTCCTGGAGCGTTCTTTGGGGCTCCCCGGCTACAAACACCAGGGGAACAATTTTAGAGGGCTTTTTACTTAATTCAAACCTTATGGTCTTAAACGCAACCCATTTTTCCACACACAACACCTTTACCCATATCGACATCTCCTGCTGTTCACCCCAACTTCACCCGCGCACATCCTGGACAATTCTTGAAGATCTCCACAACAGTGATCACTTCCCTATTATAACAAGTATTTTATTATGCCCATCGAAAATCCAATCGCCTCCAATTTCCAAGTTTAAAACTAATTTGGCTAACTGGAACCGGTATTCCACTGATGTGGTTGAATTTCTTTCGAAAATACGCACCTCCTCCAACGTAAATAAAGAAGGCACCGTGATATTGAAGGCCATTCATTTTGCAGCCAACAATTCTATTCCACAAAGCACTCCTTTCAATACAAAAAGATACGTTCCGTGGTGGAACCCAAAATTAAGTTCGTTGAACTCCGAAAAGTTAAAGCTTGGAGGATTTTTAAAAGGCACCCGACAACCAACAACCTTATAACCTACAAAAAATCTAACTCGGTTTTCCGTAGGGAAATGAAAATCAGCAAAGCAAAAAGCTTACACGATTTTACCTCTACATTGAATCCAAACTCATCCCCTGCTAAAATTTGGCACAACATTCGCTGCCTGTCCGGTAACTCTGTTCCTCGATCCATTAAATGTATAAATACACCAACTGGCCCCACCACATGTCCTTTGGAGATAAGTAATCTTTTCGCGCTTACTTGGTCAAAGCTATCAGAAGACGATAACTTTTTCAACAGCTTTAGGAGATCAAAATGTACTTCACTTCTGGATAATTTACCTCAAAATACACCGAACCCATCAGCTCAGCGTATTGAGATTTCTATAACTGATTCCGAACTAAACAGCTGCCTGGTCAAACTTAAAGGAAAAACTCCCAGCAGAGACCGTATTTCCTACCCCATGCTGAAAAACCTCATCCCAGCGATAAAATCAAGACTCTGCAGGCTGTATAACAATATTCTTAATACTGGGATAATTCCACAAAGCTGGAAATCAGCGACAATTATTCCTTTACCTAAACCAAACAAGTCTATAGACACTATAGGAGGCTACAGGCCAATATCGCTTATTTCCTGTCTGTCCAAGGTCCTGGAAAAAATAGTAGCCAGGCGTCTGCTTTGGTTTATCGATTCCAAAAATCTAATTAGCAAAAACCAAGTTGCATTTAAACCTAATCGCGGCTGCTCCGACGCCCTACTTCACATTGACCATTACATCTCCAATGCTTTGTCTTCGCGTAATCACGTCACTCTTCTCGCACTAGATTTTGAAAAAGCCTTCGAGAAAATAGGCTTTCATCTTGTTCTTAAAAGGCTAAATGCTTGGCGCATTGGCCCAAAAATCTATTCATACATTAAATCTTTCCTATCTAATAGAAAAATTTGCGTTAAAGTTGGCAACGAATTCTCTGCTAATCTGCCGCTACACAATGGGATTCCTCAAGGATCTCCTTTGTCGGTGGTGCTTTTCATTGTAGCTTTCGATGAAATTAGTACTATAATAGCGAAATACAAACTCTTGGATCACTGCAGTTACGCTGATGACTTCTTCATCATGTGCAAACTCAGCGATTTAGGAAAAGCCAAAGCTATGCTCTTGGCAGTACTTGAAGAGATTTTACTCTGGGCGACCGCCTCCGGAGCTAATCTCTCATTAGAAAAATGTAAGACACTGCATGTTTGTCGTAAAATTTCTTGTCCACAATTAAACTTAACCTTAAACAATGTTAATATACAACATGTTAATAATTTAAAAATATTAGGTATAACATTTAATAATAGATACAACTGGAAACCTCACTGTGTAGAACTTAGAAAGAGCCTAGTTGACAGAGCTAATATAGTTAATTATTTAGCAAGTAAGAAATTAAATGTACATATAAACACTCTTTGTAACATCTCCCGGACTTTAGTTTTAAGCAAAATTGACTACGGACTGTATATATATGGGAAATGTCCTAAAACAACTCTTAATCTCCTAAAAGCACCCTACCATCATGCGGCCAGATGGAGCATCAATGCTTATCGAACATCGAAGATCATAAACATCATGGCAGAAGCTGGACTTCCTACCTTAGAAGAGCGACAAGAAGAGAGTTTTACCAAACTACTTTCTAAACTCATGTTCTCATACAACTCCGTTATCGACAAAGATATTTCCTCCGTCATTAGGGCAAAAACCAAAAAGCGTCTTCCGTCAACTATTGCTCGAACAATTTACACCTCCAAAGAAATGGATCTTCCTATCAACCCTGTCAGGCACTTCTCTCCATCTTTTCCACCGTGGTGCATAAAAGAATCCTCTTTCATAATGTTGCTTGCCGAGCACAATAAGGCCAGTACTAATGCCAACCAATACCAAAAATTCTTTCTCGAAGCCACCTACGAGCTTAAATCTAAAGGTTGGAAACCAATTTTTACTGACGGCTCCAAAACAACAAATGGTACGTCATTTGCTGTTACCCTCGAAGACGGATCCATAGTAAGAGCTGGATTACTACCAGAAAGCGCTTCAATTTTCACCGCCGAAGCATTAGCAATACTGGAGGCATTAAAAATAGCTATAACAGATCGCCGAGGCAAGACAATCATTTGCTCTGACAGTCTATCAGTTTTGTATGCGACTACCAACCCGAACTATAACACCGTACTAATTAATCAAATTAGAGATATCATCATAAAAAATGCTCAAAAGATTAAATTAATGTGGGTTCCTGGCCACGTGGGAATAAAAGGGAATGAGTTTGCTGACACAGTTGCCAAATCCTGCACCAACGCACCTGTTTTTACGTTTAACATTTGTTCAAAAATGGATCTTCAAAAACAGGTCGCCCAAAAGCTAAAAACCTTTCGACTTTTGAACTGAAATAGTCATCAAGATCATTATGCAAAAATCAACTTCAACCGTTCTCCTGCTGTCTACCCAACATCCACCTCCAAAGCCATGAACACCATCTTCGTCCGTCTTCGCTTGGGCCACACAATTCAAACGCACCAACACCTGCTAAACAGAGTCAGTCCCCCAAGTTGCTTAGTATGCAACAATATACTGAACATTGCACATGTACTTGGACAAATTCCTTGCCGCATCTCAACAAAGTTCAACACCGTCTTGTCAAATAACCAAACAGTTTATATTCTTCTCAGAATTATTAATGAAGATAATATAAAAAATGTCCACAATATAATAAGTATCTTAGGTTTAATAATATAATACAAGCTCTACTTATTAAGAGCCGAAAGCCTCTGCAGCTAGTGCTCCCAATGTAATTTTAGTATAAGAATTTATTTTTATGCTAATAAATAATAATAATAATAATAATAATATTTCAGTGCTGTTATAAAACCATTTTTCATATGCAGCTTTGCGACTAAACACAGAGTTTCCATTTATGGCACAACACAATAAAATTATCAATCATAGATTGAAAGAAGCACTATCTGCAATAGGACATGGAGGAGGATTGTTATTTCTTAGAGGGGGGCATAGAGGAGGGCTCTCAGAACACAGCCTTGCTTTACACCCTTTTATTGTCGAAGAACTCGCTTGTTCTCGTGCCATTCCAAACAGATGCTACCGTTTCATGATAAAGTGTTCTAATTATTGTAATCAATTTTGTTGATACAGGACCTAAAAGCTATAATTTGTAAAAGAGTGCTTCTCTATTGGCGTTGTCAAAAGCGACTTTAAGGTCGAAGAAAGCATAGAGCTTCTTACTTTTGCACCCGACCGAGGGTATATAAATTTTAATGCATAATTTGTGAAACACAATGAAATAATAATCGTTAGCCCTTAAGTCCCTTTAGAGATATGATCGAGACCGACAAGTGAATTAAGCTATGTCCGGTTAAGCCAGGTCGGTCCGTCCGTCCGTCCGTCGAGTCTGTATGTGTAAAGGTTCAAGGTCTTCAAAATCAAGCAAAAAAGATGAAACTTGGTACACGGCTGGGTTCTTTCGTTGCACAGGCAAGTGTCAAAATTGGCTTAATCCGTCAACGGCCACGCCCACTAATGGTTTCAATATGAGACAACCTCTATTTCACATTTTCTGTCGAAATTCCTTTTGGTAAAGTTAGACAAAGTTAGGCACAGGAACATAAATTTTGGTACTGAGCAATATTGGCCCAAGACCTTTAACAAGGCAAAAATTGGACCGCCCGCCCATGCCCAGTTTTAACATGTTAGATCTTCAAAAACCCCATTTTTCGGAAAGTTCACTCCAAATCGAAAAAAAAACAAGTGACTTAGTGCAAGAGTGCGTCTGTGACAAACTTCTATACACCCGACCCAATAAACGGTAACACCGCCACTCCCAAAAAGTGGGTCTGGGCCAAAAATTATGATTATTATTATTGTAATTATTATTATTATTATAAATTTATTAACAAGTAAGTAAATTACAAAATTAACATACATTTTTATAACTAGTACTAGAAAAATGAGAACGTTAAATGGAATCTTGAAGATCTAAAGCAGTAATGACCTCGTATACATAGTTTATATTCTTAAAGTTAATATTGGATATAAGATGAGAGAGACTGTGATCAGTTAAGTTTTTGCAGGTTGAAACAACTTTTTTGCACGGAAGTAGATGACCCATGGTAAGAGTTTGTTGTTCTTCACAAAGATGACAACTCGATGGCCAATCTTTTTACGAGAGATGTCGTTAGGGTAGATTGCTTTCGTGCCATGTGGGTTGATGTTTTTATACCCCATTCCATAGGATAGGAGGTATATTAAGTTTGTCACATAGTTTGTAATACGGTGAAATAATAATGGTAGACCCTCAAGACCTTAAGGGCATATAATGATCGAGAACGAATTCTGAATCGAATGAGCCATGTCCGTCCGTCCGCCCTAAAGTAGTCTGTCTGTCTGTATGTCACACGTTTTAAGGCCTTAAATTTTAACCTAGGGAACTGTAATTTGGTACATTGTTATCCGAAGCAGTACAAGTCTAAAAAATTTTCGAATCCGCCCACAGACTCGCCCACAAACTACCTCCAGAGCTAACTACCTCTGAAATTTGGTATTTATTATCTCCTATTTATTGTAAGATACACAAAATAAAAACTTAATTGCTTTAACTCCCCTAGTGGCCGTGGCATCGATTAAAGGTTATTTTTACTCTCCATCCCATATGATAGGAGGTATATTAAGTTTGTCACATAGTTTGTAACACGGTGAAATAATAATGGTAGACCCCCGAGACCTTAAGGGCATATGAACGAGACCGAATTCTGAATGTCTCGAATGAGCCATGTCCGTCCGTCCGTCCATCGACGAAGTAGTACAAGACACGTAGTACAAAGACACGCCCACAATCGGTCCAAATGTGCATCTAAAAAGCTGAAATCTGACATTTAGCATCTCCTTGTGAATGTAAGACACAAAAAAGACAAATTAAGTTGGTATACCTCCTTTAATGGGTGTGGCATCTATTTTAAGAGTAAATTTTCAAATGCAGCTTACTCAACATTTTTGCTCGAAATTGAAAAAAAATTACTTAATATTTTATGTAGAAAACTAGTTCCACATTTTGCTTTTAAAAGACTTTGGGCGATGCCCACATTTGGAATCAGAATTGAAGAAAAACATACATTTTCCAAAAAAACTTAATTTCGACTGGCCTTGAGCCTAATTTATGAAAACGTGAAACAAAAAGAATAGCAGGTTAGGCAAACGAGACTTCAGCCTAGAGTTCGTTCGTATAAAGTTTCTAGCCACGCCCCTTTTAGGGGAAGATTATTCAAAATTATTGAATTTGAACCAAAAAATTGCATTTTTACGTACATTTAAGTGTAATTTGTAAACAGGGGCAAATGTCAAAAAATAACTATGCCATCAGCATTTTACAATGTGGGATGGGATGGGGTATTCAACGGTCCGATTTACGGACTGTAACTTCTGCGTACACACTGTAGCACTTACTCAATAGTTTTTTACTGTTTTTATTTAATTTTTGATTTTAAAATTAAAATATCTAAAGCAGACTGAATGTGCGTAAGTTGCATTGGAATTTTTCTGGGAATTTTATTTATGGGCCAAGGTCCTTTCTTGGGCCAATACGAATCGATCAAGCCCAAAATTGCTAAAAAGAAGATTTCGTTCATACAAAGTTTTTAGCCACGCCCCCGTTTAGGGGTCGATTTTTCATAAATATTAAATTTAAACAAACATTTTTATGTACATTTAAGCGCAACTTGGAAAGATCTGCGTTATAATTGATGGTTTGTCATTAGGGGCGGTTGGGCCACGCCCCTTTTAAGGGTTTGCACTTCTTATAAAACCTCAAAAAACAGCAATAACATCAGCATTTTACAATGTAGGATAGGATGGGGATTTCAACGGTCCGTTTTACGGACTGTAACTTCTGCTTACACACTGTAGCACTTACTCACTGGTTATATAAGTGGTTGTAGTAAGCCCAGGCGTCTTTTTTCTTAAGTTTCCAATTAAAGGGCAGTATGCTGAAGTGAAACTAAAAATCCCATACAAAAATGACCCAACGAAATCATAAACGAAAAATTTCGTTCAGCTTTTCGTTTTGCAGTATGCTGTTCAACAGCGAAATCATACTAACTGACATTACTGTACTCAGATTCTCTCCACTTCTTTTCGTTCACGATTAATTGACCCGGACATTAATTTGCCTGCGAAATTTTGACACTTCTAGCTCTGTGTTCATTGGTGTGTTAAAAAATTCCTCCTTCAAAAAGATATTACTTGTGCAAACTGCAGTTGAGTAATTACGAACAAATCATTTTTAGAGTTCTCTATTGAACAGCAGGAAATCGGACATTTTTATATGCAAGCGAGGTCCTGGTTCCACAAAAATGGCGTGTAGGCCAGGGACACAAATTTCCGCATTGCGACTCTTTTGAGACGCACGGCAAAAAATTGATTTGTTTGTTTGTGAGCTGAGTTTACCACAAAAGCCTTGCAAACACTTTTTTTTATCGATGAAAATTTAGTTTTTATCAAAACTGACAGACACCGCACGTAAAATTATTGTTCGTGTGTTGAATATGCTTGCTGCCGAAAATCGCTCTGGTTTTTGGCACATTCGAAAATGTGCGCAAGAAACTTAATATTGGATTTTAAACTTTTTGACATGGACAAAATGCTCCAGTCGTGAACTGTCAAAGTTTTTTAACAATTCGCAACGACTGCTCATTTTCCACAAACTGTATGAAAACAATAACGCAACTATAATTCTTACTTACTTACTTAAGGTGGCGCTACAGTCCGGGGTGGACCTGGGCCTCAGCCAACAAGCTTCGCCAGCCAGCTCTGTCTCTAGCTAGCCGTCTCCAGTTTCGCACGCGAAGTTGGCTGAGGTCCCCTTCCACTTGCTTGCGCCACCTGAGTCTCGGTGCTCCTCTACCGCGTCGTCCCTGCGGTGTGGATTCGAAGATTTTCCGGGCCGGGGCGTTGGTGTCCATCCGCTCTAGATGACCCAGCCATCGTAGACGTTTTGTTTTGACTCTTTTGGCTAGGTCGGTATCGCTGTACAGCCCGTACAGTTCGATGTTATATCTCCTCCTCCACTCTCCGTCTATGCAGACGGGACCGTAAATCGTCCGAAGAATTTTCCTCTCGAAGCAGCCTAAAGTGTTTTCATCCGCTTTTGACAGGGTCCATGCTTCTGCACCGTAAAGCAGGACTGGGATGACGAGGGTCTTATACATTGACACTTTAGTTGCTCGAGAGAGGGCTTTGCTACTCAATTGCCTTCTTAGCCCAAAGAAACAGCGATTGGCAAGAGTTATCCTTCGTTTGATTTCAGCGCTGGTGTCATTGTCTGAATTGATAGCGGAACCCAGGTAGACAAAGTCCCTAACTACCTCAAAGTTATAGCTGTCGATGGTGATGTTTTGTCCAAGACGTCGGTGTTGGGTGTCTTTTCTTGATGACAGCATGTACTTGGTTTTGCCCTCATTGACTGCTAAACCCATATTCGCCGCTTCCGTCCCAATACTCACGAAGGTTTCACTGACATCACGCTTTGTTCTACCGATTATGTCAATGTCGTCTGCGTATGCAAGTAGTTGAACGGACTTTTGAAAGATTGTACCTCTGGTGTTGGCGCGAGAGTTCTGCACAATTCTCTCAAGTATGATGTTGAAGAAGTCGCATGACAGCGCGTCGCCTTGTCTAAATCCTTTTTTGACATCAAAGGGGTCGGTGAGGTCTTTGCCGACCTTGACGGAACAGCGTGAGTTTTCCATCGTCATCCTGCAGAGAATGACGAGTTTGGCAGGGATGCCAAAACTAGACATTGCGCTATATAGCTCGTCTCTATAGATGCTGTCATACGCGGCCTTGAAATCGATGAAGAGGTGGTGTGTATCGATTTGGAATTCCTGGGTTTTCTCCTAGATCTGCCGCAGTGTGAATATTTGATCGATGGTGGACTTTCCTGGCCTAAAGCCACACTGATATGTGCCTATCAGATTGTTGACAAACGGCTTCAGGCGTTCACACAGTATAGCAGAAAAGATCTTGTATGCGATGTTAAGAAGACTTATGCCTCTGTAGTTGGCACAACTCAGAGGGTCTCCTTTCTTCAGGATCGGGCAAACAATGCTGAGGTTCCATTCGTCGGGCATGCTTTCTTCCGACCATATCTTGCAGATGAGCTGGTGCATGCTCCTAACCAGCTCATCGCCAGCGGATTTAAAAAGTTCGGCAGCTAGGCCGTCTGCTCCGGCTGCTTTGTTGCACTTGAGCTTAGACACAGCTACTTTCACCTCCTCCAGGTCGGGTGGGCGGTATCGTTCATATGCTTCGTCGGTAAAGTCTTCGCCCGGGTTGAATGGTTCGTTCTGCCTGACAGCGGTATTTGGTTCGTCCTCGCCGTTATACAGTCTGCAGAAGTGGTCTTTCCAAATCCTCAGCACCGACTGCGATTCTACAACGATGTTCCCTTGAAGGGCAACTATAATTAGGTTTCCATAATATATCTCTCCAAAAATTTGCAATAGTCTTCAGGGTTAAAAACGTTTTTGCCTTTTGAGATAACTTTTTACTAAAATGACTTCACAAGTACTAGGAATATAAAAAAAACCCTTTTCTATTCAATATCATCAAGTTCTGTTAGAGTTTGTGCATAAAAAAACATTGTTAAATAAATAACAAGTACAAAACGAGGGAAGAAAATTGGGATTTCACATAAATATTTCCAGCGACTTTTTTTTTATTTAAGTACGGTAACACCGGTCACCTGGTACGTTTTAATTTTGACACTTCTGTTCAGAAACATAAGACAATGAGTAAAACATTATAGACGCCACTGTATTCAGTGGCCATCGGACCCTACAACAAGCATACCGTGTATAAAAAACACCCCAGCCAGCGCAAATAATACAAGAAACCCAATACACAAGAGCCAGCACAACCAACGGTAACCTCCAGCGGCGCGAGGCTAAAATTATACAAAAGTCTTCATCAGTACATTGACTAGCAACCGAGCCAGAAAAATACAAGAACAAAACAGCAGTAGAGCAGCGGCACGAGCAACGGCAGAGCGACCATCGACCGACCGATACCGAGCGGCGCAACAAAGCAAAGGAGAATGGAGGAATCGGGCGCACAAGCAACAGGACGAAAAGGGCATCTCGTTGTTCGACACACCAAGTAGTGACATCACTCGGAAAAAGGCATTTGCGAAGCAGTGGGCGCGAGCTTAAATTTATTCTTCTTTTCTGTGCGAGCTATGTTGTTGAGCAATAATAAAAATACAGTCCGCAATAGTGCTTTTCATTTAATTCGAATAAATCCTGAGCTATCCGGAAATTTTTTGGTCCTTCGAGGCACATAACCTACAGTGCTGTAGAACAGTAAAACCTTCGATCCACATTCAGTGTGCGTGCGTAAGAGGTACGCAACCTTTTAACGAGCGCGTTCACAGCAAGGAACGCAAACCTTTGTCGTGCGTACCAGTCCGTTTTAAATAACGGGTGATTTTTTAGCTGGTTTGGTTTTGGCAACACTGGTTTTGACAGCTGACGTGTGTTTAGTACCTTGTGTCACTGTCAAACAGCTTCAGTTTGGTTTGCAATTTAACCATGGATCGTCTTACAAATGAACAACGCTTGCAAATTATTGAATTTTACTATCAAAATTCGTGCTCGGTTCGAAATGTTCATCGCAAAACAATGGCGCAATTGCGAGGCGAGTTTGGTGAACAGTTAATTTCACGTTTCGGGCCGGTCAATTGGCCGCCTAGATCGTGCGATTTGACACCATTAGATTATTTTTTGTGGGGGTATGTCAAGGCTAATGTCTATAGGGACAAGCCCGCTTCGATTGACGCACTGGAAGCCAACATCCATGTATTCATTCGTGAGATACCGGCCGATATGTGTGAAGGAGTATGCCAAAATTGGACTCAGCGGATGGGCTACCTGAGACGCAGCCGCGGTCAACATTTGCATGGAATTATCTTTAAACATTAAATTGCAAGGTTCAAGCTATCGATTCAAAAATTTTTTTTTTAATTTTTTTCGAATTTTTTGTGTTTTTTTTTTAAAAAAGTTCTCAACCTCTTAAAAAATCACCCGTTAATTTTCATTGCGAACAGTGCAGTTCCCGATTTAGACAATTCTTACAAGCGTGTACACGGCAGGGCATGTACATATCAACCTTTTCTTGTACGTGCAAATTATTAATTATATCAGAGCGCAGAGCGACGACATCCAAAAACCACAAGTGTTGTGAGCTCAATCCTGTGCAGGATCACTAAGATTTCCGAGGGGTCGACCCCTTACGCTAAGAGCAACCACCTAGCAGTGCAGCTAATGGAAAAAGTGGGGGGGGGGGGGGAGTAGCAAAAAACTTCATTGCAGTGTCTTTTGTTCAGAGCACTCCACCTCACGGGCAAATTGTGCAGCGGCAGCAGTCTGCGAGCCGAAGAGCCAGTCCATGGGTTGCAGCGAACCTTGGGACTCAACAAACTAAAGAGCAAGCAGTGCAGGTAGACTAGCAATCAAGCGCTAAGTCTGCAACGAATCATCACATGAGCCAAGAAGATGACAACATAGCTGGAAACGGAGGTGCGTTGTTGGCAACAACGCGTATAGACGTCTCCACTGGAGCAGGGCAAACACGAGAGGCAAGGGTCACAGAGCAATTCGTCCGGAGCTTGGGCATACGAGCAGAAAGGCCAGATTTTCAAGTCACTGGCATCGGAGCAGACACCAATGTGCGGTTGTCCGGGGTCGTCAGCCCACATATTTGCTCTCGTACTGACCCATCATTCACCATGCGTTGTAAGTGCTACACCATGGCGCGCATAATTTCGAATCTGCCAGACAGAGAGCTGCTGCCCAGCGAAGTGGCAGATATCACCGAACTGGACCTAGCCGACAGGAGTTTAAACAAAGTGGCGAAAATCGACATGTTGCTGGGAGTCCAGGTATGGGCAGGAATTATCCAGAGCAGGATACATCGGTACGACTCCGGCTTAACCGCTCAGGGCACACAACTTGGCTGAATCGTCTTTGGGGGCCGCAGTCGTCGACGGAGCAGAGCGGGAGCGTCATGCTCGCGGTTGAAGAGCCATCAAATCAAGAGCTGAACGACCTTCTTTAGGCGTTCACGGAGACGCTGGAGCAGGACAGAGCCATTCCGGTGTCGGCAGAGGAGCAATGGGTAGAGAACAACTTCAAAAATACCCACCATCGTGATTCATCGGGCAGATACGTCGGCACCATCCCACTCAATCAACACATAGAGAACTTGGGCAGCACCCGCTCAGCAGCATTGCAGAGATTTTTCCACCTCGAACAGAAGATGCAGAACAGTCCAGAGCTTAGGACTAAACACGTCGCCTTCATGCGTGAGTACGAGCAGCTAGGACACATGACGCCAGTCACCAGAGGCACACAAAAGACGGGCCTGTGTACCACGTCCACCAGAGCGAAAGCAGTGGAATTTGCAAAGAATCTTCTGGAGAGAGAAACCAGACGATCCGCTACAGGAATTCTGGCTGACAGTGGTGACATACGGCATGACATCCAGCGGATTCAACGTGGTAAGAGCTATGCAGCAGTGCGGCTACGACAATGAGGAAGAGCATTCCAGAGCCTACAGAGCAATCAAGTCCAACTTTTACATTCACGACATGCTCGTCGGAGCAGAGAGTGTGGAGAAGGCCACCACACTATGTGCAAAGATCATCACGTCACTCGGAACAGGAGGCTTCGAGCTTGACAAATTTATGTCCTCAAGCAGGCAAGTGCTGTCTGGTCTGGGCATCGAGGACGACAACCAAGCTGAGTTGAGCATATCTGGGGATCGTGAGACTATTCAAATGGCATCACAAGGAGAGACCCAAAGATGACTAAGCGAGCGGTCATCAGCGAGATAGCCAAGATGTACGATCCGAATGGATATCTCGCTCCAGTCGTAATCTGTGCGAAGATGTTTATCCAGGACATATGGCGTTCTGGTGTGAAATGGAACGAGCACATACCTGCAGGCTTGGTGTCGACCTGACGAAACTTCTATGCTACGCTTCCGCATCTGACATCCATCAGAATGCCCAGATAGATGGGTTGCGAGGCTGAAGCTAGTGTGTAGCTGCATAGATTCGCGGACGCATCTGCCAGAGCGTAACACGGTGCGTCATAGTCGCATCAAAAACGAGGGTAGCGCCCCTCAAGACCATGACCATACCGAGACTTGAGCTATGTTGGCTGCACATAGCTTACTTATTGTGCACCCTGATGGCCCGGGTGGCAAGCGCAGCAGAATTTTGAGGTGTGCCGAGAGCTTACTGGTCAGATTGCATTGCTTAATTCAAAGCTTAATGGTCGTGCTTCATTGGATCTCGAAGGTACCGTGTGGAGTGGACCACAGTGGCTGAGTCAACCGGAGAATCATTGGCCAAAAGAGCAGCCAATGAAGGCGTAGCCATGAAGGTAGCAACGGTCAGCCGATTTGTATCATCAGAGCTGAGACTTGAGGGCGCAAGTCTACTAGAGCGCAAATCAACACTGCAGAGCATCCTTAGAATAACCGTCTTCATCATCAGATTTGCCCGAGCATTCTGCAGGAAGTTCGGCAAGAGAAGCAGCGGTTTCAGTACAATAGTCGGGCGAAAGGACGTGCTTGACTACTGGGCGAGACTAGAGCAGCGATCAGCATTTTCAAGGGAACTTGCGTGCATCGAGAGCCATCAAACCGTTCCTAAGTCGAGCATCATCAGCAACCTAAGTCCCTTTCTGGATGCGAATGGCGTTCTTTGAGCAAACGGTCGTCTGCAAGCATCGGGCCTTCCATACGAGAATACCATCAAATTATTTTGCCAACATAGAGCAAGCTAACTGAGCTCCTGCTAAGAGAAGCGCATCTTCGGACACTACATGGAGGAGTTCAACTGTGCATGCAGTACATCAGACAGTCGTTTTGGGTGCCATCATTACGTCGTGCCTTAAAATCATTTATCGCGGGATGCATCGCATGCTTCCGCCAGAAGCAAGAGGTAGCAGAGCAGCTAATAGGAAGCCTTCCGTCCAGCCGTATGCAGCCAGCAAGAGCATTCAAGCACAGCAGTGTGGATTACGCCGGTCCAGTGCAGATCAAGGCGAGTGGAGGAAGATCCAAAATTATCAGCAAGGGCTTCATAGCAGTCTTTGAATGCATGGTTACACGAGCGATACACCTGGAAGCAGTCACCGACCTGACCACGGACGCCATCTTGGCTGCTTTCCAACGATTTGCCGGGCGACGCGGAGCATGTTCGGTGTTGTGGAGCGACAATGCGACTACATTCGCCGGCGGCAAAAGAGAGCCGAGAGCCAGAGCCGAGCCATGGAAGAATATCCTTCCTATAGAGCAGATCACAGCAATGGGCACCAAGTGGAAATTCATCGCACCAGGAGGACCACATGCAGGCGGCATCTGGGAAGCTGGTGTGAAGGATAGAAGCGTGTCTCAGCTCAAGGCCACTAACAGCCTTGACGGACGACCCCGACGATCTGAGTGCTCTGACGCCGGGGCACTTCCTCATCGGAGAGCAGCTTGTGCAGTCACTCAACAAGGACCTCACGCAAGTGCCGCAGAGCAGACCGAGGTTATGGAACACGATCGACCAAATGCAACAGCATTTCTGGAAGAGATGGAGCAAGGAACACATCCACTCGCAACAGCAGCGCTTCAAGTGGAAACAGGTACGTGAGAACCTTGCAGTGGGAAATCTTGTGCTCATCAACCAGGAGAATTTTCCACCCACTCTATGGCTTTGCGCTGACATCAGGACTGAGCATTCGACATTGACTCGGCCTATCCAGAAGCTGTGCATACTCCCCATGGAGTAGAGCGATACTCCAATTGAAATCAACGCCTTAATTGGTTTCAAAAACACAATCCTGTAGGATTTGGGCCAATTTGGGCTTCCCGCAAGGAAGCGTTCTCGGCCCAATATTATTTTTGCTCTATACAAGAGACATACCCCACGATGAGGGAACAATTTAAGCTACGTTCGCAGACGACACTGCTATTCTCGCTATTGATACGACAGTTAAATTATCAACAGGGAAACTCCAGCGCGCTTTAGACAAAATATGCGACTGGACGAAAAGCTGGCTTGTCGTCCTTAACGAGACTAAGTCAACGCACGTTAACTTTACTTATAAAAAGATAAACAACAAACTTTTATGTATTCACTCGGTACAAATCCCATACTCAAATGAAGCGAAATATCTAGGAATGACTCTAGACGCAAAACTTAAATGGAAGCCGCACGTTAAAAAGAAACGCGATGAGCTCGAAATCAAGTTAAGAGAAATGAATAGGCTTATCGGAAGATTTTCGAAACTAAGCGTATATAACAAACTGCTTTTGTATAAGCAAGTGCTAAAACCATCTTGGACGTACGGTATACAACTCTGGGGTTGTACTAAACCAAGCAATATATCTATTTTAGAATCTTTTCAAAATAAGACACTCAGAGCAATCGTTAATGCTCGATGGTACATAAGAAATAGCGATCTACACCGAGATCTAGGAATCGCAACCGTGTCTGACGAGGTAACAAACTTTGCTCGCAAGCTTAGTACTCGTCTTCGCGGACACTGCAACAATGAAATTATCTGAACTTTGGATCAGACGAATCTTACGCGCCGACTACAATGAATGAGACCGTTAGATCTAGCAGCATAAGATAAATCCGCACAAATTGACGGTATTGTAGGTGCCTTCGTTGGAAGGCAGCCTGCCACACGCGATTACTACAGAAGCTTGAACTACTTGTTAAGGAAACATGGTCGTAGTCAGACGGAAATCTGTCGGAAATAAGAATCTCACACTACTAAAAACAGTTGAAAACTATTGAAAAACAGTCATTTTAAGCTAAGATCCCTTAAAAAGTGGGCGTGGTCAATGAAAAAGCTAAAATTTTTTGGCTACCTTAAAGACAATTATAAGGCAATGTTGCGAACCAAAAATGGATGCGCTAGCGCCTTTGTTACATAGCTAAAATTTGCAAAATGTATTTTTTTAAATTAGAGATGGTCGCACATACAGGTACTCCAGTCGAATACAAATTTGCACCACCTGAAATTTTTCTTTACCAAGGATATAAGTCAAAATGTTTTTTCTGCATTTACCGGTTTTTTGTAAATATCTCGGTTCCAGTATGCCGCACTGCAAAAATTATACTTTTTAATTATTCCACATAAAAAATTTCTTTGTTCGAACAAATGGTTAAAATGTTACAGAAAGTTTTATTAATTTTTTTTTGTGGTACACTTTTTCGTAATTATGTCCAAAAAAGCTTAAATTAAACATAAGTTTTTTTTATATATCTATCTTTTAAGGCTTTGGCGGTTGTTAGACATAATTTTAAAGGTTTTGGGATATACCGCGTTAAAAATAAAGTATGAGTGCAAACCGTACTCTTAGTATTCTTAGTGGTCTAAGACAAGAGGTGGATGACGTGATGGTAAGCTTGGATGTGGAGTCACTCTTAACAAATGTACCTGTGCAGAAAGTTCAGAGCATAATTCGTCAACTAATCTCAACCTCCAGCAAAGACGAAAAACTCATGCCACTTTTGGAATTTTGCCTATCATCGGGTTTCTTCTCTTTCGACCAGAAGTTTTATCTGCAGAAAGATGGTGTAGCTATGGGATTACCTCTAGCTCCCTTCGTTGCTGACGTGTGGTTGGAGCATATTGAGAAGAAGGCTCTGAATTGCTGCGAAGAGAAACCAAAGGTGTGGTTGAGGTACGTTGATGACATTTTCTGCATCATTAAACTTTCCGCGTTAATGAGTTTTATGAACCATCTAAACTCACAACATCCGAAAACAAAGTTCACGATGGAACAAGAACAGAATGGATCCATTGCGTTTTTGGATGTTAAAGTAACGCGGAAATAGGATGGTACATTAGGACACACAGTTTACAGAAAAGGCACACAAACAAACAGGTACCTCCATTCTTCCTCTCACCATCATCCGGCAAATTTGAGATCTGTTGTCTCCACACTTATTCAGCGAGCTCACAATGTATGTGATACAGAGCATCTCGCCGCTGAACTAACCTTTGTGGACAACGTCCTTCAATCGAATGGCTACTCGAAAAGACAACTTTCATGGAAGTCAAATTTGTCGCGACAAGAAGACTGCAATGAGTTGGACAAGAGAGCCTTTCTACCCTACGTGAAAGGTGTCACGGACAAAGTCGGTCGAATTCTAAAACGATACGGTGTGAAAACGATCTTCTTACCGCCAAAAAAGGTGATAAGTTATCTACAATCACCCAAAGATCGCTTTCCTCTCCAAACTCCCGGTGTTTACGCAGTCCCTTGTAGCTGTGGGTCATCATACATTAGACAAACGCGACGAAGTATTTCGACCCGTTTAAAAGAGCATATAAATGCTGTGAGCAATCAGCAGCGAGAAAAATCCGCTCTAGCCGAGCATGCCTTAGACTATCCCAACGAACACCATTGTATCAGATTTGACCAGGCTAAGATACTGGCTCGGGAGTCGCATTACATCCCACGGCTTGTTCGTGAAGCGATTGAGATAAAACGCCACAAAATTTCAATCGCGACGTCAGTTTCAAATTGTCGCGAACATGGGATCCAATAATCGGTTCATCACCGTCGATTGCGAATTGGCTAACCAGCCCCAGCGACACAGTGAGCACTGTTTGCTCTCAGCCACCTAATGCACAACAACGAGAGAATGAGACAGCAATACCGCCTACGCACTGCTACAACTTGCGTAGTGCTAATCGCCATAAGCATTTTTAGGCAGTTTCCCGGTGAGCACGCTTAATGTAACTTAAGCGAAACGTTCGGGGTGAGTACGGTTTGCACTCATACTTTTTTTTAACGCGGTATATCCCAAAACCTTTAAAATTATAAGTTTTTTTATATGCTTCTTTAGAGCTTTTTATGCTTTACAGTTTTAAAAAGAAATCTCTTAACTACCTACGAAAGCCGAGCAATAAAGGATTGAAGATAGGTAGGTTGCGCCCGCACTAACAAATTTTCAATCGTTTGGGGTATAAAGGCGATTCATTTTCGCTTTCGTTTTCGCAACCAAGGAGTGGTTACTTACTTACTTACTTAAGGTGGCGCTACAGTCCGGGGTGGACCTGGGCCTCAGCCAACAAGCTTCGCCAGCCAGCTCTGTCTCTAGCTAGCCGTCTCCAGTTTCGCACGCGAAGTTGGCTGAGGTCCCCTTCTACTTGCGTGCGCCACCTGAGTCTCGGTGCTCCTCTACCGCGTCGTCCCTGCGGTGTGGATTCGAAGATTTTCCGGGCCGGGGCGTTGGTGTCCATCCGCTCTAGATGACCCAGCCATCGTAGACGTTGTGTTTTGACTCTTTTGGCTAGGTCGGTATCGCTGTAAAGCCCATACAGTTCGATGTTATATCTCCTCCTCCACTCTCCGTCTATGCAGACGGGACCGTAAATCGTCCGAAGAATTTTCCTCTCGAAGCAGCCTAAAGTGTTTTCATCCGCCTTTGACAGGGTCCATGCTTCTGCACCGTAAAGCAGGACTGGGATGATGAGGGTCTTATACATGGACACTTTAGTTGCTCGAGAGAGGGCTTTGCTACTCAATTGCCTTCTTGGCCCAAAGAAACAGCGATTGGCAAGAGTTATCCTTCGTTTGATTTCAGCGCTGGTGTCATTGTCTGAATTGATAGCGGAACCCAGGTAGACAAAGTCCCTAACTACCTCAAAGTTATAGCTGTCTATGGTGATGTTTTGTCCAAGACGTCGGTGTTGGGTGTCTTTTCTTGATGACAGCATATACTTGGTTTTGCCCTCATTGACTGCTAAACCCATATTCGCCGCTTCCGTCCCAATACTCACGAAGGCTTCACTGACATCACGCTTTGTTCTACCGATTATGTCAATGTCGTCTGCGTATGCAAGTAGTTGAACGGACTTTTGAAAGATTGTACCTCTGGTGTTGGCGCGAGAGTTCTGCACAATTCTCTCAAGTATGATGTTAAAAAAGTCGCATGACAGCGCGTCGCCTTGTCTAAATCCTTTTTTGACATCAAAGGGGTCGGTGAGGTCTTTGCCGACCTTGACGGAACAGCGTGAATTTTCCATCGTCATCCTGCACAGACTGACGAGTTTGGCAGGGATGCCAAAACTAGACATTGCGCTATATAGCTCGTCTCTATAGATGCTGTCATACGCGGCCTTGAAATCGATGAAGAGGTGGTGTGTATCGATTTGGAATTCCTGGGTTTTCTCCAAGATCTGCCGCAGTGTGAATATTTGATCGATGGTGGACTTTCCTGGCCTAAAGCCACACTGATATGTGCCTATCAGATTGTTGACAAACGGCTTCAGGCGTTCACACAGTACAGCAGAAAAGATCTTGTATGCGATGTTAAGAAGACTTATGCCTCTGTAGTTGGCACAACTCAGAGGGTCTCCTTTCTTCAGGATCGGGCAAACAATGCTGAGGTTCCATTCGTCGGGTATGCTTTCTTCCGACCATATCTTGCAGATGAGCTGGTGCATGCTCCTAACCAGCTCATCGCCAGCGGATTTAAATAAGTTCGGCAGCTAGGCCGTCTGCTCCGGCTGCTTTGTTGCACTTGAGCTTAGACACAGCTACTTTCACCTCCTCCAGGTCGGGTGGGCGGTATCGTTCGTATGCTTCGTCGGTAACGTCTTCGCCCGGGTTGAATGGTTCGTTCTGCCTGACAGCGGTATTTGGTTCGTCCTCGCCGTTATACAGTCTGCAGAAGTGGTCTTTCCAAATCCTCAGCACCGACTGCGATTCTACAACGATGTTCCCTTGATGGTCCTTACAGGCTTCAGTTCAAAGTTTATACCCTTGGCAGGACCTTTTGATCCTTTGGTAAAACTTTCTAACCTCATTCCTGTTGTAACATCTCTCTATCTCTTCAACCGCGCGCTTCTCGTGCTCTCTCTTTTTCCTTCGGAGAAGTCGGTGCTCCTCTCTCCTCGTCTGCTCGTAGAGCTCGCGAGCAGCTCTAGTCCTTCTGTGCAGCGCCGCTTTGTATGCTTCCTGTTTAGCTGCATGTGCTTGCCGGTATTCATCGTCAAACCAGGGGTTTCGTTGTGGTCGCCGTGTGAAACCCAGCACTTCAGAGGCGGCGTCTCTGATGGCATTTTGGCAGTGTTGCCACTGGCTATCAATACTTGATGCTGGTTGCATAGGACTTCGTAGAAGGTTTTGAGAGACTCGGTTGAAGAAGGACCTGGCGATCTCTTGCGATTGTAGTCGGCCGACGTCAAACTTCCTCACAGTATTTCCATTACTTGGCGCTGGTCGGGATATCCGCAGCCGTACCTTGGCTACAACAAGGTAGTGATCCGAGTCAATGTTGGCCCCTCGGAAAGTTCGGACATCCATGATACTGGAGGAGTGCCTTGCATCGATCGCAATATGGTCAATCTGGTTGACGGTTGATTGATCGGGAGATCTCCATGTCCCTTTGTGGATATTGAGATGCGGGAACTGTGTACTAGCTACCACAACGTGTCGCCCCGCAGCAAAGTCGATCAGCCTGAATCCGTTATCGGAGGTCGTGTCGTGCAGGCTATGCTTTCCGACAGTACGACCAAAGATGCCCTCCCTTCCTAGCTTGGCATTAAAATCGCCTAGGACAATCTTAATGTCGTAGCTAGGGCACTGCTCATAAGTTTTGTCCAGGAGTTCGTAGAACATATCTTTGGTCTCGTCATCTTTCTCCTCTGTGGGGGCATGTGCGCATATCAGGCTAATGTTGGCGAATTTAGCCTTGATGCGGATCGTCGCGAGGCGCTCCGTTACAGGGTTGAAGCTCTTGACTTTTTGCCTAAGTCTGCCTCCAACAACGAAACCACATCCAAATAGGCGCTGTCTTTGATGCCGATAGCAGTCGCCGTAGTAGATGTCGCAGTTTTTCATCCTTCTTTTGCCCGGCCCGTCCCACCGCATTTCTTGGATGGCAGTAATGTCTGCCTTGCAGTCGTTAAGGGCCTCCGCTAGTTGCTCGGCTGCACGTGGTCTGTTAAGGAACCTAACATTCCACGTGCAGATCCGGAGCTCGTTGTCCTTTTCTCGTTTGCATTGGTCGTCAACAGTAAATCCGTCCAAATCCGAGGCTTGTTTCTGCTTCGTGACTGGTGTTTCTTTACGTGGCCGGGAAGTCACCCCGACGGCACGACCCCCAACCTGGAGGACCAGATCCTTTGCTTAGTTCTAAGGACGGAGAGCCAGATAGCCCGCTCCTTATAGGTCTGAGCTCCGAATACGTCGTAGTAGCCCATATAAGGTGTTCACTAAGTAGTTCGGCCTGACTGGAACTATGGACGCCACCGTTGATTCCATCTGGGGAATTCCTCCGCTGCCGTCCGGACGCAAGGAGAAGTGCCTTAGTGGGAACACTCCTCCCCCCCTCTCTCGTCTGCTATGCTCCTCCCCCCCTCTCCCCCCTATGCAACCAAGGGGTGGTTGCTCTTCGGAATAATTTTTTCTGATGATAGAAGATTCTTATTAGAGTTCGGGGGATCATTATTTTCTTCGTCGTCGGAGTCATCCTCAATTTCGGCTACATTGGAGTTGGAGCTGCTTTTCCCGCAGCAAGTTTTGCATAAAGTCGAACATTTTATTCTAGCTTTTCGACAGCTGCAAGCTGTGCCGCACTTTTTTTTGCATGTGCAAGATATGATGCCGACCAGGGTGGAATTGTAGCTCCTGACGACATCACGGGTTCAAGTCCTATTGGACTTCGTTTCCAGCCCCACTCCTCTGGTTCTAAAATATTAACCATCCAAGTTTGCACCTGATAAAATGTCCGGAAAGAATGCTGGTCAGCTGTTGACTTCGTAGGTGGCAGGGAAGCGAGATCCGATTTTATTTTGGTACTTGCACGTGAAAACAGCTTAAATCGTAAAGGACGAAAAACAACGTCCAACAATGTTTCTTTCCTTACTCCTCCATACAAAACTGTGGTGTTACGGGATGTTCCGATGTAACGATCCAACGTAAGACGAAGAAGACACCGAGTTAGAGATATATATATTAAAATTACTTTATTAAATTATATGTAATGCAATTGATATTAGTTTCGATTTCAAGACATCTGGTCGCCGTCGCTGTTGGAATAGAAAAGCGAACGAGTCAAGGCAAAGTGACAGCTCGAAGCCATGCTCGCAGTGAGGGTTAGCCATCTTTGTAGTAGTTGGTCATGTTCGCAGTAGGTGCGTCCATCTTTGTTGCAGTTGATCATGCTTGCAGTAGGAAGTGTTCTTAAACCGCGGCTGTGTTCACGAAGCATGATTTTTAAGTGGAGAGTTTTATTGTGGGATTGCCACAAAACTATGAATATTTAACTCCCGGCTGACGAAATATCCTGTCGTCCAGATTTGAATGATCTGAAACGTTCTAAACTTTCCAGAAGACTTGGAGTTTTCTTCAAGACCGATAAAAGCTTCGTTTTTCCCCATTTTAAAAATTGCTGATGTCGTATCGCACCCTGTGAACGCATGGATAAAGAGGACGTTATCTGAAGTTGTTTTATGTCTTAAACTCGTCGTAGAATACACCACTGTTTTATTAGACCGTCGTCCTTTTTTTTTTTTTAAAACGTTGTGAATACTCTTTCCAAGCTCTGGCAAAATCACAAGCAAATCTATGTCTTCACCTACAATAAAAATTGTGTCAAAGTCGAAGGACATTGAGAGAGCAGTTTTGACTATAAGCGTGTCAGCATTTTCTAAGGCCTGTGACACAAGGAAACCACTATCATAGCGGAGACAATTGCATAGCTCATCCTCTGTTTTTTGTGCTAAAATCATTCGATGAAAGAGTGTTTGTGTATTGATGACAACTGCGTGTTTGCCTATTTTAATCGCAGAGGTCATGATTCCCAGCGGATTGACCGTTTCTTTTCTCTTTAATTTCAATTCCTTTAAATGCCATTAAATTTTTTACTTTGCGGTGTACTGGAGCCGAGATATTTAAAGAAAAGGATTATGTTTGCTTTAAAGGTGCACAGACTTGCCTTTCTTTAATCCTTGATTGCTAGGCTTTCGTAGGCAGTTATAAGATCATTTTTTTTTTAAACTGTAAAGCATAAAAAGCCTTAACGAAGTATATAAAAAAAACTTATGTTTAATTTAAGGTTCTTTCGAAATAATTGCCGGGGTGCCGTGGCGTAGTGGTTAGTGTGTGTGCTTACTACGCCGGAGATCTGGGTTCGAATCCTGCCATCGTCACCTGAAAAAAGAGACTTGTTCTTTTTCACGGCCCCCACCTCCGCGAGGGTCTGACAAGCCCTCCGAGAGTATCATTTGTCTTGAAAAACTTCTCAAAGTGCCGTTCGGATTCGGTAAAAAATTGTAGGTCCCCTTGTATGTAAAAAAAATTAACACACCAGCATACATTGTTGAGAAGTTGGCCCTGGTTCACCTCGAGCTGTTGCGCCACTCTATTATTATTCTTTCGAAATAATTACGAAAAAGTGTGCCACAAAAAAAAAATTAATAAAACTTTCTGTAACTTTTTAACCATTTGTTTGAACAAAGAAATTTTTTGTAGTGTAATGAACGACTTTATGTAGAACAATATACTTTTTAATTTTTGCAGTGCGGCATACTGGAACCGAGATATTTACAAAAAACCGGAAAATGCAGTAAAAAACATTTTTACTTATATCTTTGGTAAAAAAAATTTCAGGTGGTGCAAATTTGGTTTGAAGCTTTTTTCTTAAGTGCTTTCTTAAGTTTCTTAAGTAAAAAAAAAACTGACCATGCCTTTGCGCCCCCTTTTTCACGACGCGTCGACTGAACTAAGGCCTGTAGTGGGCGTGTCTGTGGGCGGATTCAGCTTATTTTCAAACTTGATCTGAAGGACTGGACTTCCAACCAACCCACAAAATTTCAGCTCTCTGCCTTAAAAATTAAGGCCTAAAAGTTGTTTACATACGGACGGACGGACGGACATGGCTTAATCGATTCTTCTGTCGGTCCCATTTATATCTCTTAAATGTCTTAGGGGTCTACGGTGATTATTTCACTGCGTTACATACTATACATCAAACTTATTATACCCTGGGTCGGGTATAAACAGAGAAGGAAAAAAACCATCAAATTCACCAATATGACCAAACAAAAACAGTGAGTCAAAAAACAAGAACTTAAATGTAAGAAATAATAATTTTAACTCTATGGTATTTAGTTTTCCAATAAATTTCCTCTTGAGGAAGTTGGGAAGCTCCAACGAAACGTAGGGACAAGAATGAAATAGTGTTTTTATCATTATTTGCTTCGACAAATAAACGACCATCAAGCCCGAGGAACAAGTTTCTTCCGTAAAATTGTCATCGTTAGAAATCATTAATAGTTTAAGTGCAACGGTGTTTTCTGCAAATGTGAGGTATTTCGGACTTCGGAATATATATATATAATATTGGGGCCAACTAAGAAGAGGTTCGGTAATCCGACAGAAGGTGTTTGCCAGAAAAGGCCAGGTCTTTGGATACAATTGGAAAAATTAAGAAGATCATCCGCATAAAGCGGATGTCTGACTTGTTGAAAACCATAAATTATTTTGCTTATTTCATTAAAAGTTATGTTGAATAGGATCACCGAAAGTGGTGATCCTTGCGGGATCTCGTTCCTTAGTTTTTGCGTCTTGGAATTAATATTTTTATGTTTAACTCGAAATTTAAAGTTACTTAGAAAAGACTTTATGAAATTAAATATTTTTGGGCCAATATTTCATATCAAAAGCTGGTTTAAGATTACATGTGTCCCTATTCTGTTGAAGGTTTTGTCAAAGTCTGAGCCGATAACAGAGACATGGTTTCTGCTAGACAACAATAGGGAGACAATGGAGAAATGGAGAAGTGCGTCAAAATGGAGAAGTGCGTCTAAAGTAGATTTATCATTTTTAAATGCTACGTGTAGTCAAGAAAGTTTCCTTTCATAAGGAACCAAAAAATGCGTTTGGTTACTATTTTATCCAAGATCTTGCTTGTACAGGGAAGGAGCGAAATTGGTCGGTAGCTAGATGTAGGATCTTTTTTTGGTTTAGGAAGTGGGATAATGCTAGCAACTTTCCAGGCTTGGGGTATTATTAAAAGACGGGTTTTTAAATCGGTGGGACCATTTTTAAGCATATCATATGAAATTCGATCAAAGCCTGGAGTTTTTCCTTTCACGGTGTGGAGTCAAGCGACCAGCTCTGACATTTTAAAATCAGACTCTATGGACAGGGCTGCAGGACTCGGACTAAAGGATGGGTCGGGCTCCTTTAGTGCTTTTAGTTTTTCATTAATAAACGTGGGGTTGAAATTTAAGTCATCCCCAAATAGTTCCCAGGTTTTGTCAAAATGCTCAAGTATTTTTTTCGGGCAGGTTATTGTTTTGTCAGCAGTAAGTATAAACTTGATAGAGTGTGGCGAATATGTGCCAGTTTTTGCTTTAATATCAGACCAGAGTTTCTGAGACGTGGATTTTTGCTTAATATTGGCAGTAAATCTTTCAAAGCACGCTTTTTTCAGATTTAACCATCTTGCGGAGTTTAATGTTCAACTTCCTATAGGTGATTAAGTTTGGGTCTGTAGGAGATTTTTTATGGTGTCAGGCTGTTTGTTTTTGCCTGCGAAGGAGGCCGATGTCCTTGTTCCAGCAAGGAACTGTTTAAGTTTTTAAGCTTCGTTTGCTGAGGAGAGAATGTATTTATGGATCTGTGCAGATTCTTTATTAATAATAGGAGATACTTTCCTCCCGTTAAGTTCGCTAGAGATGATGGATTGAAATAATTTCCAGTTTGCTTTGTCAACCAATAATTTTTTTTGTGCCTTGGCTGGTCATTGTAGGCCCCGTAAGTCAGGGCGATAAATATAGGAAAATGGTGGCTGTTAGACAGGTTGTTAGAGATATTTCAGATAGAATTGCTAAGGTGGTCGACATGCGTGAACGTCTTATGTGTGGAAAAATTAGTTGGACGAACTTCATAGAGGATCGCTAGCCCTGAGGTAGCAATGAAATGTTCGACAGCTTTACCACGTTTATTGGATTTCTCGGAGCTTTATGAAGAACTTAAACAGTTTTTTCCTAAAAACGCCCATTAAAAGTGGGCGGAACTTAAAACTTTGTGCGAGCAAAACTTAGCAAATAGTAATATCCTTAATATTCGTCATATAATTTTTTTCAATGTGAGTGAACTTTCTGAGAAATCGGGTTTTTAAAGATCTTACATGTTTAAAGTGCGCATGGTCAATATTGTGGGTGGTCAAATTTTTGTGTCTTAGAGGTTTTGGGCCATTATTGCTCTATATTAGAATTTGAGTTCCTACGCCTTATAACGGGTGATTTTTTAAGAGGTTGAAAACTTTAAAAAAAAAAAAAAACACAAAAAATTCGAAAAAATTAATGAAATATTTATTTGAATCGATAGTTTGAACCTTGCAATTTAATGTTTAAATATAATTTCATGCAAATGTTGACCGCGGCTGCGTCTCAGGTAGCCCATCCACTGAGTCCAATTTTGGCATACTCTTTCACACATATCGGCCGGTATCTCACGAATGAATGCATGGATGTTGGCTTCCAGTGCGTCAATCGAAGCGGGCTTGTCCCTATAGACATTAGCCTTGACATACCCCCACAAAAAATAATCTAATGGTGTCAAATCGCACGATCTAGGCGGCCAATTGACCGGCCCGAAACGTGAAATTAACTGTTCACCAAACTCGCCGACCATAAAATGGAAGCAGCGTGCGATGAACATTTCGAACCGAGCACGAATTTTGATAGTAAAATTCAATAATTTGCAAGCGTTGCTCATTTGTAAGACGATCCATGGTTAAATTGCAAACCAAACTGAAGCTGTTTGACAGTGACACAAGGTACTAAACACACGTCAGCTGTCAAAACCAGTGTTGCCAAAACCAAACCAGCTAAAAAATCACCCTTTATAACTTCACCAAAAGGCATTTTGAAAGAAAATTGTAATAAGAGGTTGTCTTACATTGAAGCCAGTAGTGGGCGTGGCCGTTGGAGAATTTAACAAATTTTCAAAACTTTGTCTGTACAAAATAAGAACTGAGATACACTACAAGTTTGAGCATCCTAGCTCAATTTTAAACACCTAAAAACTTCACACATACGAGCAGAGCTCCGCTTGGAACAACATTTCGTCCCAAGGGAACGAAGCAAGCACCAACGGACATGTACGTACAACACATCCCTTTCAAAACCGAAGAACTGATTCGTGAAAAGAGAAGAGCGCGTAGAACATGGCAAGGCACGAGGGCTTCCCCAGACAAAACCCTCTTGAGCCACATCTCCAACAAACTGAAAGAAATGTGGCAAGATATTAAAAATCGTGAGACTACTGAATACCTTGAAGGCTTGTCGGTGGTAGGAGCTCAAACTTGTCCATCAAGAAACCTATAATGCACTCGACCCCAATAAAGAAAGATAATTGCGATTGGGCAAAATAAGACAAAGAGAAAGCGGATTTGTTTGCGGAACACTTGGAAGAAACATTCAAGCCGTAGGACGGCCTACCGTTGGCTGACGTTCAGAACAACAACGCGGAACCTTATAGCTTCAGAATGAAAAAAGTGTCATTAGCCGAACTTGGGCAGACAAACGCAAACTTCAAAATAATAAGGCCCCGGACACGACCTGATCACTGGCGAAATCTTGAGAGAACTGCCGAAAAAGGCACTAGTCAAGCTACTTTATATTACAAACGCTTCTCTTAGGCTCTTATACGCTCCAAGACAATGGAAAGTTGCTGAAGTCATTATGGTTCCAAAACCGAGGAAATGTCCAAATGACAAAAAATCTAACAGGCCCATATCGCTTCTGCCGATAATATCAAATGTCTTTAAGAAACTTCTGCTGAAGCGGTTACAAACAATAATTTCAGAGAGACGCTTGATCCCGGATCACCAATTTGGGTTTAGGACTAATCATTAAACAATAGGTCAAGTGTACAAAATAACGCATGAAATCGAAAAAGCCTTAAAGGGGAAAAAGATATGTTCTAATGCTTTCCTCGACGTATTGCAACCCTTCGACAAGGTGTGGCACGAGTGCCTTAAGTATAAGCTACAGCAAACCTTGCCGGAAGATATGTATAGAATATTGAAAAACTATCTTGAAAGCAGACTCTGCCCTGTCAGGTGTGGCACTGAATATCCGAGTTTCAAGGAAATTCAAGCTGGCGTAGCCCAGGGAAGTCTTCGGTTCGACCCTGTTTCTGCTCTACACAAAAGATATACCTCTAGATGACGGGACAGTTATGGCCAACATTTTTATACCCCATCCCATAGGATAGGAGGTATATTAAGTTTGTCACATAGTTTGTAACACGGTGATATAATAATGGTAGACCCCCAAGACCTTAAGGGCGTATGAATATGAAGGGCCTTAAATTTTGAGCTAGGACGCTGAACCTTCGTACGTAAGGTCCACGTTATACGAAGCAGTACAAGTGTCAAAATTTTTTAAATCCGCCCAAAGACACGCCCACAATCGGTCTCTGTTGACCTCCAGAGTTTTCAAAACTGTAAGACGTTTTAAAAGGCTGAAATTTGACATTTAGCATCTCCTACTGAATGTAAGATACACAAAAGACAAATTTAGTTGGCTAACCTCATCTTGTGGGCGTGGCATCTATTTTAAGGGTAAATTTTCAAATGCAGTTTAATCGATATTTTTGCTCCAAATTGAAAAAATTTGCTTGATATTTTATGTAGAAAACGCTTAGTTCCACATTTTGTTTATACCAGACTTTAGGCCACGCCCACATTTGGAGGCAGAATTGAAGAAAAGCCTAAAATTTCCCAGAAAAACTTAATTTCGACTGGCCTTGTGCCTAATTTAGGAAAGCATGAAACAAAAAAAGCAGCAGGTTAGGTAAACGAGACTTCGTTCCAAATTTCGTTCATATAAAGTTTTTAGCCACGGCCCCTTTTAAGGGTCGATTTTTCAAAAATATCGAATTTGAAGCAAAAAATTGCATTTTTAATTACATTTACGTGTTACTTGGAAATATCTGTGGATATATCTTATAATTAATAGTTTGTAATTATAGGCGTTTTGACCGCGCCTCTTTTCGAAGTTTGCATTACTTATAAAATGTCAAAAAATAACTATACCATCAGCATTTTACAATGTGGGATGGGAGGGGGTATTCAACGGTCCATTTAACGGGCTGTAACTTCTGCGTACACACTGAAGCACTTACTCACAGGTTCATATTGATTTGGGTTTTTCACTTTAAATTGGTTTTGTATACCCCATCCCATAAGATACGAGGTATATTAAGTTTGTCACATAGTTTGTAACACGCTCAAATAATAATAGTAGACCCCCCAGACTTTAAGGGCATATGATCGAGACTGAATTCTGAATCAAATAAGCCATGTCCGTCCGTCCGTATGTCACATGTTGTTAAGTTTTAAATGTTGAGCTAGGATGCTGATATTTCGTACGTAAACACCATCCATGTCATGCGAAACTTGTACTAAGTGTAAAAATTTTTGTAATCCGCTCAAAGACACGCCCACAATCGGTCTAAATGTGCAACTACCTCCAGAGTTTTCAAAACTGTAAGACGTCTTAAAAGGCTGAAATTTGGGATTTAGCATCTCCTTATGAATGTAAGACAAAACAAGTGAGTAAGTGCAAGAGTTTGTCTGTGACAAACTTCTATATACCCGACCCTACATACCATGTAACACCAAAACTTATATTTTTTGTCCCGAATTCATATATTATTTGTATATGCCACGCCCCCATAAGTGGGTCTGGGGTAAAAAATAAAATCAATTAATTGTAATTTCCTTAGAATCATGACAAAATACTTTAAAACCGAAAATTATTGCGAACATGTGAGTAAGTGCAAGAGTTCGTCTGTAACAAACTTCTATATACCCGACCCTATACACGGTGTAACACTAATTCTTAATTTTTTTTGTCTCGAATTCATATATTATTTGTGTAGGCCACGCCCCAAAAGTGGGTCTGGGCTAAAAATTAAAATCAATTAATTGTAATTTCGTTAGAACCATGACAAAATGTGCTGAATCCGAAAATTATTCCAACCCGTTTTTTCCTAAACACGCTCCTTAAAAGTGGGCGGAGCCCAAAACTTTGTATGGAGTAAACCTAGCAAGTAGTTATATCTTGAATATTTATTATAATTTTTTTTTCAATTTGGAGTAACTTTTCCAAGAAATCGGGTTTTAAAAGAACTAACATGATAAAAGTGGGCATGGTCGATACTGTGGGCGGTTCAATTTTTGTCTTCTTAGAGGTTTTGCGCCATTATTGCTCTATACCATTTGAGTTCCTACGCTTTGTCCAACTTGACCAAAAGGCATTTTGAAAGAAAATTTGAAATAGAGTTTGTCTCACATTGAACCTAGTAGTGGGCGTGGCCGTCGGCGGATTTAACTAATTTTCACACTTTGTACAAAATAAGAACCAAGATAAACTTCAAGTTTGAACGTCCTAGCTCAATTTTAAAGACCTAAGAACTTTACACATACGGACAGACGGACGGACATGGTTAAATCGACTCACCTGTCGGTCTCGATCATATCTTTTAAAGTCTTAGGGGTCTACGGTGATTATTTGACTGTGTTACAAACTATGCATTAAAATAATAATATAGCTACCCTTGGTCGGGTAAAAAAAAGAAAAATTTAATTGGTAAACCTCCTCCAGTGCGATGCGCGTGGAATCTATTTTAAGTGTACATTTTCAAATTCATTTTAAAATCCAAAATCTCAAATTGAATTGAGAAAAACTCAATTCCATTTTTCCAATTTCTTTATTTTAACACCGAAATTGGTGTTAAAATAAAGCTAATAAGCGGTGTTAAAATAAAGCTAATGAAAATAGCTATTGATTTAAATAAAAGCTATAATTTGCTTTTACGTTTTTGTTTGTTTATGCGTTACCTTTGTATGAAAATTAAAACAAAACTTAACCTTAATTAAAGATGGCAAATTAAAGATAGATGCCAGTTCAATAAATATGGCTGGTAGATGAAGGTACGAAATAGTAATCCTCTTCCACCAATTTTTTTTTTTTTGAAATTTTTACACTTGTACTGGCTGCTGGGGTTGGGTCGGATGAGTTGCACGTCTTCTAGGTATGGGGTTTCTCATCTGGTTACTCCCAAGTATAAGTTATACCTCCGCGCGGTAGAAGCCGGGCAATGCATCCTAGAACGTAGCAGAACTAGGTTATGCGAAACCCGCAAGGACATTTTCACTAATTTCCCCCGAAAAACATAGAGGAAGCAGCTAAACTTGCCCTTATCAAAGGAGCAAGCTTCATACTTGAGTGCGATACCAACGCTCATCATCGTTTATTGAGCAGCTCAGATACCAATGGTAGAGGTGAGTCACTATTAAACTTTTGAAGAACCTAGAGATCTGCAACAAAGGCGATGACCCCACCTTCATCATAACCCCCTGCAAGGTCGGGTTACCCCCTGCAAGGTCGGGGTTAGAATAGCCTTGAGGTAAGGTATGCCTGTCGTAAGAGATGACTAAAATCCACCGGAAGAAATATTCTTTAATGTTTCAACGGATGCTGTCGATGCTGCTCCATTTGGGGCAACTTTTGGCAGTAAGGTTTTAACTTATAGATGAATCTGAAGGCTAAATTAAAATCCAGAAGCGTCTGTCACACATTATGCCGGCTCACTGGTCGGCGTCTGTCTCCAAAGGGGTGGCTGTATTTAAAAATGAAAATAGAAGTGACTTACCTTTTTCTCATAAAAACGACAAGTTAAAAAAAAAATGGCAATGAACAAAACGAAGGATTTGGTTACCCCAGGTGGCAGCCCAGCTATGCTGAAAAATCCACCCTCTTCGGAGGCAGGCTCTACGGATTCTGGGGAGAGCCTTTTATTGCTTATAAATCCTTTTGAGAAAAGGACAAAACTAAATCGATCACCACCTAGATCGAACATATCCGGAAAAAGCAGTCCACCGGTAAACCAGGACTCTGTGAAAATTAAGAGCTTAGAAAAGGAGAATAATGAACTCCGAGCTAAGCTTACTGGAATGGAGCGACTCTTCCAAGATCTAAAAATGGAAGTTAAGTCTCTGCGAAAAGAAAACGAGGATATTAAAAATACTCGTTTAACGAAAGACTGTGAGGTAACGAAAGAGTGTGTAACACCGAACCGACCAGCAGTCGAATACTTCACGGTCAGTCTTAAGGAAAAGCTCTAGCAAGAAGCGAAAGGCGAATTCCTCTCCCGAAGTAACACAAAAAGAAGATAAGCCCTCTGGCTCAAACAAGGCTAAACCAGAAGCAAAAATTCGTCCACCTCCCGCAATAAACATCGTCGGGATAGCAGACTTTGGGAGATTGCGCAACCTTTTTGCAAACACGGTGAGAACAGAAAACTATAAGCTTACTTCGCACCGAAATAACGTGTGGAAAGTAAATGTTGACAACGCCGATTCCTATTGCTTACTGTCTCTTAGACTGAATGCAGAAAGAATTGAGTGGTATACTTATCAAAATAAGTACGAAAAACCACTGCGAGTCATTGTACGGGGGCTCCACCCATCATGCACAAAAGAAGACGTTGTAAAAGACCTAAAAACTAAAGGCCTTAAAATTATTGATGCCGTCAATATCATTAAAAAGGAAAAGCAACGCACGGAAGGAGAAAGAGACACTGTGATCAGACGCGGCCTTCCAATTTTTATGCTCTTCTTTGAAAGAACTGAGAGCATAAACGATATTTATAAAATAAAAATGGTACTTAACATCAGGGTTAAAATCGAACCCATGCGAAAGGGCAATAGACTGATACCACAGTGTAAGCGATGCCAAGAATTCAGGCACACAAGTGCCTTCTGCCAAAAAAAACCACGTTGCGTGAAATGTGCCGGAAAACACCTGTCAACAGAGCGCAAAGTTGACATAAAAGCTCCAGCAGTTTGCGCCAATTTCCACGGAAACCACCCCGCAAACTATCGAGGATGCGAAGTAGCCATAGAGCTACAAAAGGGACGAGAACCTCTTAAGGAAAATACTAGAGGTCAGAACCAAAGCCTAGGACGCCCAAAAACTACTGAAACTTCTAAGCCAAAGACTCCAAAGACCCCAAAGCCGATCAAAAGTGCGAGATTGGCAAAGGAGGCGTCGACAAAAGGCGTAAAAGCTCCACAAAAGAGCGGCGCCAGTTCAAGTGCAGCGAAGAATTCACCACTGGTCGGACCGAAATCATACGCACAGGTTGCGGCAAACGAAAACAAGGCAAGATCGCCCACAACAGATGCAGTGTCTCAGATCCTCGCTGTAATCTTGGAGAAACTTGAGGATCAGACTAAAATCAACAAAGTTGAACTGAGCAAGCTCGAGTTTAAGCCTCGAAAAAATTACAAGAGAACATGAATATGAAAAAGTTATTCAAAATACTAACATGGAATGCAAACGGCCCTCTGAATAAAATAGACGAACTAGAAGTATTTCTTCGGAAAAACAATATTGATATTTGCATGATTACGGAAACTCACCTTAAAAACGGGTCTACACCCAAACTTAAAGGTTACAATGACTATCACGCACATCACCCTTCGCAAAATGCGAGAGGAGGATCCTTCCTCTACATTAAAAACTGCATAAAGCACTTCAAGAACACGGAAGTTGAGCTAGACTCTATGCAGATCAGTTCAGTTTCTGTGAAAATTGACTGCTTAGATTATAACATTGCATCTTTTTATTTCCCGCCAGGATATAGACTGGTGGAAGACGATCTTGATCGTATGTATGACTTCATTGGGTCCAATTTTATAATTGGGACTGACTTTAACGCGGAGCATACTTTTTGGGGCTCACGATGCAATTCAACAAGAGGCAGATTACTGTACAAAAATAGTATGAAGCGTGGGGTGGACTTTTTCTCCACGGGTAAGCCAACATATTGGCCAACCGATAGGAATAAAAAACCTGACCTTGTCGATTTTTTCATCGCTAAAGGGTACCCCAAATACCTTACGCGAATTGAAGAGTGTTATGGTCTTTGCTCAGACCACTCAGGAGTTATCTTGAAGATGGGTGGAAGACTGGCGAAAATAGAAAGAGGTCCTAGATTAGCTAGCAAAAACATGGACTGGGACGCTTTCAGAAAGGACTGTAAGGAGGGTGTTGGCTTTAATGTGCCATTGAAAACTCCTTTCGAGTTAGAAACCGCAGTTGACAAATTCATTGAAGCAATTCAGAGCGCTGCTTGGAACAACAATTCGTCCCAAAAGAACGCAGTTAGCACCGACGGGCATGTACGTAAAACATATCCGCTCGAAATCGAAGAATTGATTCGTGAAAAGAGAAGAGCGCGTAGGAGATGGCAAGGCACGAGGGCCCCCCCAGACAAAACTTTATTGAACATCCTCTCTAACAAACTGAAAGGAATGTTGCAAGATCTTAAAAATCGTGATACCACTGAATACCTTGAAGGCTTGTCGGCGGATAGGAGCTCAAACTACTCGCTGTGGAAAGCAGTTAAGTCTATCAAGAAACCTATAATCCACTCGGCACCAATAAAAAAAGCTTACGGCGAATGGGCAAGAGAAGACAAAGAGAAAGCGAATTTGTTTGCTGAACATTAAGAAGAAACATCCAAGTCTTTCGACGGTCCGCCGTTGGCTGACGTTCTAAACAACAACGCGGAACCTGATAGCTTTAGAATGAAAAAAGTTTCGTTAGTTGAACTCCGATAGACAATTAGCAAACTTAAATATAATAAGGCCCCGGGTTACGACCTGATCACTGGCGAAATATTAAAAGAGCTACCAAAAAAGGCATTAGTCAAGCTACTTTATATGATAAACGCTTCTCTTAGACTTCTATACGTTCCAAGACAATGGAAAGTTGCTGAAGTCATTATGGTTCCAAAACCGGGGAAATGCGCAAATGATAAAAAATCTTATAGGCCCATATCGCTTCTGCCGATAATATCGGAAGTATTCGAGAAACTTCTGCTGAAGCGATTACAACCAATGATTGCAGAAAGACGCTCGATCCCGGATCATCAATTCGGTTTCAGACCTAACCATTCCACAATAGATCAAGTCTACAGAATAACGCATGAAATTGAAAAAGCCTTAGAAGGGAAAAAAATATGTTCAAGTGCTTTCCTAGACGTATCGCAAGCCTTCGACAAGGTATGGCACGAAGGCTTGAAATATAAGCTACTTCAAAACTTGCCGGAAGACATGTTTAAAATATTGGAAAATTATCTTGAAAGCAGACTCTTTCGTGTTAGGTGTAGTAGGGAATACTCGAGTTTCCAGTAAATTCGGGCTGGCGTACCCCAGGGAAGCGTCCTCGGTCCGACCCTGTTCCTGCTCTACACAAGAGACATACCTCTAGATGACGAAACAGTCGTGGCCACGTTTGCGGACGATACGGCCATCCTGGCAACAGGTGAATCAGTCGAATCATCAACGAGAAACCTCCAACGAGCATTGGACAGAATTTGTGTCTGGAGGAAGACTTGGCGAATCGCTCCTAACGAGAACAAGTCTACGCATGTGAATTTCACTTACAGAAGGGTTAACAATTTGCCTCTGTTCATAACTTCTGCACAAATACCTTATGCAAATGAAGCGAAGTATCTAGGGATGACTAAGGTGGACTAAGGTGGAAACCACACGTAAAGAAGAAGCGTGACGAGCTTGAAATTAGGCTCAGGGAAATGTATTGGCTTATTGGAAGATTTTCGAAATTAAGCACATATAACAAACTGCTCTTGTACAGGCAGGTGTTAAAGCCGTCCTGGACGTACGGTATACATCTTTGGGGTTGTACCAAGCCGAGCAACATGTCTATGTTGCAGACTTTCCAAAACAAGACGCTAAGAGCAATTGTGAATGCTCCATGATATATTAGGAATAGCGATATTCACAGAGATTTAGGAATAGCTACCGTGGGCGAAGAAGTAACAAACTTCGCTCGAAAGCTAAATGCTCGCCTTCATGTTCATTGCAACAATGAAATGATCCGTACTCTAAACGAGACTCTTTACGTTGTTAACAACGAGCGACGACTACAAAGAACAAGACCCTTCGATCTAGCGACGTAGGGTGAAGCCGCATGAATGAACGGCTAAGTAGGTGCATTCACTGGAAAGCAACCTATCCAATGCGATTAACACTATGGAAGTTAGTGTTTGTCAACTTAGTTGTAGTCAAGAAGTATTATGAGAGAGCGAAAATTTACTACTATGAAGTGCGTTCTGGCAGTTTCATAGTGTCTCTCATAAATGGGTGGTTTTTAAGCACGTGGAAGTCGGGCATAACCAATATCGGCTACTTCGGTATTATTTACCTGCTATAGAGGGCGTATTGGTATCTTTGAAAGATTTTGGAGTTTTAGCCTCCGTCCATCCTGGTATTCAAAAAAAAACAAAAAACCTTCATCATAAGAAATTGCCAAGAAGTTATAGATCTCACTCTTATCTCAAACAATCTATCTCAAGTTATAACAAACTGGAGGGGTTTCCAAAACTCACTTCTTCTCAGACCACAGATACCCGTGTTTTGATCTAAATTAATGCCCGCAACCGCAACCAGCCGTGGGGTGCCGTGGCGTAGTGGTTAGTGTGTGTGCTTACTACGCCGGAGGTCTGGGTTCGAATCCTGCCATCGTCACCTAAAAAAAAAGACTTGTTCTTTTTCACGGCCCCACCTCCGCGAGGGTTTGACAAGCCCTCCGAGAGTATTTATTGTCCTGAAAAACTTCTCAAAGCGCCGTTCGGATTCGGCAAAAAATTGTAGGTCCCCTTGTATGTAACGAAAATAACACACCAGCATACATTGTTGAGAAGTTGGCCCTGGTTCACCTCGAGCTGTTGCGCCACTCTAAAAAAAAAATTACAGAAAAACGATATGGCCCCTTTATAAGTGTATATTTTCTCTTTCCTTGCCCAATTAACTTCCTGCAACACCTCACAATACCAGGGAGTTAGACAACCTGGTAGGTGTGATTACGAACACTTATAATAAGGCGATGAAAATTGCTTGTCCACTGAAAAAACCTGACAAGACGCCACAACCGCGTGGGTGGGATGCGGGCTTAAAGAACCTTAGGAAATTTTGCAGAAGGAAGTTTAATATGGCAAGGAATACAGGAGAGACCCAAGACTGGGACTCCTATGAAGAATCTCTTAAATCTTTTAAAACTGAACTTGGGAAAGCGAAAAGGTCGACGTGGAAGAAATTCTGCGAAAATATTAAAGAATCTGCGGAAGCGTCCAGGCTCCGAAAAGTTCTCTCAACCTGTCCCAATGTGTCTAGCTTTCTCAAAACGGCAGCTGATACGTGTACATTATTCAAAGAAGAATCCTTGAAACTGATGGTAGATACCCATTACCCAGACTGCCCGAGTCCAAGCCAAGCAAGGGGTACGAGTATAAGTAATCCGAACTCTCTGATAACGCGTCATAAGATCGATCATGTGGGCTATAAATGGCTTCAGTCTCTACAAGTCACCAGGACTTGAAGGCATAATACCAGCCGAGTTTTGACAAACGTCCGACTTGATTACCCGCTGGTTGGAGATCATTTTTAAAGGCTGACTTACTTTGTGCCACATCCCCACTAGATGGAAGCAATTCAAAGTGGTCTTTATCCCAAGGCGGGAAAAAAAAAATTCCACGTTTATCCCAATGATCTATGACCTTTCAGCTTATATTGATTTCCACTTAAAACATTAGAAAGGCACATTGATCTACATCTAAGATCAACTATAGACCCGTCTAAGCTTTCTCTATCTCAACAGCAACGGAAGATCCGTAGTAACGGTTCCCCACAGACTAGTGCGATTCATTGGGAAATCATTCAACCAAAAATAGTATACGATGGTTGCTTTTCTAGACATACCATGCGCTTTCAACTACATCCATCCGTGCGCAATCACACAAGCACTGGAAGAGTTAAACACAGAGGCGGGACTAGTAGCATTAATAAAACAACTACTTACTTATAGAGTATTTAATGCCACCTAAAGTCACGCTTTCGTGAAAAGCTAGAACAGAAGAGGAACACCACAAGGAGGAGTACTCTCCCCTCTTCTCTGGAACGTAGCGGTGAATAAGCGGCTACTCATACTAGAAAGAGCGGGCTGCAAGGCGATGGCCTACGCGGATGATATAGCCATTGCCTTCTTGGGGGAACATCCCCAAAAACTGAGAGGCTTAATGCAACATGCCCTCACTCTCCTCCACATATTGACGACTGAGAATGGTCTGAGTGTTAATGCACAAAAGACGGAAATTGTTCTCTTCACTAAGAAATACGAAATCCCCCGCATTGTCCCTCTCAGCTTAAATGGCACCAGCCTACAAATATGGCGAAGTACCTTGGCCCTAGTTTGGACAGTAGACTAAGCTGAAAGCTCAATACAGCTAAAAAAGCAAGGAAAGGCATCACGGCCCTGTATATGAGCAAAAAAGCCATTGGGCACAAATAGGGACTACAACCTCACATGACGCATTGGCTCTTCACAGCTGTGATTAGACCAATCCTTCTATACGGCGTAGCAGTATGGTGGCCCATACTCAACGTCGGCACACATCTCAACGTTTTAAGAAAGGTGCAAAGGCAAGCATGTATCTGTATAAGTTGTGCCCTGAGAACCACTCCAACGGATGCGCTCGAAATCCTATTGAACCTTACCCCCTTATACATCTTTGGTAAGCAAACAGCTACCGACTGCACGATTCGACTTAAAAAATAAATAAAAAAAAATAAATAGAGTAGCGCAACAGCTCGCGGTGAACCAGGGCCAACTTCTCGACGTATGCTGGTGTGTTAATTTCTTTACATACAAGGGGACCTACAATTTTTTGCCGAATCCGAACGGCACTTTGAGAAATTTTTCAAGACAAATGATACTCTCGGAGGGCTTGTCAGACCCTCGCGGAGGTGGGGGCCGTGAAAAACAGCAAGTCTTTTTTTTCAGGTAACGATGGCAGGATTCGAACCCAGCCCTCCGGCATAGTAAGCACACACACTAACCACTACGCCACGGCACCCCCCGATTCGACTTAAAGCATGCTCCTAATGGTGTGAATTCGTGTACGGAGATGCCAATATTCTAAACGAATAGCATCGCACCTCCACAAACCTGAATTATACTTCACCTTCATACTTTCCAGAGAAAAACTTCGAAACCCGGATTCCGAACAGCGACCTGTAGTAGGGCGGTAATATACCCTTTGGTAACGCCATACACTTTTACACAGACGGATACAAGACGGAAGACGGTGTAGGAAGTGGTGTATTCTCCGAGTGCCTTAACTTAATTAAATCATTTCACCTACCCAACGTCTTTTAAGCAGAAAAATAATGGCAATTAGTGAAGCCCCGTCCTGGCTAAAGTGGAATGTGATATCCTTCTTTTTGGCCTAAATGCATTTAATAAGCAACTTTCCTACCTACCTACCTACACTTGTACTGCTTCCGATAACAATGACCCTATGTCCCAAATTTCAGCTCGCTAGCTTAATTTAAGGCCTAAAAACGTGTGACATACAGACAGACGGACGGACGAACGGACATGGCTTATTCGATTCAGAATGCGGTCTCGATCATATTCCCAAGGTTTTGGGGGTCTACCAGCGAAAAAAATCAGTTCCATTTAAGCTTGTTTCTAACTGCATATGTCCTTCGCCTTCCCTTTGCGAACATAATGGGAATAAGTTTTGTACTTTTCATTAAGGCGCTTGCGCATATGAGTTTTCCCTTTTTCCCTTTTTGGTCGAAAATTCCCGAAAAACGGGGAAAATCCCTGAATCTGGCAACATTTCTTGGAATTGGGTTTTTCTTAAATCGAAATGAGTTTTCGTTATTTTAACACCCAAATCATTAGCTATTGACTTAAATATAAGCTATAATTTAGTTTTAGGTTTTTGTTTGTTTAGGCGTATTTTCTGTTATTTATTACATGCAAAAAAAAACTAGAAAGTTCGAGACGCACCTCAGTGGGTGTGAGTGCCTTACAAAGCTCAACATTTAGTTGGTCTTTTATTCGATACTTTTGTATGAAAATTAAAAAAAAAAAACTTAACCTTAACTGAATGCTAATATTTTCCCGCAGTAATTCCGGCGGGCGATTTGAATTTCGGTGGTCATCTTCCGGCCATTTTATTTTTTTTTTAAATTTTTACACTTGCACTGGCTGTTGGGGTTGGGTCGGATGAGTTGAAAGTCTTCTAGGTGTGGCGATCCTCATCTGGTTGCTCTCGAGGGTTAGTTATACCTCCGCGCGGTAGCAGCTGGGCAATGCATCCTAGAAGGTAGCAGAACTAACTAATGAAACCCGCAAGGACATTTCACTAAAGTGAAGTGACGGGACCTATGACCCCGCGGACCCTAGTCGAACCGCTCTTCCCCGCCCTCCCAATGCCTTTCAAAATCCCTCTCAAACATCCACCTACCCCCATGCCCTGGGCCTAATCAAGGTGTTATGCGACTCGTGCCGAGAATCGAGCAGGCTGGAGGCCCAGTCTAATAAATAGTCCAGTCTTAAACGTGGGCATCCGGATACCTGCTGCCCTTCAGATTAACCAGCCTTGCCTGTAAACTATGGAGCTTTGCACAGGTTGATCTGCTTTCTCCGTTACTCGTGGGAACCAAAATTTCGTCTTTCAATAAAAATAACAAACAAAATTCAAAAAAAACTAGTGGGAGGGTTACGATCCGCTTAGGCGAATCGTTCGATACCCCATACCAATTGAAGCTCCGAATTGTGTCATATATCTTGATTGTTAAATTTCAGTTTCTATTAATTTTAACTGTATTTAGAATTTCTCAGTTAAAGAATCTTCTCCCTTAAAAAGGGGCTTGGCATCCACCCCTTTTCAATTACATCATTTATCAGAAGTGATATACTCATCTTGATTGTATTTTCACATCAAAAAATTTGGTTTATACTTTAAAACGCCCCAAAAGTGGGCGTTGCAAAAATTTATCCATTTGAGTTGATAGCTTACGTACATATCTGAAGATTTTATGGTCCAAGTTTTTTTGATTTATAGCAAATATATCAAATAAAAACCGTTTATCAAAATGCATATTATATATGACCACGCCTACAAGAGGGCGGTTTTCGCTTTTTTTTCACTGCCAATCACAATATATTTAATCGAGGATAACGCGTACCAAATTTCAGCTTCCTACGACAACTTTGAATTTTTATGTTAATAAGTAAAGTGGGCCAGTGGGCGGATTTTGAAAATGTTGACACTTGTACTGCTTCGGGATCTAGAAAGAACAGCTATTAAGTTTCAAGTTCCTAGCTCAAAATATAAGGCCTAAAAACTACCGACACACGGAAGGATGGACGGACGGACGGATATGGCTCATTAGACTAACAATTCGGTCTCGATCATATGCCCTTCAGGTCTTGGGGGTCTACGGTGATTATTTCTCTATGTTACAAACTATGAATCAAACTTAATATATCTCCTATCCTATGGGATGGGGTATAAAAACACAATACCAGTTAGCAATTTGGTACTATCAAGTCAAACCCAGTACCAAACTCTCTGAAACCCAGCGAGAAAGTCAGGAACCCCAAACTCTCCACCACCAAACTGGGATCTCTTACAGTAGAAACGGTTTCTACTAACCTGTCTAACTCAGACACGATTAGGCCTTTCAAGCTAACTCCTAGCGTAGCAATAGTTCAAACCGCGGCAATTCAGCCCGGCACAAGACTGCAAGCACCTAGCGAGGACGCAAAAAATTCCTGCACAGACCATTGTCGGGACAGTACTGCTGAAACCCTGATGCCAGAAAGCAGTATTAAGGGCACCCATATCCAAACACCTGCTGCAACATGCAGTGTTATAAATACTGTCCAAGGACCGGCTGCAAGCACGGAACAAAATCACACCTCTTTTCTGCACAAGCACCGTCAGTCAGCTAAAAAAGTCCTAAAAGCACTGACCAACGTTCCCTCTGAGAAATGGTCACAGAGGCAGAAGAATTCTTTCGAGTGGGCAAATGAGTGACATTATTGGGTTCGTAGTACCCTGAGCCATGACCTTACTCAGGGAACTACGAACCCAATGACGTCCAAATTTGCGAAACGTAACAGATCCTTTGAGGAAACGTCCACTTCTGCTCCAAAAAAAGCGAAGAAAAGCTTCTACGTCGACTTCCACCTTAATTCAAGCGAAGCAGTACAGCGACGTGTTCAAGGGCTGAATCATCGCCGCAATTGTTGATAAAGCGGACCCGGATGGAAGAGTCCTGTTGGACAAATGGAGATAGCTGGAAGCTAGACTTGCCAGCACTCTACTAGGCCTTCTGGATGACTATCCGGATAAGCCGCAAAATTGCGAAGATGCGGGCTGGTACCATGTCAAACTACCTGCCTTCGGTGACCAATGGTCATTCGGCCTACTTAAAGTGGCGTTCCCGAGGATCGGAGAGCCCTGGCTGGGTGCACGCCTGGAAGTTCTGTCAGTGGTAAAATCAGTTTCGTCCTTGGGAAGGTACCGCTAAAAATCTACAGGGCGGAGAGTGGACTGTCGAGATTCTACTGTTGCAGAATCCAACATCTCTGCACCCTCGGAGTCGTGTATTACACTAAGCTTGGAGAGTGTTTCTGACTTGTACTTTTCACTCCTGACACTGGAGCTAGATCCAGATACGGTAATGGAAGAAGGGCAAAAGCTCCTGAAACTCTTGCAGGGATAGACCACGTGTCAGACTCCGGGGAGGGAATAAATGACATCCCCAGCGATAAAGAGAGCGAGTTGCTGGGATCTTCGCAGGAGATAGACCTACTGTCAGACTGCGAAGAGGCCGACATCACGGTGGTTGAGCCATCTAAGAATGTTAAAGTTCCTCCAGATTAACCTCCACCCCTCAAAAACAGCTTCCTACAATCTTATTTCCCCCCCCCCCCCCCCTTCGGGTAGGGGCTAGAACATACCCGAGGTAAGGCATGCCTATCGTAAGAGGCGACTGAAATCCACCCTCCCTATGCCGAGCGCGTAGCGCATACAAACTATGCAATGGACAAAACAAGAGATATTATTACCCCAGGTGGCAATCCAGTTTCACTGGCAAATCCACCCTCTTCGGAGGTAAGCTCTACGGATTCTGGGGAGAGCCATTTATTGCTTATAGTTTCCTTATTGAAAAAATCAAGGGTACCTCGATCTCCGTCAGCTGGATCGAACGTCTCCGGGAAAGGAATTCCGCCGGTTAATCAGGACTCAGCGAAAATTGAATGCTTTTAGCGGAAAACAACGAACTCCGTGCTAAGCTTTATGAAATGGAACGTCTCTACCATGAGCTTAAAATCGAAGTAGATCCGTTGCGTAAGGAAAACGAAGCCTCAAGAAACCCGCGTGGTACTATAGAATGCGAGGAAATGCCGAAACGTCAATATAAATACCAGGCGGACGAGGAAGAGCTTTCACGCGAAACGAATCCAGTCTTTAAGAAAAGGCTTACCAAGAAACGAAAGGCCGGTTCTTCACCTGAATTAGAAACCGTGCACCAAAAAAAATAAACACCAGTCGTGCCAAAAAAATAATAAGGAAAGAGAAGCAACGTATGGACGAAGGCAAGGTAAGGTTACTTATGGGGCGCGGTTCACCTTGCTGATGGAGCAAGGTGACCCGCGCCTCATCGCACTTAGGTCTATTTAGACCCATTGTGATACCCAATGGGGAATAATCCTAGTTGTGTGGATGTTCCGCTTCCTTCTTACGCCGTGTTGAGTTCCTGGAGCCACCTTGTTGATTTAACATACCTGAAAAGAGATGTAAGTGGTGCGTTTGAAAGTTCTGGGATGTCGTGGAAGAAGAAGCTTCCTAAAGTTCTTTTCCTCAACTGACTTCGACTGGGCCAGTGGCACAGAAAGTGAGGTGTGTCCTCGCAGCAATCCGTATCGCCACATCCTCTGGTTATTGTCGAGATTTAGTTTAATAGCAGTGTGTCTCAAAAGATTGTGGCCAGTAAGTATACCTACTAGTTACGGCAGAGTCTTCCTGTTGCTCTTGATGAGCGCGTTAGTTCGGGACTTATCATATTTAGGCCACATTTGTCTTGAGATTTCACAAGATGGACAAGGATGTCCATCTTGTATTTGCTTTTATCCGAATCTTGTTTTCCACCCGCCTTCTAAGGTCACAGAGTGAAGGTTTGATCCATTGAAGGGCTTGATGAGGATCCAATGTTGATCCATGTCGTGCAAGCTCATCGGCTTTTTCATTGCCACGAAAGTTCCTGTGGCCAGGAACCCAGCAGAGTCTTACATTGTGTTGTGAGCCAAGAAACTTTAGCTCTTTGCGACAGCACTTAACAAGTTCGGATTTGATTTCAGTCCCAGCTATTGCCTTTATGGCTGCCTGGCTGTCTATAAATATGGTAATATCATCCTGTGGTATTGCCCTTATTGATAGTTGGCTGGCTGCCCCCTTGACTGCAAGGACCTCCGCTTGGAAGACGCTGCAAGAATCGGGCAATTTTATTAATTTTTCTATAAGTAGGTTCTCAAAGTAGAGACCTGCAGCCGTGTCTATGCTCATTTTTGACCCATCTGTGTACATGGCTATCGATAAATTTCTTAACGGTTCCCCCGATTCCCACTCATCCCTGCTAGGAAACATGCAGGTAAAAGGCTTTTCGAAGTCAAGGTAGGGGGTAAGGTAGTCGGAGGAGATGTCGGTTCCTATAACGCTGTGAAGAATCTGCGCATGACCAAATGAGCTTGGGATCTATTCAGGTGACTGACTGAGCCTCAAGTCGCTTTTGGCAGCAGATTCTTGCATATAGAGGTTGAGCGGTAGCATATTGAGAATTGCCTCCAGCCCTGAGGTTGGTGTCGTTCTCATAGCCGTTGTCGTACCAATCCATGCAGCTCTCTGTGTTATTGTCATGTAGCGTAGGTTCGTGTTTTTTCCAGCTGCTTGCCACCAGGCTAAACACCCATACGTCAAAATAGGTCTAACAATTGCAGTGTACATCCAAAGGACATTGATGATGATGATGATTATCCAAAGGACAATTTTGGGTCTGGGACCTCAGTTTTTCCCGAAAAAGCGACTGCAAGTATAGTATGCGGTTGAGGTTTCCTTACTCTTTCCTCAACATTGAGTTTCCAGCTTAGTTTCCTGTCAAGAATCACCCTTAAGTAGCATGCTCTATCGGAGAGTTGAAGACAGGTTCCATCAATCGTCGGTAGAGGGAATTGCGGTATATTTCATTTGTTTGTGAACAGCACGAGGACGGTTTTTTGTGGGTTAACACCCAAACCGCACTGCTTTGCCCACGAGCTAAGTTTCTCTAGAGCCTTCTCTAATAGTTCGCTGATAGTGGGTAGGAAATTTCCCTTGACCATTAAAACAAGGTCATCGGCATAAGCCACCACGTGAATCCCTCCCACGCCCAGTCTTATAAGTATCTCATTGACTACCAGTACCCATAGAAGTGAGATGACTCCTCCTTGTGGGGTGCCTCTGGAGGCAGTCACCTTAATAACACTATCGCCTATGGATGCATTGATCACAATATTTTTAAGCAGATTTATAATCAGATTAATAAGGGCTTGGTTAACGCTTAGATTTTCTAAATTTCGTTTAATTGCACAGGTCTTACCATTATTAAAGGCACCCTCAATGTCAAGGAAGGCAGCAAGGGTATATTCCTTGTCCTGAAGTGACTTCTCAATCACGCTGACTACTTTGTGCAGCGCTGTTTCAACGCCCTTACCTTTAATGTAAGCGTGTTGGGCTGCTGATATCAATTTAGGGTCAATTTGAGTGCGAATGTGCTTATCCATTAGTTTTTCTAAAGTTTTTAGCATAAAAGAGGATAGGCTGATGGGCCTTAAGTCCTTGGCAGTCGTGTGGCTCGATTTCTCTGCTTTTGGAATGAAGATGACTATAACCTCTCTCCATACTTTGGGGATATGTCCAAGTTGTAGACAGCGGCTAAATAGTTTTCGAAGTACAGATATAATAATTGGCTTGCTTTTTTGTAAGATTATAGGATACAGTCCATCACAGCCGGGTGACTTGTATGGATGAAAAGAGTCGATTGCCCAGTTTAGCTTAGTTTCCATTACTATGTCTTCTAGAATTGTAGTTTCAGTTACAGGATTAGTTGTTTCCTGGCTGTGAGTCTCGACGAGTTGACAGCCTGGAAAAAGAGTTTCCATAAGAAGCTCAAGCGCTTCCGTACAGGATTGCGTCCACAAGCCGTTAGAGGTTTGTAGATAGCTTGGAATCGCTGGTTCTTTAGATAGGATTTTCCTTAGACGGGCTGACTTAGAAGTGCGCCAGGACATGCGTTTAGCACTGTTGACGGCACTTTTGAAATTCCGTTGGTTTGATTTGTACAATTCCCAGTCCTCCGGCCTATTGCTGGCCTTTGCCCGATTGAAAAGTGACCTAGTTTTCCTCCTAATTACAAGAGGATCTATTGTCCACCACGTGATTTTCTACTGTTACGAATGGTGCGTAAAGGGCACGCTTTGTCGAATGCATTGTGTAGAGTCCTAGATAACTCTGTGGCGAGGGCATCGACGTCATTCGTAGTTGTTGTTTGATGCTCATGTAACTTTGTTTTGCTTAGGCCTATCTCCCTGAGAAAGACCTCCCGGTCAGTGTTCCGAGGATTTCGTTACCTTTATTTAATACTAGTAGATTTTGTTCTAAGATAAATTCAAAAAGTGACTCACCTCGCTTGTTGATGTCGGAACTGCCCCACTGCGTGTGGTGGGCGTTAGCATCACAGCCAAAGATGAGGTCCCACTTCTCTTTATGGCATTTTAGAACCAGGGATCTGGTGCATGCTGGTGGATTATCCACCGAGTCAAAATGCATGTAGGTCGATGAGAAGATGAGTGGATTATTCCGACGTCGCTTCCATTTCGCCGCTGCCTGATCCCCGTTGCTGTGGGTTGATAAAAGATTAAGTTTAATCTGCTTTCTAGCCACAATGCATGCTCTAATCTTGCATCCTACCTTAAGTGTATGATATACCTTTATAATATACCTTTAGGTCTTTGTTCTCTAGACCCTTCACCTTTCCACGGACTAACCATGGTTCTTGGATCAGGGTAATGTCAATGTCTATCTTATTAAAAAGGTAGACAAGATTGGCGCTGGCCGCCTTGCTATGGTGCAGGTTTGTCTGCACCACTTTCATGCTGACCAACATCCTCTCCTTCTACCTTCTTCGCTGACTCCCCAATAACTTGTACACTGCAGGTGGTAATTCCAACGCGTACTTCGTACTTGTTTTTGTGTAGTAGCGGCATCGATTTGTGGTTGAGCAGCATCGTGGCGGTTGTACCGTCCTCCGTGTGCTCGCCCACTTCAATTACTTTCCAGTCCTCGGTGTGAAGTTCCGGATTTATGTTCCGAAGGTATCTCTCGATCCGGTTCTAAGGAATGTGAGCTTCAGGGGTGCGGATGAGACCCTTCGGTCTGGTGTACTCAAGAACCTCCTTCAGGCTAACAACCCTTGAGTCAGCACCAGCCCACGGGGCATCAGTATTGCTTATAGAGTTGTTAAGCCAGTCAAATGTGTACTTGTTACAACAGTTTAGTATTTCAAATCTTTTAATAATGATCAACGTGTTAAAGCGTGGTTTATTACCACTGGCCTTGCAGGCATCGTTGATCCCAGCGAGAATTCTGTTTTCCACTAGCTTCAATTGGTCTTCAGATAATTTCGTTCTGGATTACCTAGGTCGACTACTGCAATCCGAAAGCTCTCCTTGACCAAGTCCACCAGTGTTTTTTGTTTTTCGCCTGCCTATTGACTACCGGGGAGATAGTGTCGTCAAGCCGATCTCTTTTGGAGCTTCCTGCAGTCGCTTGATGTTCTGACTGGTCCTTGCCCTTCGTTTCTGCAGTTTTCTTGATACAAGATGCCGAGGTGCAGGGCAGTTGGCATTGCGCCCTCGTCATCAGGTTCTCGTAGGCTCCTCTGGAGGCCTTCTCTGCTCAAGTTCGCTAAGTTGCTGCTGCTTTTTCCCTAGTCTCTTAACCGTCAATTTGCAGTTTTTTACTCTGCTGCGAATTGACTTGGTCGACGAGATCGAGAGTCTGGACGAGCTTGATATCGAGCAGTTGTCATCGTCACTGAGAAATAGCTTCCCAATGTTGAAATCAACTGTCCTCACACTAACTTCGTCCGAAGCTTTAGCCCTAGCTGACGGTTCCTGGAGTAAGAGGCTGTCCTCCTCCTCCGTCAGAATTTCAAAGGAGTTAGAGTCGGTTGATTTAAAGCTAAGAGGGCCCGACTCACACCCTTCGCCGAAGATTTTTTGTTAGTAAAAGAATTAATTTTGTTCCCACGAGTAAGGGAGAAGATGATGTCCATCTGTACTCACCCCCTGTATACAGATAAGGGGAATTAGAATTAAAACTAGAGGTCCTAAGGTATCTACAGTTGCGCACTTACGACTGAGCTCCCCTCAGCCACGCAGGTCTCGGCATGCATACCTTGCCTTGGGTCCCCTCCTCCTTGGACCGGGCTTGGGACCGGCTGAACACCATCGAAGTTCCAGCATTGGGTGGATCCCTGATGGTGCACAGGCAAAGTTAAGGTGCACGGAGGAAGGCAAAGATTCCGCTGTTATCCGACGCGGGCTGCAAATTTTAATGCTTTCTTTTAATACAACTGAGAATATTAACGAAATCTACAAAATTAAATCAATCCTTAACATCAAGGTAAAAATCGATCCCAAGCGGAAGGCCAACAGGCTAGTTCCCCAATGTAAGTGATGCCAAGGTTTCCGACACATGCAAGCGTACTGCCAGAAAAAAGCGCGATGCGTAAAATGAGCCCGCGAACATCTCTCTACGGATTGCAATATCAGCAGTCAGGCCTTCGCGATTTGCGCCAATTGCAGGGGAAGTCACCCAGCGAGCTACTGAGGTTGCGAAATTGCCATTGAGTTACAAAAACGACATGAAGCTCCAAAGAAAAATATTGAAAATAAGGGCCAAAGCCTAAAACCTCCTAAAGTAGATAAGTCAAAAACCCCTAAGTCGCTAAAGTTGCGTCACGTAAAAGTAAGCCACAATCGGGCGCATCAGATTCGGTCTCTCAAATTTTTAGGCATGATTTTAGAAAAGCTTGAGCAACAGACAAAACTTAATCAAGTAATATTCAACCAATTGAGCGAGCTCGAGTTTAAACATCGAAAAGAATTTATTGAAAAGTCATATTCATGACTTCTTGAAAAGTCATATTCATGACTTCATATTATATTCTTATTTCAATCATGAATATGAAGTCATATTCATGAGGGAAAATCAATCAAAATAATTACATGGCATGCAAACGGCCTTTTGCAAAAAATTTACGAACTAGAAGTATCATTACGGAAGAATAATGTAGACATATGCCTGATTTCGGAAAACCCACTTTAAAAAGGGTTCGGCACGCAAAATAAAAGGTTACACCGGCTATCACGTGCATCATCCTTCAAAAAATTCGAGAGGTGGATCCTCTCTCTACATTAAGGACTGCATTAAGCATAAACGAAGAAATAGAACTCTATGCAAATAACCTCAGTCTCAGTACCATTAAGTCACATAGATTGCAACATCGCAACGATCTATCTTCCTCCACAGTATCGGCTGACAGATGAAAATCTTGCTCTGCTCTTTGATTCACTTGGGTCAAACTTCATCATCGGCGAAACGCGAAAAATACTTTTTTGGGCTCAAGGTGCAATTCAGCAAGAGGCAGAGTCTCTCCTCTTTAAAGCAAGTACAAAACGCGGCGTGGTCTTTTTGTCGACGGGAAAGCCAACATATTGGCCAACCAATAGGAATAAAATATCTGATTTCGTCGACTTCTTTATCGCCAAGGGGGTACCTCGTTACCTTACGAACGTAGAAGAACGCATTGATCTCTATTCAGATCACTCGGCAGTTCTTTTGAAAATCGTCGGAAGCCTAGCGAAAAAGAAAAGAGCGCCTAGATTAACTAACAACAACACCGACTGGGACGACTTTAGAAAATACTGCAAAGAAAACATACCGCTAAAAACACCATTTAAAATAGAAGATGAATTAGATAAACTCGTGAGAGTTATTCAGAGCGCTGCGTGGAATAACACTTCTTTTCGGAGGTCCGAATTTTCGAACAGCGGAACAATATATCCGCGAGAAATAGAAGAGCTGAAATGCAAAAAGAGGAGAGCGCGCAAGAGATGGCAACATTCTAACAAACTGAAGCACGAACTTCAAGATTTTAAAAGTCGCGAGACTACTGCTTACCTCGAAAGTTTGACTGCCGATAAAGGTTCGAACTTCTCTCTTTGGAAAGCAGTCAAGTCCGTTAAGAAACCTGTAGCACACTCTGCGCCATTAAGAAAATCCAACGGTGAATGGGCAAGAGAAGACAAAGAAAAACGGATTTATTTGCAGATTACCTAGAAGAAACATTTAACCGTTTGACGGGGAACCGTTGGTCGAGGAGCTCAATCCTTATGCGGTACAAGATAATTATAGAATAAAAACCGTGTCATTGGCTGAACTTCGTCAAACGATAAATAATCTGAAAAACAACAAAGCCCCTGACTACGACTTAATTACTAGCGAAATTCTAAAAGAGCTGCCGAAAAAAGCGTTGGTCAAGCTACTATATATCATTTACGCCTCCATGAGAATTTTAAACGTTCCATGGTAATGGAAAGTGGCCGAGGTTGCTTAAAAGGTTGCAACCAATCATTGAAGAAAGACGATTGATTCCGGGTTACCAATTCGGATTTAGGAAAAAGCATTCAACAATCGACCAGGTCTAAATCGAAAAAGCTCTGGAAGCGAAAAAGATATATACTAGCGGTTTTCTTGACGTATCGTAAGCCTTCGACAAGGTGTGGCATGAAGGCCTGAAGTAAAAGTTAACGCTTAGCTTACCAGAAAAACTCTAAAGAATCTTAGAGTCTTACCTTGAAGACAGAATCTTTCGCGTAAGGTACGAAAATGAGTACTCGGATATCAAAGAGATAAATGCCGGTGTCCTGCAAGGAAGCGTTCTTGGCCCAATATTATTTTTGCTTTATAAGAGAGACAAGCCCCACGATGAAGGAACAATTATAGCTACGTTCGCTGACGACACTGCTATTCCCGCTATTGATACGACAGTTAAATTATCAACAGGGAAACTTCAGCGCGCTTTAGACAAAACATGCGACTGGACGAAGAGCTGGCTTGTCGTCCTTAACGAGACTAAGTCAACGCACGTTAACTTTACTTATAAAAAGATAAACAACAAACTTTTATGTATTCACTCGGTACAAATCCCATACTCAAATGAAGCGAAATATCTAGGAATGACTCTAGACGCAAAACTTAAATGGAAGCTGCACGTTAAAAGAAGCGCGACGAGCTCGAAATCAAATTAAGAGAAATGAATTGGCTTGTCGGAAGATTTTCAAAACTAAGCATATAAAACAAACTGCTTTTGTATAAGCAAGTGCTAAAACCATCTTGGACGTACGGTATACAACTATGGGGTTGTACTAAACCAGGCAATATATCTATTTTAGAAATTTTTTCAAAATACGACACTCAGAGCAATCGTAAATGCTCCATGGTACATAACAAATAGCGGTATACACCGAGATCTAGGAATCGCAATCGTGACTAACGAGGTGCCTTGCAACGGGCTATGCGAAAAATCTTTCCATGCTCTTTGCATTGGCCTAAATAAATATGCTCAATGGCATATCTGAAAGACTATAAGAAAAACTTTGTTTTCTTTTGCGATGAACGCAAAGGCATATCTTTATCGCATATTATGCTCGCGAAAAAGTGTGTAAGTGACTACCTAAATAATCTCTTAACGGACAATAAAGCCCTTCGGAAGCAAATTTTGAGCCAGTTTAACAAGTTTGACGATATTATAAAAAGTGTTGAAGACCTTTCTGGCAATATCGATGTCTCTACCAATTTATTCAAGTCTAAATTTAAAGTAATTGATTATGCTGTTAAATATTGGTGACATACTTAAAAATCCCCTACTGAACAAAGGTTCCTTATCGAAAGTGTTAGTAATGGCTTAAAGTCTGATATGAATAAAACTCTTAATTTACGTTTTTCTAAGATCGATGACCTTCTGAACTCAATACATTCGAATGTTGATACATAGCTATCAGCAATGTTCGTCAAAAAGTGCTTCTCCCCGACATCCAACAATTGATCCACTATTACCAGAAGTATGTAGTAGGATTAGTTATGTCAGCAATGATGTCGCTGTAATACGTTTAGCTATTGGCGGAATCGATGACATCAGACTTGCTTCTAATAAGATTGACGTTCTACCAGATCGCATTCAACCACAACCAAGCTCAGTATACAACACATTAATACTCGTTGAATTACTTGAAGTTGAAGAGCATCCAGTTACGTCAAACGCTCTTCCAACATCAACTACAATATGTACAATTTCTGGATCTACCGCAACGCTTGCCTCTACCAAAGGATCGCCCACTGCCGATAATCTCTTGCTCTCTTCCTCTTCAACTTCTGATACTTCTGCACCGTCTTCTGATACTCTTGTTTCGACATCTTTACACCGATTTGGTACACTTTCGTCACACGACGATTAAATAAAAGGCTTGAAAAGCTTTGCGGAAATGCCTGTGAAACCAACACGTATATCATCAATGGCGCTCCTCAGCACGCCGACGTCTCTTGGTTAACGAGGTTTTTCCAGCGGAATTTTTTCATCACTATAAGCAATAACCTGATGGCTCCATCGACAAAAAAAAACTAAGCGCTTCGAGCTCGATATACCCACAAAATAAGAATATCTTTTTTCGCGGCACTCCAACGGTATCCTAAAATTGGGAAAGCTGACAATCACCAAGCTGAATAGTGCAAGAAAACCTAGCAATAAACCTTATCACATGTCTAGAGGGCTTTATACTAAATCTAACCAAAACCGTGATCCTAACTGGAGTCTCAAATTTGGAACTTTTCCCCTATTTTCCCCACCCGTTCGCCTGCCCACATCCAATGTACCACCAGTCCCTAACTCGTTCGCTCCAACAACTTCTCAAGTTACTCCTCCTTTTCTCACCTCCAATCCCAAGCCACTTAAGCTTAATCGCAATCGGGTGTCCTTTAATTTAACCGCAGACTCAATTCAATCTTATTCTCAAACAGACAAATATCCTAACTTTGTTCACTCATACATCCTGAACCCTACTCCGCCTACTTCAGTTGCCTCCAGCAGACCCCCACACTTCAAAAACGGCTCCAGCAACCCCCACTGTTAACTACCCAACACGCCCAAACACCCCTCCTTCATCCGTCAATGAAAATTCGTCTTTTATCGATCCTTTGTTTCCTCCGACGGTAAAATTAACAAAGCAACTTTCGGCAGATCAGAACGGTGATAATAGATATATTGTATCTCGCCTCAGAGATCAGCGAATTTACGAGAATGTGCGTTTATATCTAGCTTATCTGCATGATAAGCCCAATACATTCTGTGTCGATGGTTTCACAAAAACGAATATATTAGTTTCAATTCAGCGTGAAGGACTTCCGATTAAACCCGATGAATTAATGCGGATCTTTGTTCGATACCACGAAAGCTTCAACATCCCCCCTGATCAAGTTAAAACTGACCTGTCCAACTTCTCTTCCTACGTTTCTTCCAAACGTCTCTCACACCTTCAGCGAATCCGTAATAATCACAAAAACTATTATCGGTCCTTACCAAACTGCCAAATGCTGGTCACTCTATTATCAAATGTATAACTCTACACTCTATTATTATGTAAGAGGACTCCGCTCTAAGCTTCCCAATATTTACTTAAATTCCCAAAAGCTTCCCTACGATATTTTTGCCCTTACCGAAACCAATTTAACGCCAAAAAATTAATAATTATGAAATTTTCACAACCGATTTTAATGTAATCCGTAAAGATGGACTCAAACGACTAGAAAACCCCAACGGCAGAGGTGTTCTTTTAGCAGTCCACAAGCGCCTTGATTCCCATGAGTTTAAGATTCCTAACATAAACTCTCTAGAATTGATTTGTTCCGAAATCACATTCCCCAAGTGCAGCCTGTACATATTATGTTGCTATATTCATCCATCCCAACCAATTGAGTTATATCGCCCCATTATTGATGCACTTGACTTTTTAACCGTAGTGTTAAATCCTGATGGTAGAATTATTTTAGGTGACTTTAATCTTCCTGCATTTAAATGGGCCATATCAGAGGATGAGTCTCACTTCGTGACAACAAATGTGAGATCCCAAAAAGAAATGTTGTTCATTGATTGACTTTCCAATTCCGGTTTATACCAAATGAATGGTATCCCCAACTCCATGAATAGACACCTCGATCTTGTCTATACATCTGATACGGATAACTTTATCGTCTTCAAAAGTCCTCATATTCTTACTATAGTTGACCCCTACACCCGCCTTTATCACTAAACTTTTCTTTTGTTAAAATCAATGTTCAAATTAGCTCGAAAAATTCCTTTGCTTTCAACTTCCGTAAAGCCAATTTTACCAAACTTAATATCTTAATTAGTAACATTAACTTCGATTTTATTACTGAAATTGCAAATATAGATTTTGCCCTTGCAACATTCTACTCTGCAATTTCTTCCTGTTTTGAGAAATCGGTTCCGTTCTCAGTTCGTAAAGACTGCACCTCAGCCCCGCCCTGGTATACCAACGAGTTACGGTCACTTTGAAACAACAGGAACAAATTATGGCAAATATGCTTAAGAACTCGATCCGAATCGGATTTCAAGAATTACCAACATTTATATAGCTGCTTTTCTGATCTCTACGAGCATTTAGACCTCGAATATCTTCACCGCATGCAATTAAAGCTTATATCTGATCCAAAAAGTTTCTAACAATTTTTTAATATTAAAAAAAAATCTGACAGCTTTCCCCCAACTTTCAAATATCTCCATAATACGTCAGCAGACCGCAAGATAATTGCGAACTTCTTGGCGCAATTCTTCTGCCTATCATTCTCCGAATCCACCATCGAACCTGATCTCGATCGATTACTTCAGCTGTATGAGAAACTGTCCCCAGACACCTTTTGTTTCTCTTAATATAACCCAAGCCTTGGTAAGAGACAATATAATAAAGCTAAAAGATGATTATTCTCCCGGCCCCGATGGTCTCCGGACTATAGTCCTCAAAAAATGCATGAATAGTTTGGTTGCCCCTCTTACTGCCTTGTTCCGTTTGTCTAACACAACAGGAGTGTTCCCATTTCTATGGAAAGATTCTTACATTATTTCCAGACATAAGAAGGGCCATAAGAATGATGTTTGCAACTACAGGCCAATCGCAAAACTATCATGTACACCCAAACTCTTTGAAAGCATCGTTTACCAAGAAATCCTTCCTCACTGTAAGCCGCTTATCTCCATCGACCAACACGGGTTCTAAAAAGACAAATCCACCACTACACACCTTACTGAATTTATCTCTAAGTCCTTGTGTGCACTATAAGATGGAAAGGAAGTTGACGCCATTGCCACCGATTTCAGCAAGGCCTTTGACAAACTCGCGCACCAAGTTATAGTTTTTAAGCTTAAAGCGCTCGGCTTTCACCCTTGTTTTGTCAAATGGATCAAATCATACTTGGAGGATCGACAATACAGAGTGGCTTTCCGATCCTCGGTCTCAGACTCAATTTATGCAACCTCTGGGTTACCTCAAGGCAGTCATCTAAGACCAATCCTCTTCATACTTTCAATCAATGATGTTAATATGATCATGATAAATTCTGTTTTATCTGTCTTTGCAGACGACATGAGAATCTCTAAGGAAATCTCCTCGCCCTTGGATGCCCTCTATCTACAGAACGACCTTAGCCGATTTTCAGAGTGGTGTAAAAGGAAATTTTTGGATCTTAACGTCAATAAATGCAAGGCAATTACTATCACCCGCAAACGCACCGTTCGACCCTCAAGAACTTACTTTATCAATGACATACCGGTGCCGACAACTACTGAAATTCGCGATCTAGGAGTTATTTGTGATAGCGAGTTTAACTTTCGTAGCAATATCAGCAACATCATAAGCCACGCTAACTCCGCACTTGGTTTCGTAAAGCGATGGTCAAAAGAATCCTCGGACCCCTACGTTACCAAAGCTCTTTTCGAGACATTTGTTAGACCTCTCCTTGAATAAGCCAGTCAAGTTTGGTCTCCCTACCATCAAATTCATATACACAGAATAGAAGCAGTTCAAAGAAGATTTCTTCGCTTCGCTCTGCGTGGCCTTGGTTGGACAGACCCCATAAATTTGTCACCCTATAAAGATCGATTAAAATTAATCAATATGCAGTCCTTAAAAAGGCGACGCGAGATTGCTGATATTCTCTTCATCTACAAACTTCTTACTGGCAACATCGATAGCCCACAACTCCTACAGCTAATCACCTTCAATCCTAACCCCCGGAACATTCGATCAGTACCTTTGTTCCGACTGAAATCGCATTGCACTAACTATGGTCACTACAAAACAATTTCTAGAATATTACGTATCTGTAACAAGCACGCACAATCATTAAACCTTTATAGTACCAAGAGCACATTTAAATAGAGTCTTTTAAATCTACCCAATCTTGAAAACCCTTAATATCCCAAAGTTCCAATCTCCCGTTTTTTTCTTTGCTGTAAGTTACAGTAAGTTTAGATTGTTTAAATTCTTAGTTTTAAGTTAAGCTTGCATTCAGCTAATGAAGTGCCCCCGAGAGGAGGCATCAAATCAAATTAAATCGAACCCTGGGTCGTCAAGGACCAGATGAGAGGTCCTAGGACCTCTAACTACGAACTACTCTACAAAAGGAACGCAGGCAAACCAAGAACTTGTTGTTTAGCTAAAAAAATTCCAACGTCTCTCATATTCCTAGCCCATCTATTCTAGACCAAACCACTATTTTCCTTGAGTTAGGAGCCTCTAATTACTGGATTGCATCCTGACATATGCCCAACATTAGAATAATCTCCACAAAAAAAAAAAAAAAAACAAAAAGCAGTTAAATTTGCCCTCATCAAAGGAGCAAGCCTCATACTTGGGTGCGATACCAATGCTCATCATCGTTTATGGGGCAGCTCAGACACCAATGATAGAGGTGAGTCGCTACTAAACTTCATCCTTCTGAACAACCAACAAAGGCGATGACCCAACCTTCATTATAAGAAATCGCCAAGAAGTTAAAGATCTCACTCTTAAACTAAAAAATCTATCTCAAGTTTTAACAAACTGGAGGGTTTCTAAAACTCACTCCTTCTCAGACCACAGATACCTATGTTTTGACCTAAATGAATGCCCGCAACCGCAACCAGCATATAGAAGTTACAGAAAAACGATATGGCCCCTTTATAAGTGTATCTTCTCTCTTTCCTTGCCCAATAAACTTCCTGCAACACCTCACAATACTAGGGGTGTAAGACAACCTGGTAGATGTGATTACGAACACCCATAATAAGGCTTTCAGGTTTTTTCAGTAGACAAGCGAAAATAGCTTGTCCACTGAAAAAACCTGACAAGACGCCACAACCTCGTTGCTGTAATGCGGACTTAAAGAACCTTAGGAAAATTTGCAGAAGGAAGTTTAATAAGGCAAGGAATACAGGAGAGACTCAAGACTGGGACTCCTATTAAGAGTCTTTTAAATCTTTTAAAACTGAACTTAGAAAAGTGAAAAGGTCGACGTGGAAGAAACTCTGCGAAAAGTTCTCCCAACCTGTCCCTATGTCTCTAGCTTTCTCAAAAAGGCAGCTGATACGTTGACATTATTCAATGAAGAATTCTTGAAACTGCTTTTAGATACCCATTACCCAGACTGCCCAAGTCCAAGCCCAGCAAGGGCTACGCCTATTAGTAATCCGAAGCGGGCTGCAAAACGATTACCTATGCGGATGATGAAGCCATTACCTTCTCGGGGAAACATCCCCAAAAACTGAGAGGCTTAATGCAACATGCCCTCACTCTCCTCCACAAATCGACGACTGAGAATGGTCTGAGTGTTAATGCACAAAAGACGGATATTGTCCTGTTCACAAAAAAATACAAAATCACCCGCATTGTCCCTCCCAACTTAAATGGCACCAGCCAACCATTTTCAAATATGGCGAAGTACCTTGGCCTTAGTTTGGGCAGTAGAATAAACTGAAAGCTCAATACAGCTGAAAGAGCAAAGAAAGCCATCACGGCTTTCATGTGATAAGACAAATCCTTCTATGCGGCGAAGCAGTATGGTGGTCCATACTCAACGTCGGCACATCTTTGATAAGCAAACAGCTACTAACTGCGCGGTTCGACTTAAAGAATGTTCCTAATGGTGTGATTACGTTTACAGACATGCAAATATTTTAAACGAGCAGCATCTCACCTCCACGAACCTGGATTATACTTAACCTTCATACTTTCCAGAGAAAAACTTCAAAACCCGGATTCCGAACAGAGACCTGTAGTAGGGCGGTAATATACCTTTTGGTAACGCCATAAAACTTTACACAGACGGATGCAAGACGGAAGACGGTGAAGGAAGTGGTGTATTCTCTGAGTGCCTTAACTTAAATAAATCCCTTCGCCTACCTAACCAATTCAGCGTCTTCCAAGCTAAAAATTATGGCAATTAGTGAAGCCCTGTCCTGGTTAAAGTGGAACGTGATATCCGCCTGCGATATCTGTATCTTTACGGATAGACGGGCTGCCATCAAATCCCTGACATCGATCTCAATAAACTCTAAATTAGTCATTAACTGCCTCACAGCTCTTGATGAGAGGACATCATGAGAAACTGCGAGGCTGATAAACTCGCTAAGAACGCCACTAGGCTGCCAGAAGATGTAATCTGCTGTAATATAGGTGCTCCCCTAGCTGCCTTCAAACACAACTCAAAAATCACAGCATAGAAGAAATTAACGTCAGATGGAGGGCAGGCACCACTTGTTTAACCTCCCAGGAAATCTGGCCTGGCCTCGATCCAAAAAGATCAGATAGCTTGATCTCCTTAAAGAGATCTTAAATTAGCAATGCAGTGGGAAATATCACCGGACACTGCCTAGGTCTTCACGCAAAAAGACTAGGTATATACTCAAACGACTTCTGTAGAAGCTGCCTAGATGAGAAAGAGGAAGAAAGTGTACAACACTTTCTCTGTTGTCTCAAGCAATCTATCTCAAGTTATAACAAACTGGAGGGTTTCTAAAACTCACTCCTTCTCAGACCACTTATACCTATGTTTGGACCTATAGGAATATCAGAAAAACGATATGGCCCCTTTATAAGTGTTTTTTATAAGTGTCTTCTCTCTTTCCTTGCCCAATCAACTTCCTGCAACACCTCACAGTACCAGGGGTGTTAAACAGCCCGGTAGATGTCATTGCGAACACCCATAATAGGGCGATGAAAAAAGCTTGCCCACTGAAAAAACCTGAAAAGACGCCACAACCGCGTTGGTGGAATGCGGACTTAAAGAACCTTAAGAAAATTTGCAGAAGGAAGTTTAATAAGCCAAGGAATACAGGAGACACTCAAGACTGGGACTCCTATGAAGAATCTCTTAAATCTTTTAAAACTGAACTAAGGAAAGCGAAAATGTCGACGTGGAAGAAATTCTGCGAAAAGATTAAAGAATCCGCGGAAGCATCCAGGCTCAGAAAAGTTCTCTCAACCTGTCCCTATGTCTCTAACTTTCTCAAAAGGGCAGCTGATACGTTGACATTATTCAATGAAGAATCCTTGAAACTACTTTTAGATACCCATTACCCAGACTGCCCAAGTCCAAGCCAAGCAAGGGCTACGCCTATTAGTAATCCGAACTCTCTGATAACGCGTCACAAGATCGATCATGTGGGTTATAAATAGCCCACCAGGACTTGACGGGATAATACCAGCCGAGCTTCAGACCATTTTTAAATGCTGCCTTTCTTTGTGCCACATCCCCATTAGATGTAAGCAAATCAAAGTGGTCTTTATGCACAAGGCGGGAAAAAAATTCCACGATTATCCCAATGATCTATGACCTATCAGCTTATCGTCATTTCGACTTAAAACATTAGAAAGGCACATTGATCTACATCTAAGATCAACTATAGACCCGTCTAAGCTTTCTCTATCTCAACATGCGTACAGCAAACGAAGATCCGTAGAAACGGCTCTCCACACGCTAGTGCGATTCATTGAGGAATCATTGAACTAAAAAGAATATACGATGGTTGCTTTTCTAGAAATACCAGGCGCTTTCAACTACATCCATCCGTGCGCAATCAAACAAGCACTGGAAGAGTTAAACACAGAGGCGGGACTAGTAGCATTAATAAAACAACTACTTACTAATAGAGTATTTAATGCCACCTAAAGTCACGCTTTCGTGAAAAGCTAGAACAGAAGAGGTACAGCACAAGGAGGAGTACTCTCCCCTCTTCTCTGAAACGTAGCGGTGAATAAGCGGCTACTCATACTAGAAAGAGCGGGCTGCAGAACGATGGCCTACTCGGATGAGGTAGCCATTGCCTTCTCGGGGAAATATCCCCAAAAACTGAGAGGCTTAATGCAACATGCCCTCACTCTCCTCCACAAACCTATACTTAACCTTCATACTTTCCAGAGAAAAACTTCGAAGCCCGGATTCCGAACAGAGACCTGTAGTAGGGCGGTAATATACCCTTTGGTAACGCCATACACTTTTACACAGACAGATGCAAGACGGAAGACGGTGAAGGAAGTGGTGTATTCTCTGAGTGCCTTAACTTAAATAAATCCCTTCGCCTTACTAACCAATTCAGCGTCTTCCAAGCTGAAATAATGGCAATTAGTGAAGCCCTGTCCTGGCTAAAGTGGAACGTGATATCCGCCTGCGATATCTGTATCTTTGCGGATAGACGGGCTGCCATCAAATCCCCGACATCGATCTCAATAAACTCTAAACTAGTCATTAACTGCCGCACAGCTCTTGATGAGAGGACATCATGAGAAACTGTGAGGCTGATAAACTCGCTAAGAACGCCACTAGACTGCCAGAAGATGAAATCTGCTGTAATATAGGTGCTCCCCTAGCTGCCTTCAAACACAACTCAAAAATCACAGCATACAAGAAACTAACGTCGGTGGTCAAAGGATAGACAGGTGCACTCAAGAGGATACAAGCATCCACAGGTTTTCTAAACCCACCTCTGTCTATCAACTCCTACTCTCACCTCCCCGTGGTGAACACCGGGTGCCTAGTACCTCAACTGGAGATTGGGTTCCAACCCCTTTGGAAGGTTGTTGGGGGTAGCAGATGAGAGCGGGGGGAGGAGTGTTCCCACTAAGGCACTTCTCCTTGCATCCGGACGGCAGCGGAAGAATTCCCCAGATGGAATCAACGGTGGCGTCCATAGTTCCAGTCAGGCCGAACTACTTAGTGAACACCTTATATGGGCTATTACGACGTATTCGGAGCTCAGGCCTATAAGGAGCGGGCTATCCGGCTCTCCGTCCTTAGAGCTAAGCAAAGGATCTGGTCCTCCAGGTTGGGGGTCGTGCCGTCGGGGTGACTTCCCGGCCACGTAAAGAAACACCAGTCACGAAGCGGAAACAAGCCTCGGATTCGGACGGATTTACTGTTGACGACCAATGCAAACGTGAAAATTACAACGAGCTCCGGATCTGCACGTGGAATGTTAGGTCCCTTAACAGACCACGTGCAGCCGAGCAACTAGCGGAGGCCCTTAACGACTGCAAGGCAGACATTACTGCCATCCAAGAAATGCGGTGGGACGGGCCGGGCAAAAGAAGGATGAAAAACTGCGACATCTACTACGGCGACTGCTATCGGCATCAAAGACAGCGCCTATTTGGATGTGGTTTCGTTGTTGGAGGCAGACTTAGGCAAAAAGTCTTGAGCTTCAACCCTGTAAGCGAGCGCCTCGCGACGATCCGCATCAAGGCTAAATTCGCCAATATTAGCCTGATATGCGCACATGCCCCCACAGAGGAGAAAGATGACGAGACCAAAGATATGTTCTACGAGCTCCTGGACAAAACTTATGAGCAGTGCCCTAGCTACGACATTAAGATTGTCCTAGGCGATTTTAATGCCAAGCTAGGAAGGGAGGGCATCTTTGGTCGTACTGTCGGAAAGCATAGCCTGCACGACAAGACCTCCGATAACGGATTCAGGCTGATCGACTTTGCTGCGGGCCGACACGTTGTGGTAGCTAGTACACAGTTCCCGCATCTCAATATCCACAAAGGGACATGGAGATCTCCCGATCAATCAACCGTCAACCAGATTCACCATATTGCGATCGACGCAAGGCACTCCTCCAGTATCATGGATGTCCGAACTTTCCGAGGGGCCACCATTGACTCGGATCACTAACTTGTTGTAGCCAAGGTACGGCTGCGGATATCCCGACCAGCGCCAAGTAATGGAAATACTGTGAGGAAGTTTGACGTCGGCCGACTACAATCGCAAGAGATCGCCAGATCCTTCTCCAACCGAGTCTCTCAAAACCTTCTACGAAGTCCTATGCAACCAGCATCAAGTATTGATAGCCAGTGGCAACATTGCCAAAATGCCATCAGAGACGCCGCCTCTGAAGTGCAGGGTTTCACACGGCGACCACAACGAAACCCCTGGTTTGACGATGAATGCCGGCAAGCACATGCAGCTAAACAGGAAGCATACAAAGCGGCGCTGCACAGAAGGACTAGAGCTGCTCGCGAGCTCTACGAGCAGAGGAGGAGAGAGGAGCACCGGCTTCTCCGAAGGAAAACGAGAGAGCACGAGAAGCGCGCGGTTGAAGAGAGAGAAAGATGTTACAACAGGAATGAGGTTAGAAAGTTTTACCAAAGGATCAAAAGGTCCTGCCAAGGGTATAAACTTCGAACTGAAAAGCCTGTAAGGACCATCAAGGGAACATCGTTGTAGAATCGCAGTCGGTGCTGAGGATTTGAAAAGACCACTTCTGCAGACTGTATAACGGCGAGGACGAACCAAATACCGCTGTCAGGCAGAACGAACCATTCAACCCAGGCGAAGACGTGACCGACGAAGCATACGAACGATACCGTCCACCCGACCTGGAGGAGGTGAAAGTAGCTGTGTCTAAGCTCAAGTGCAACAAAGAAGCCGGAGCAGACGGCCTTGCTGCCGAACTTTTTAAATCCGCTGGCGATGAGCTGGTCAGGAGCATGCACCAGCTCATCTGCAAGATATGGTCGGAAGAAAGCATGCCTGACGAATGGAACCTCAGCATTGTTTGCCCGATCCTGAAGAAAGAAGACCCTCTGAGATCTTTTCTGCTGTACTGTGTGAACGCCTGAAGCCACTTGTCAACAATCTGATAGGCACATATCAGTGTGGCTTTAGGCCAGGAAAGTCCACCATCGATCAAATATTCACACTGCGGCAGATCTTGGAGAAAACCCAGGAATCCCAAATCGATACACACCACCTCTTCATCGATTTCAAAGCCGCGTATGACAGCATCTATAGAGACGATCTATTTAGCGCAATGTCTAGTTTTGGCATCCCTGCCAAACTCGTCAGTCTGTGCAGGATGACGATGGAAAACTCACGCTGTTCCGTCAAGGTCGGCAAAGACCTCACCGACCCCTTTGATGTCAAAAAAGGATTTAGACAAGGCGACGCGCTGTCAATCGACTTCTTTAACATCATACTTGAGAGAATTGTGCAGAACTCTCGCGCCAACACCAGAGGTACAATCTTTCAAAAGTCCGTTCAACTACTTGCATACGCAGACGACATTGACATAATCGGTAGAACAAAGCGTGATGTCAGTGAAGCCTTCGTGAGTATTGGGACGGAAGCGGCGAATATGGGTTTAGCAGTCAATGAGGGCAAAACCAAGTATATGCTGTCATCAAGAAAAGACACCCAACACCGACGTCTTGGACAAAACATCACCATCGACAGCTATAACTTTGAGGTAATTAGGGACTTTGTCTACCTGGGTTCCGCTATCAATTCAGACAATGACACCAGCGCTGAAATCAAACGAAGGATAACTCTTGCCAATCGCTGTTTCTTTGGGCCAAGAAGGCAATTGAGTAGCAAAGCCCTCTCTCGAGCAACTAAAGTGTCCATGTATAAGACCCTCATCATCCCAGTCCTGCTTTACGGTGCAGAAGCATGGACCCTGTCAAAGGCGGATGAAAACACTTAAGGCTGCTTCGAGAGGAATATTCTTCGGACGATTTACGGTCCCGTCTGCATAGACGGAGAGTGGAGGAGGAGATATAACATCGAACTGTACGGGCTGTACAGCGATATCGACCCAGCTAAAAGAGTCAAAACACAACGTCTACGATGGCTGGGTCATCTAGAGCGGATGGACACCAACGCCCCGGCCCGGAGAATCTTCGAATCCATACCGCAGGGACGACGCGGTAGAGGAGCACCGAGATTCAGGTGGCGCACGCAAGTGGAAGGGGACCTCAGCCAACTTCGCGTGCGAAACTGGAGACGGCTAGCTAGAGACAGAGCTGGCTGGCGAAGCTTGTTGGCTGAGGCCCAGGTCCACCCCGGACTGTAGCGCCACCTTAAGTAAGTAAGTAAGAAACTAACGTCAGATGGAGGACAGGCACCACTTGTTTAACCTCCAAGCAAATCTGGCCTGGCCTCGATCCAAAAAGATCAGATAGCTTGATCTCCTTAAAGAGATCTTAAATTAGCAATGCAGTGGGAAATATCACCGGACACTGCCTGGGTCTTCACGCAAAAAGACTAGGCATATACTCAAACGACTCCTGTAGAAGCTGCCTAGATGAGGAAGAAGAAGAAATTGTAGAACACTTTCTCTGTTTTCTCAAACAATCTATCCCAAGTTATAACTCCAGTTTGTTATAACTTGAGATAGATTGTTTATTAGATCGTTTGTGGTTTCTAAAACTCACTCCTTCTCAGACCACATATAACAATGTTTGGACCTAAATGAACGCCCTTAACCGCAACCAGCATATAGGAATATCAGAAAAACGATATGGCCCTTTATAAGTGTATCTTCGCTCTTTCCTTCCCCAATCAACTTCCTGCAACACCTCACAATACCAGGGGTGTTAGACCCGGTAGATGTCATTACGAACACCCATAATAAGGCGATGAAAATAGCTTGTCCACTGAAAAAACCTGAAAAGACGCCACAACCGCGTTGGTGGAATGCGGACTTAAAGAACCTTAAGAAAGTTTGCAGAAGGAAGTTTAATAAGCCAAGGAATACAGGAGAGACTAAAGACTGGGACTCCTATGAAGAATCTCTTAAATCTTTTAAAACTGAACTAAGAAAAGCGAAAAGGTCGACGTGGAAGAAATTCTGCGAAAAGATTAAAGAATCCGCGGAAGCATCCAGGCTTCGAAAATTCCTATCAACCTGCCCCAATGTCTCTAGCTTTCTCAAAAAGGCAGCTGATACGTGGACATTATTCAATGAAGAATCCTTGAAACTGCTGGTAGATACCCATTACCCAGACTGCCCAAGTCCACGCCAAGCAAGGGCCACGCCTATTAGTAATCCGAACTCTCTGATAACGCGTCATAAGATCGATCATGTGGGCTATAAATAGCCCACCAGGACTTGACGGCATAATACCAGCCGGGCTTTAACAAACGTCCGGCTTGATTACCCCCTGGTTGGAGACCATTTTTAAAGGCTGACTTTCTTTGTGCCACATCCCCACTAGGTGTAAGCAAATCAAAGTGGCCTTTATTCACAAGGTGGGAAAAAAATTCCACGATTATCCCAACGATCTATGACCTATCACCTTATAATCATTTCTACTTAAAACATTAGAAAGGCTCATTGATCTACATCTAAGATCAACTATAGATCCGTCTAAACTTTCTCTATCTCAACATGCGTACAGCAAACGAAGATCCGTAGAAACGGCTCTCCACACACTAGTGCGATTCATTGAGAAATAATTCAACCAAAAAGAATTTACGAAGGTTGCAATTTTCTAGACATAGCAGGCACTTTCAACTACATCAATCGGTGCGCAATCACACAAGCACTGGAAGAGTTAAATATAGGAGCGGGACTAGTAGCATTAATCAAACAACTACTTACTAATAGAGTAATTAATGCCACTTAAGACCACGCTTCCTTGAAAAGCTCGAACAAAAGAGGTACACCACAAGGAGGAGTACTCTTCTCTGGAGCTCAGCGGTGAATAAGCTGCTACTCATACTAGAAAGGGGCTGCAAAGCGATTGCCTACGCGGATGATGTAGCCATTGCCTTCTAGGGGGAATATCCCCAAGTACTGAGAGACTTAATGTAACATGCCCTGACTCTCCTCCACAAACGGACGACTGAGAATGTTCTGAGTGTTAATGCACAAAAGACCGAAATTGTCCTCTTCACTAAGAAATACAAAATTCCGCGCATTGTCCGTCCCAGCTTAATTGGCACCAGCCTTCCGTTCTCAAATATGGCGAAGTACCTTGGCCTTATTTTGGACAGTAGAGTAAACTGAAAGCTCAATACAGCTGAAAGAGCAAGGAAAGCTATCACGGCTCTTTATATGAGCCAAAAAGCCATTGGGCACAAATTGGGACTACAACCTCACATGATGCATTGGCTCTTCACAGCTGTGATTAGACCAATCCTTCTATACGGCGTAGCAGTATGGTGGCCCATACTCAACGTCGGCACACATCTAAACGTTTTAAGAAAGATACAAAGGCAAGCATGTATCTGTATTAGTGGCGCCCTGAGAACCACAAGGCTATCGGCGGATGTTGTTTTGCCCAAATTAAAGATAGCTGCCAATTCAATAAAGTTGGCTGGTAGATGAAAGTACGAAATAGTAACCATAGTAGTTCCGGCTGGCGATTTGAATTTCGGTGTTCATCTTCCAGTAATTTTTTTTTTTTTTTAATTTGTACACTTAAATTTTTTCATTTGTTGGGGTTGGGTCGGATGAGTTGAAAGTCTTGGTATGGCGATTCTCATTTGGTTACAATCAAGTGTTAGTTAGCAGGAGGTATAAGAAATAGTTCAGTCTCAAACGTGGGCATCCAGATACCTGGCGCGCTTCGGATTAACCAGCCTTGCCTGCGCACTTGCTCTGTACAGGTTGATCTCTTCTCTCCGTTACTCATGGGAACCAAAATTTCGTCTTTCAACAAAAATAAGAAACAAAACTCAAAACACAAAACACAAAACAAAGAAACCGGGAAGCAAGTTGGTACTATGAATTCAAGCCCAGTACCAAACTCTCCGAATCCCAGCAAGATAGTCAGGACCTTCAAATTCTCCACCACCAAACTTTCTGCACGGACCGTTGTCGGGAAAGTACTGCTGAAACCCGAATGCCAGGAAGCAGTATTAAGGGCATCCATATCTAAGGACCTGCTGTAACATGCAGTGTCAGGGATACTGTCCAAGGACCTGCTGCAAGCACGGAACAAAATCCCACCCCTTTTCTGCACAAGCAACGTCAGTCAGCTAAAAAAGTCGTACAAAAACTGACCAACACTTCCTCTGAGAAATGGTCACAAATACAGAAGAATTCCTTCGAGTGGGCCCCTAAGGTCATCACTCAGAGTACTACGAACCCAATGACGTCCAAATTTGCGAAACGTAACAGATCCCTGGAGGAAACGTCTACCCCTGCTCCAAAGAAAGTGAAAAACTCTTCTGTGTCTACGGCTTTTACCTCAATTCAAGCGAGGCAGTACAGCGACGTGTCCAAGAACCGGATCATCGCCGCAATTGTCGATAGAGCGGACCAGGATGGAAGTATCCCGACGGACAAATGGAGAAAGCTGGACTTGCCAGCACTCTACTAGGCCTTCTGGATTACTATCCGGATAAACCGCCAAATTGCGAAGACGCTGGCTGGTACCAAGGACACGTCAAATTATTTGCCTGCGCTGACCAATGGTCACTCGACCTACTCAAACTGGCAATCCTGAGGATCGGAGAGCTCTGGCCGGGTGTACGCCTGGAATTTCTGTCAGTCGACTAGATCCCTAACAGGCCAAGGGCGCGCATCCGCCTGCCTATCGAACCAGAGGATCCGAAGTCGAGCATGAGACTCATCAAGGTATGTAACCCAGGGTTGAAGACTGATGACTGGAAAATCGGTATACTAGAAGAGCTCAAGGAATCCCATAGGATTGCAGTTATTGTGTCCCAAAATCTAACAACTCTGCACCCTCGGAGTCGTGTATTACACCAAACTCAAAGAGTGTTTCTGACTTGTCCTCTTCAATCCTTAATCTGGAGCTAGATCCAGATATGGAAATGGAAGAAGGACAAGAACTCCTGAAACTTTTGCAGGAAATAGACCGCGTGTCAGACTCCGGGAGAGAACCTGTTGGGGGGAAAAATCCAGGAGTTCCAAGCAGGTGGTAACGGGGTGGGAAAAATGATTTTGTTTTCTTTTACTTTTTATCGACCAAAGGAAACACACATTTGTTAGGCTGAACAAACTTATAAATTATATTTTAGATATAGGTGTACTGGGTACAATAGGAAAGGAACTTTTCTAGTCGACGTCTGAATCACAAGTGACGTTTTTAATCTAGTAGAGACTAAACGTACGCTACACGTATCAAATCATGTATAACAATTTATAACAATTGTAGCCAGTATGAGTGTTATTGAATATAACAAAATATAACGAATAAAATAAATGTGTATATCTCCATTGCGTTGACACTTTCGTGCTGGTTTCTTAACATCCAGCCCCCCCTGAAAGACTACGTTCTTTCAGAAACTGGTAAAGGGGACACCTTTACAGCTGGTCGAACGAATTCTCCAAATTTGGTTTTGATGGTGACAACTCTAACCTTATTGTCTCTTCCCGGATGGACGTTGACTATCCTTCCGATGATCCACTTGGATGGGGTTTAGTTTGGTTCCTTCAATAAAACAACATCGTCAATAAGTAGGTTAGGCTGCGAGTGTCACCACTTGGATTGCTGCTGCAGTGATGTCAGATATTCGCTATGCCAGCGGCTCCAAAACCCTTGTAACATTGCCTGTAAAAGAGACCAGTTAACATTCATAGAAACAACTGAGTTAGGAACTGGTGGTTGTGGACTGGCTGTTAAGCGTTTTCCTATTAAAAAATGCGCTCGACTAAGAGCTGCTGGTTCGCAATCAGCTGTTTGCCACATAGGGCGAGAGTTGAGTAAGGACTCTATTTTTACCAATAGAGTGTACATCTCTTCATAGGTGAGTCTTGCTTCACCTATGGCCCGTTTTAAATGTCGCTTAACTGATTTTACACCAGCTTCCCACAGACCTCCAAAATGAGATGAAGAGGGTGGTATAAATTTCCAGATGATCGCGTCATTAGCAGGATGTTCTGCAACAATGTTGTTGTGCTGTTGACTGCAGACGAGCTTATAGATTTCGTCCAACATTCATTTAGCGCCGCAAAAGTTAGTCCCATTATCGCTCCAGATTTCGTACGATTTACTGCGACGCGCGACAAAGCGATCGAGTGCGAGTAAAAACGCGACCGACGATAAGTCTCCAGCAAGCTCAACATGGATGGCCTTGGTCGTAAAACAGACAAAAAGCGCTATGTAAGCTTTGAAAATTTTGGGGTTTCTTCCAGGGCTTAGACGCAAGTTAATGGGGCCTGCATAGTCACAACCGACTTTACTAAACGGCCTGGTATACCGAATACGTTCGGCTGGCAGGTCTGCCATAAGTTGCTTTGTGGTTGACAGACGGTCGCGGAAGCATGTCACACAGTCATGAACAATTTTGCGCGCGATATTTCTACATCCTAGTATGAAATAGTTTTGTTTTACTAACGTGAACAGTAGTGACACTCCGCAATGCGAATATTTACGGTGAAAATGAAGCACTATGAGTTTTGATATAATATGAGATTTGCACAGTATAATGGGGTGCTTTTTTGAATATGAAAGTTCGGAATGTTCTTAGCGTCCTCCAACCCGAAGCACACCAAAAGAGTCAATAAAGGGGCTTAAGGACACAAGTCTATTTTTAGAGGGAAGATCCTTTCCCCTTCTATAAGTTCAATTTCCTCGCGAAACACCGACATTTGAGCATATTTAATTAACTCCGTTCCGAAACGGTGGACAACGAACTCAATTTACGATCTTCTTTGACTAGCCGAAAATTTGAGGCAGTACGTATTACATACACGCTGACGCGCACTATGCGTGTCCAATTAGACGCATATTGAAATAAGGTTTCGAAAAAGTGGCAAGATGTGATATTCGAAGCAAATACCTGAGTCGGAGATACCTTCCTCTCCTCCAAATGTTCCGTATTAATATCTTCCTGGGCACCATTTGAGACCGGCCAAGTAGTCCGTTCCTCATTTAACCACGGTGGTCCCCGCCGGAGATGTTCCGTAAGTTACGGTGAGCAGGCGAAAGTGTTTTAATGCTTCTTCTGGGCTGTCGCGCCAGACGATTCGTTGGAAGTCAGCATGCTTCTTAACGATCCAAATTTGCCTTTACATTTTCTCGATGTCCCCTGACAAGACGTATACATGCTTACGATAAAGAAGGCAAATCGAGAAAATGTTACGCTGAATACTAAAAGAGCATCATTTAAGGATGTTTGATTTAATCTCGCCGAGTCATCGAAGACGACTCTTATTTTCGTCGTAGTGCTATCAACCTTAAAAATCGCGTGATGGGAAAGCTTACATGCATTGTCGATGCAGACCAGCTCATTTTGTGGAATTTCTTCCATTTGGCCTAAGGTAAGGTACTCATGAATGAATGCAGAGTACTGAGACTGCAAGTCCTTGTTAAATTTAAATTTCCTTTCAATTGAGTGAAACTGATTTACCGCAATACCAAGAGAGTCTCCGAAGTATAGCTTCTTTGTGGGCTTAAAAGGCAGAACAACTTCATATATGCCATCAGAACGGCGAGTGTGGTTCTTAACAAAGATATCTTCAGCCAATTCCTCTTCCACCGATAACGGCACCTCACTTGAGACTTCTTCCATTTTCCAAAAACGTTCCAGGTCAAACTGCTGTGTGAAGTCCAAGCGGGTACAAAAAGAGCTTACATTTGAAGCTTTATCCGATAAATTTAGGCTTCCTCCGGCAATAACGTAGCCAAATATGGTTGGAATGGCAACAAGGTTCGAGTTCGGAACTTGATTTGATGCACCTTTGATCAAACTAAAGAATTTGTCTGCACCTATCAGAATATCAATAGAGCCAGGTATATTATAAGTAGGATCTGCAAGTTCAATTGTCAAAAGGGTTTGAGGTTGGTGATTCGACGAAAATGGAGAAAGGTTTGAGGTAAGTTTGGGCAGGACGTGACAATCAATCTCAATACATTCCCCACTGTACCGAGAGACGAGTTTCAGAGTTACCACACCATTGGTAACACCTGCCGAGCTAGATGCAATTCCAATAATCGGGATACGCGAGCAATTTCTTATAAGTCCGAAACGTTGGACGATCCTTTCTGTTATAAAGGACACTTGGCATCCCGAATCGAGCAGCATACGAACTTCCTGACAGTTTCCAGATCTATCGTGGGTCCGAGCAACAGCGGCGGGTAGAATAGCGGAGGCACGGTGAGACTTAGACGACTCAACCGAATGATTATTAATAATAGGTTGTTCAACATTTTGAGGTGGCTCATTGGAGGTTTGACTTGCCTGACCATTGAAAGGTGATTGCAATGAAGTAGAGGCAACTTGAATTTCAGATAGATGAACTAACACATGGTGCCTCGCATTGCATATCCGGTAACGTGAGTTTGAATTACATCTCCTAGACGAGTGACCCGACCTAAAGCAATTAAAGCAGAGGGATGAGTTCTTTGTGATATCACTTTTTATCGACCAAAGGAAACACACATTTGTTAGGCTGAACAAACTTATAAATTATATTTTAGATATAGGTGTACTGGGTACAATAGGAAAGGAACTTTTCTAGTCGACGTCTGAATCACAAGTGACGTTTTTAATCTAGTAGAGACTAAACGTACGCTACACGTATCAAATCATGTATAACAATTTATAACAATTGTAGCCAGTATGAGTGTTATTGAATATAACAAAATATAACGAATAAAATAAATGTGTATATCTCCATTGCGTTGACACTTTCGTGCTGGTTTCTTAACATCCAGCCCCCCCTGAAAGACTACGTTCTTTCAGAAACTGGTAAAGGGGACACCTTTACAGCTGGTCGAACGAATTCTCCAAATTTGGTTTTGATGGTGACAACTCTAACCTTATTGTCTCTTCCCGGATGGACGTTGACTATCCTTCCGATGATCCACTTGGATGGGGTTTAGTTTGGTTCCTTCAATAAAACAACATCGTCAATAAGTAGGTTAGGCTGCGAGTGTCACCACTTGGATTGCTGCTGCAGTGATGTCAGATATTCGCTATGCCAGCGGCTCCAAAACCCTTGTAACATTGCCTGTAAAAGAGACCAGTTAACATTCATAGAAACAACTGAGTTAGGAACTGGTGGTTGTGGACTGGCTGTTAAGCGTTTTCCTATTAAAAAATGCGCTGGACTAAGAGCTGCTGGTTCGCAATCAGCTGTTTGCCACATAGGGCGAGAGTTGAGTAAGGACTCTATTTTTACCAATAGAGTGTACATCTCTTCATAGGTGAGTCTTGCTTCACCTATGGCCCGTTTTAAATGTCGCTTAACTGATTTTACACCAGCTTCCCACAGACCTCCAAAATGAGATGAAGAGGGTGGTATAAATTTCCAGATGATCGCGTCATTAGCAGGATGTTCTGCAACAATGTTGTTGTGCTGTTGACTGCAGACGAGCTTATAGATTTCGTCCAACATTCATTTAGCGCCGCAAAAGTTAGTCCCATTATCGCTCCAGATTTCGTACGATTTACTGCGACGCGCGACAAAGCGATCGAGTGCGAGTAAAAACGCGACCGACGATAAGTCTCCAGCAAGCTCAACATGGATGGCCTTGGTCGTAAAACAGACAAAAAGCGCTATGTAAGCTTTGAAAATTTTGGGGTTTCTTCCAGGGCTTAGACGCAAGTTAATGGGGCCTGCATAGTCACAACCGACTTTACTAAACGGCCTGGTATACCGAATACGTTCGGCTGGCAGGTCTGCCATAAGTTGCTTTGTGGTTGACAGACGGTCGCGGAAGCATGTCACACAGTCATGAACAATTTTGCGCGCGATATTTCTACATCCTAGTATGAAATAGTTTTGTTTTACTAACGTGAACAGTAGTGACACTCCGCAATGCGAATATTTACGGTGAAAATGAAGCACTATGAGTTTTGATATAATATGAGATTTGCACAGTATAATGGGGTGCTTTTTTGAATATGAAAGTTCGGAATGTTCTTAGCGTCCTCCAACCCGAAGCACACCAAAAGAGTCAATAAAGGGGCTTAAGGACACAAGTCTATTTTTAGAGGGAAGATCCTTTCCCCTTCTATAAGTTCAATTTCCTCGCGAAACACCGACATTTGAGCATATTTAATTAACTCCGTTCCGAAACGGTGGACAACGAACTCAATTTACGATCTTCTTTGACTAGCCGAAAATTTGAGGCAGTACGTATTACATACACGCTGACGCGCACTATGCGTGTCCAATTAGACGCATATTGAAATAAGGTTTCGAAAAAGTGGCAAGATGTGATATTCGAAGCAAATACCTGAGTCGGAGATACCTTCCTCTCCTCCAAATGTTCCGTATTAATATCTTCCTGGGCACCATTTGAGACCGGCCAAGTAGTCCGTTCCTCATTTAACCACGGTGGTCCCCGCCGGAGATGTTCCGTAAGTTACGGTGAGCAGGCGAAAGTGTTTTAATGCTTCTTCTGGGCTGTCGCGCCAGACGATTCGTTGGAAGTCAGCATGCTTCTTAACGATCCAAATTTGCCTTTACATTTTCTCGATGTCCCCTGACAAGACGTATACATGCTTACGATAAAGAAGGCAAATCGAGAAAATGTTACGCTGAATACTAAAAGAGCATCATTTAAGGATGTTTGATTTAATCTCGCCGAGTCATCGAAGACGACTCTTATTTTCGTCGTAGTGCTATCAACCTTAAAAATCGCGTGATGGGAAAGCTTACATGCATTGTCGATGCAGACCAGCTCATTTTGTGGAATTTCTTCCATTTGGCCTAAGGTAAGGTACTCATGAATGAATGCAGAGTACTGAGACTGCAAGTCCTTGTTAAATTTAAATTTCCTTTCAATTGAGTGAAACTGATTTACCGCAATACCAAGAGAGTCTCCGAAGTATAGCTTCTTTGTGGGCTTAAAAGGCAGAACAACTTCATATATGCCATCAGAACGGCGAGTGTGGTTCTTAACAAAGATATCTTCAGCCAATTCCTCTTCCACCGATAACGGCACCTCACTTGAGACTTCTTCCATTTTCCAAAAACGTTCCAGGTCAAACTGCTGTGTGAAGTCCAAGCGGGTACAAAAAGAGCTTACATTTGAAGCTTTATCCGATAAATTTAGGCTTCCTCCGGCAATAACGTAGCCAAATATGGTTGGAATGGCAACAAGGTTCGAGTTCGGAACTTGATTTGATGCACCTTTGATCAAACTAAAGAATTTGTCTGCACCTATCAGAATATCAATAGAGCCAGGTATATTATAAGTAGGATCTGCAAGTTCAATTGTCAAAAGGGTTTGAGGTTGGTGATTCGACGAAAATGGAGAAAGGTTTGAGGTAAGTTTGGGCAGGACGTGACAATCAATCTCAATACATTCCCCACTGTACCGAGAGACGAGTTTCAGAGTTACCACACCATTGGTAACACCTGCCGAGCTAGATGCAATTCCAATAATCGGGATACGCGAGCAATTTCTTATAAGTCCGAAACGTTGGACGATCCTTTCTGTTATAAAGGACACTTGGCATCCCGAATCGAGCAGCATACGAACTTCCTGACAGTTTCCAGATCTATCGTGGGTCCGAGCAACAGCGGCGGGTAGAATAGCGGAGGCACGGTGAGACTTAGACGACTCAACCGAATGATTATTAATAATAGGTTGTTCAACATTTTGAGGTGGCTCATTGGAGGTTTGACTTGCCTGACCATTGAAAGGTGATTGCAATGAAGTAGAGGCAACTTGAATTTCAGATAGATGAACTAACACATGGTGCCTCGCATTGCATATCCGGTAACGTGAGTTTGAATTACATCTCCTAGACGAGTGACCCGACCTAAAGCAATTAAAGCAGAGGGATGAGTTCTTTGTGATATCACGACGTTCAACAATACTAAGAGCCTTGAATTGTGGACATTGTGTTAGCGTATGATCCTTCTTACATTTGGGGCAAGAATGACGAGATTCAACGACGTGTGAGTGAAATGACTTGGGAGCCTTTCCAGCTCCACCTAAGCTGGAACGCGCAATTGGTTGGCAGGTCTCTAAACATCGACACCGGGCCTGCAGGAAATCTAAAAATTCGGCAATTGTATGACCATCCCTTGAGCTAGCTTCTCCTGCCCATGCCTTCTTAGTCTCATAGTCAAATTTCTCGACTAATATGTGGATGAGCCACGGGTCCCTTCCATTACAGTCAAGTGCACTTAGTCCTCTTAAACATTCTTCCGCCCCATCTGCTATTTTGTTAAGTACTCCGATATTCCCATTAGAGCAGGTTGGAAGAGCAAGGAATGAATCAATAAAGGATTTAACAATCAAATGCGTTTGGTCAAAGCGTCGCTCTAACCTATCCCAAGTCTCAAGGTAATTAGTTTCAGAGCACTTAACATGACTGACCAAGTCCGCCGCACTTCCACAAAGAAACGACTTCAGGAATTGAAGTTTTTGTACGGGTGTCACAGTAGCATTCGAATCTACAGTGCCTAAAAACATATCGCGAAAGGTCGGCCAGTCCCAAGCAACACAAATGGCTCTTAATGATGTCTTCAAGAACACTTTTTCAAATGCAAACAAAATCTTGATGATATCTAAAAGAGCCTTTTAAGACTTAAAAAGGCCCAAAAGGGAGGAGCTTATTGTATGGGAGCAAAAGTTCTTTAAGATTAATATTGCGAACATTATTAAGAGGTCATTAAGAGACGCTGTCCAGCTTGTGTCATCGCGTTGCGTTCTTTCTCTTTCACGCAATAACAAATTTAACAAAAATAAATGAAATGGAATAAAACTCTGCCACCGGATACATCACATTTCCAAAATACTCAAACACATTTATCCGATTCTGCGCAATATGTAAAAATAATGTTATGATTTTGTATTTCCCTAAACTAATATTGATGGGCAAGATAAGATTTATCTGGAAAGATTATATTTTGCCCCGTTAAAAATCACGCGCCTTAGAAAAGTCGCACTGCAACATTTTTCGAAAAATAAAATTCCACCTTTTCCATATGATACCGTATGTACACAAATGCCATTTTCGATGTCGTTCTCATTCAATATGGCTAATCAAATCCAGTCAGTGTTTACATCTTTAAAATGTATAAACTTACTCTGCGATAAGTGATACAGATCGAAGACATAAACCATATATGCTGAAGTTAGCATGGATCTAAACTACAAATTAGATGTATTTAAAATATCTTAATGAGGTCAAATAGAAGATATCGACAGTTCTTTTCATCTGCCGTATTAAAGACATCTTTGGCTGTCATTTTCAGATGTCACCTCCTTATTCGCTCTACAGAAAATAGTTTTGAATACCTTTTGTAGTTCTTTTTTTAGGAATAGAAAATAATGTATATTAAAAGACTTCATTTAGATGAAAATAAGTACAGTGGTATTAACAACCGTGAAAAAAGACTCCACTAAGAGTTCAAATTGATTTGGCAGATATCTTTAAGAGTTTATGTGTTGCTTGGGGTCCTTATAATCGCCAGAAAAGGGTTCAATTGTGATCTTGGGTAACTGAATCGAATTATGTGAAGACCGCATAGAAGGTTCTGTCCGTCCGTCAGGTAAATCCTGTGGTACATTGTGGTTAGTGGATAGTGTCTCGCGATTGACGTCAGCAGAGAAAACGTGTGCATTAGCACTTCCGAACAAACCCGCGTGTAAAGGATCAGCATTGTTATCATCAGAGCCCAGAATATTAGAGGAAGAAGCATTCCTTTCATGTGATTCCTTTTCACTAGGTTCCTTAAGCTTGAAAATAGCATCTGTGATAGCCGCGTGGGTGCGATGTATTTCTCCACATATTCCTCGTACTCTGCCTCACGGTCTACATAGCCCTCAGAGTCTATATATTCTAACAAATCATTTTGTAAGCCTACAAAATCTTGCCACGATTCCTCTAGCTTTTTAAGACGAAATTCTAGAGTGTATAACGTTGTGGTGTAATCAATCTCTTTTATAAAACATGATGCAAGCGTAATGCACCCTTTCGCACGACCCCGTTTGGAAAGCATTTTGTTCATTATGCCGCTAAACCGTTCTGGTAAAGAAAGCTTTAACAAACTAGCAGCCTAATTGTTCCGTTTGATCACGAATATACGAGTATATAGTGTATATATTGTAATATTTTCGGCCTGGGGTTCGTCGAATAAAACTCAATTTCACTTTTATAATCACTCAATGAAACACTTTATTTATCAAACAAACTTATTTAAACTCAGATCACACTGTTATTCAACTTTACTATTAGAATTCAATATCATTCAATGTCATTATTTCAACTCGATCACTTTTTACTTTATTACCGATTTTCGCAAGTCCACGTTTAAAATATAACTGTCTCGTACGAGCATGCCACCCGTGTATTTATACAAAATTAAGCACCTTCGAGTACGTTCCATACCCCCTTTGGTAATTTTCCATTGGTACTCCTCCGCTGAATTCCAAGGAGGGGAAATCGAAATTCGAACTTCGAATATGACAGCTGCTGTCAGATGACTGGAATGACAGTTGGGTATGTTCGTTTAGTGAATCGAGCGGGTGCGTCTGTAGGGTGAATCGATTCAGGGACTCCTGCGAGTTGTTTTATTTCTTGTCGCCACATAACATCGCCCCCCTCTTAGTTTTGTTCGTCCCGAACAAGTACGTCATCATTGCTTCCGTGGTAGGGATGTAGGCAATCAATATGGACAACTTTCATCTTCGCTCTTGGTCCTCTCTGGATTCGGAATACGACATCATTAATTCGCGTTACAACTTGGTAGGGACCTTTCCAATCCTTCTGAAACTTTGGCGATCTTCCCTTTTTACGATGTGGGTTGTAGAGCCATACCAGATCTCCCTCGTTGAACTCGGGTGCCGTTGCTCGCGCATCGTATCTCGTCTTCATGCGGTCGCTCGCAACTTTTATATTGCTTCTGGTTCTCTGGTGAATGTCATTAATCCTTTCTCTAAGGTCAACCACGTAGTCCTCCTCGCATGTTGGGTCTTCAGTGGGAAATCCGAATTTAAGCTCACTGGGTAGCCTGGCAGTTCGTCCAAGTAAAACTTCAGATGGAGCGTACCCAGTTGTACTGTGAATAGCGTTTCGATAGGCATGAGGAATAAAGGTATTCGCCGATCCCAATCCCGTTGATTCTCGTCCACTATGGACAGATGTTCTTTTAGTGTCTTGTTGAAGCGTTCCACCATTCCATCTGATTGTGGGTGAAGGGGTGTGGTCCGTGTCTTCTGTAGTCCAATTGCCGCGCATACTTCCTGGAATATCTTCGACTCGAAGTTTCTTCCTTGATCGGAATGTAATTCCATTGGCACTCCGAACCTGCAAACCCAGTGGTCCACTATCTGGTCGACAACGGTTTTCGCTTCTTGATTTGGGATCGCAAATGCCTCGGGCCACTTGCTGAAGTAATCGGCAATAACCAGGATATAACGATTACCGCTTTCAGTTTCCGGAAACGGTCCTGCGATGTCGACGGCGATCCTTTCAAAGGGAGCACCCACATTGTACTGGTGCATTTTACCCCTGGTTTTGACTTTGGGTCCCTTACTAGCAGCACAAGTAATACACTTTCGACACCAGCAACGTCGCTTCTTGCACTCAGCCAATAAAAACGTTCCCGTACCTTTTCCAGGGTTTTGTTGATGCCCAAGTGCCCACCAGATACTCCATCGTGCATTTCCCGCAAAATTTCCTGCACTTTGGACCGTGGAACCACAAGCTGCATTTTAAAGGATTTTCCATCCGGCATTTCCCATCTTCTTCGCAGAACGCCATCTTGTACATGGAAAGATTCCCACTGCGCCCAATATGCCTTTATCGTGGGACTTCTGTCGGATATATCCCTTGCGCTCGGTTTTTCCATAGATTCCTTCCGTGCAAGGATTGGCTCAATGTCAGGGTCTTCTTGTTGTGCGTTGCAAAGTTCCTCAGTACTCCAGCCTTCTGCAGGTTCGGCTCTTATTCTCTGGATAGAAACACCTTCGTCCTTTTCCTCTTGTCGCACACAATGCTTATAATTGGGCTCACATGGTCTCCGGGATAACGCGTCCGCGTTGCAGTGCAGTCTTCCTTTGCGATGTTGTATCTCGAAGTCAAAAGCCTGCAATCGCTCGATCCATCTTGCGACTTGTCCCTCAGGATTTTTGAACTGAAGTAACCATTTGAGAGCGGCGTGGTCTGTACGCAAGATGAACTTTTGGCCACTCAGGTTCTTCTGGAAATGTTTCGTTGCCAATATTAGAGCAAGGAGTTCCCGCCTGGTAACGCAGTAATTTCTCTCTGGTCGGGTTAAAACTTTGCTGAAGTATGCAACCACTTTCTCATGCCCATCGTGCAATTGCGACAATACTGCACCAACACCCACATTGCTAGCGTCTGCGTCCACAATAAATGTCTTGCCAGGAATGGGGTAAGCTAGTATCGGTGCTTCGCAAAGTCGCTGCTTCAGGTGTTGAAAGCTTCTTTCGCACTCACCTGACCAAATTAAATTCCTCTCTCAGTGAGCTGGTGCAGACACTTTGCGATGCCGGCGAAATCCTTGACGAACCTCCTGTAGTACGTAGCAAGACCGAGAAAACTCCTTAGCTGGTGTTTGTCTTTGGGAACTGGCCAACTTCTAACAGCTTCGATTTTCTCTGGATCCGTCTTCACGCCATCCGTCGATATCACATGCCCCAGATACTTTACTTCTGCTCTGAAGAGCACACACTTCTTTGGATTGAGCTTTAAGTGTGCTGCTCGAAGTCGTGAGAAGACCTCCCTCAAAGTGTCGCGATGTTCTGCAAACGTCTTTCCCAAAACGATGACGTCATCCAAATATACCAGGCAGGTTTTTCACGTCAGACCATGTAAGACACGTTCCATAAGACGCTCAAAGGTGGCCGGAGCGTTACACAGACCAAATGGCATTACTGTAAACTGCCAAAGCCCATTGCCAGTTGTGAAAGCGGTCTTCTCTTTGTCTTCTGGATGGATCTGTACCTGCCAGTAGCCACTTTTCAGGTCGAGAGTGGAAAACCATTTTGCTCCAGAGAGTGTATCCAATGTGTCATCTATTCGAGGTAAAGGGTAGCTGTCGTTCTTTGTGACATCATTAAGCCTCCGGTAATCCACGCAGAATCGAGTGCTGCCGTCCTTCTTTTTCACCAGTACAACAGGCGACGCCCACGGACTTTTCGAGCTTTCGATCAAACCTTCTTTTTCCATGGTCGATATCATCTCGGCGGCCTCATCCTGTTTAGCCAACGGAAGTCGTCTGGCAGGTTGGCGAATTGGTCTAGCATCTCCGGTGTCTATGCGGTGTTGTACTAAGTGTGTTCGACCATAGTCTCCATCCTGTGAGGCAAATATATCAGCAAACTCGACAATGAGATTTTCCGGTATGATTTGCTGCTCCTGATTTAGCTCACAGTCTCCAAGTATATTCTTACATACCTCGGGCAATTTTGATGGAGAGACAGGACTTGCAGGCTCACTCTCAGCTTTTTTCGAAATGGCTGCAACGGGCACACATCTATCGATCACTTCTCCTTGTCTGAGCTTAACGGTGCGCTTATTTGGGTTCATCAGTCTTACCGGCACCATGTTGTTCTTGGGCTCTGCAAGAATTTTTCCCACGACGTAACTTTTAAATTCACTTTTGTTATCTGGCTCGATGAGATAGAATCGGTGGTTCCCAGGATCACCCTCCAAACGTGTCCAAAGAACTGTCTCTGAAGAGGGCCGCAGAACTTCATCGCTTCCCAGTATTGCTCGGAGATTCACCGAGTTGTCGTTTCCGTATACCATGGGGATCTCGACGGTTCGATACCTTAGCACCTGCATTCGAAGGTCAAGAATTACCTCATGTGCCTTCATAAAGTCCACTCCAATGATGCATTCGTCGCATATGTCGGCTACCAAGAACGCATGTGAGAAGGTCAATCCCTCTAGTTGTATCTGTAGCTGCACCTCCCCGTATACTTTGGCCGCTTCTCCTGTAGCTGTCTTCAGACTGTAGCAGCTGGTGTTATGTAGCTAGGACGTCTGAACAAGGTCTCTTCGGATGATGGAGGCCGTGGCACCTGTGTCAATAGTGGCAACGCATCTTCTGTTGGCGATGATTGCCTCTACTGTCAGACTCTTGTTGCAGTGTTTTGTTTGCGAGACTTGGATGATGGTCCTGGGGGCGTCGATTCCATCAATCAACTTCTGCCCCGACATCATGCCAGATGCTTCTTCATTCTGTCTCCTTCTAGCGCAATGTGGGCAACCCGCTTGTCTAGCTGAGGCTCGGCACTATCGCTGCAGGTGTCCCAGTTTGTGACAGTTCCAGCATCTCATTTGTCCCCGAGTGGTGTTCGTGTTTTGCCTTTCGATGTCGATGCGTTGACATGAGCACTCTAGACCAGCCATTTCTCTTATGCGATGGCAACCTTGCGAAGCTTGGTCGGCTGCTTCAATTGTCAGGGCAAATCCTAGTGCTTCAAAGAGAGTCTTCTTACCTGCCATTCTTACAGCCCTTTGTAGCTTTCCATCCGCAATGGCATTAGTAAACGCATCGGTTGCCAACTCGTTTATTATCTCCCTGCTCGTGTTGGGATAGGACAAATTCGCTAATCGCTCGATGTCGGCTTGCAACTGTTGAAGCGTCTCACCCCTTGTCTGAACTCTTCGGCGCAACTGGACCCGGTAAACTTGCTGCATGTGGTCGTCGCCAAACCTCATCTCGATGGCCTTCACCATGGCATCATAATCTGTTTGTTTTTCTTCAGGGATGGTCTGCAGCAATTCGGCAGCTGTTCCTCTGAGCGCCAGCGTGAGAGCAATTGATTTATCTTCGTTGTCCCAGTTGTTTGTCAACGCTGCAGCTTCGAATTGTCTCTTATAAATCGGCCACGATGTTTGGCCGTCGAAGACAGGCAGCTGCATTTCTCTGCGTCGTGGACCGTCGGGCAAATATTCTCGCACTTTCTGTTTCTTAACCAACTCCAGCTCCTTAGCCAGTTGTTCTACTTCCGATTTGACTTCAGAGAATTTTTCCTCCACGCTTTCAACTCTTTGATCTACTGCCTGCAACTTTTCCTCAAAAAACGCATTCTGGGAATCAAGTTTGCTTTCTAGAGCTTTCTTCTGCTCATCGAACTTAGTATCTAGCTTTTCATCGAGAGCGTTCTTTTGTTCTTTTTGGCCGCTCTCCAGCTTCTCGAATTTGCCCAGAAGCAACTTCATGAAAGCGGGAATTTCATCGGCAATACTCACTGTGCTTTGTTGCTGTTCTTCTTGAACTTCGAACAGCATCGTGTTCGGGTCTCAACCTTCCTCGGTAATAGCGTCCTGGAGTCGGAGCAACAATTCCCTTTTGAGCCCCGAAGTCTGGAGGTTTCTTGTACCCAATTCCGCTTTTAACTCAGCTGTTGTCAATTTTTCGACCCATTTTGAATTGTCTTCACACAATTTTCACAACACAATCAGTTTATGTCTTATATCTGTTCCAGAAAATTCACTCGCGAATAAACAAATCACTGAAACCGTTTTTATAACTTAGTTAATTATAGCTTTATCGCACAATCAGCTTCAATGTATCCGGAATATTCCACAATCAAATTCGTATGAGTCACCGACACTGTTTACACACACGATATCTCTGGAAAATTCCAACTGTTCCGGAAAATTCCACTGTAGAATTAACCCGCACAATTATGAGTTTTATCCCCAATTTCTGACACCAATGTAATATTTTCGGACTGGGGTTCGTCGAATAAAACTCAATTTCACTTTTATAATCACACAATGAAACACTTTATTTATCAAACAAACTTATTTAAACTCAGATCACACTGTTATTCAACTTTACTATTAGAATTCAATATCATTCAATGTCATTATTTCAACTCGATCACTTTTTACTTTATTACCGATTTTCGCAAGTCCACGTTTAAAATATAACTGCCTCGTACGAGCCTGCCACCCGTGTATTTATACAAAATTAAGCACCTTCTAGTACGTTCCATACCCCCTTTGGTAATTTTCCATTGGTACTCCTCCGCTGAATTCCAAAGAGGGGAAATCGAAATTCGAACTTCGAATATGACAGCTGCTGTCAGATGACTGGAATGACAGTTGGGTATGTTCGTTTAGTGAATCGAGCGGGTGCGTCTGTAGAGTGAATCGATTCAGGGACTCCTGCGAGTTGTTTTATTTCTTGTCGCCACATAACAATATGTATGTAGGTCCTCTGCACCGTAACCTTGAATAGGTACCGCAAAATTTCCCTTTGCTCGATCACGTGGCTTATTAGCGTATATGTGCTTAGCCACCGATCAATCAATTGATTTCAATTTATTTAACGATTAAAAAGGTTAATAAGCTTTCTGTGACAGCCAAATCTAAATTTTCATGTTGCAAGAATTCGCCCTAATACAAATTTTCCTCACGTGGTATGTACTGGCGTCGTATATATCTATGTGTAATGCAGGGTGCGTGCATAAGATGTGCAACAAAAAATCACTTCAGAGGTTACTTACAACTTTTAATTGTTTCACCTGAACGTTTTGATGTATCGTTTGTCCCTCGATGTTTGAATTAACTCCTGAAAGCATCCATGAAGAAATCATAAGCACGTGTTTCAATTATCCGACGAAGAAGGACCATGATGTTAGGGTTTAAAATCCAGGAGTTCCAAGCAGGTGGTACTAGGATGGGAAAAATGATTTTGCTTTCTTTTACTCTTTATCGACCTAAGGAAACACATATTTGTTAGGCTGGACAAACTTATAAATTGTATTTTAGGTATAGGTATAGTAGGTACAATAGGAAAGGAACTTATCTCGTCGACGGCTGAATCACAAGTGACGTTTTTAACCTAGTAGAGACTGAACGTATGATACACGTATCAAATCATGTATAACAATTTATAACAATTGTAGCCAGTATGAGTGTTATTGAATATAAAAAAATATAACTAATAAAATAAATGTAGGGTATATCTCCATTGCGTTGGCACTTTTGTGCTGGTTTCTTAAGAGAACCAATGACATCTCTAGCGAAAAAGAAAGCGAGACTTACTGTCAGACTCCGGCGAGGCCAACATTACGGTTGTTGAGGTAACTGAGAATGTTAAAGTTCCTCCAGATTAACCTCCACCACTGAAAACAAGTAAATAAGTGCAAGAGTTCGTCTGTGACAAACTTCTATATACCCGACCCTACTATATACGGTGTAGTGTCATCGTTTTGTGCTTGCATGCTGTAGAGTGTAGACGGTTTTTTCAATTGTTTCTGTGCTATTGTTGTAATTTTATACTTAATTTAACGTGTTTCTTTTTTCATTTCTGTGCTTTGAAGCTGTGTATGTAGGCGTATTTGATGAGTAATATTTATTTTTTCATCCCTTCTTAGCTTTTTATATAATTATATAATTGTTCTTCCGTATAATCTAATTTTCATTTATTATTCAGTGTACCTAGTATTTTTCTTTCTATGCTGGTTGCTTGCATTGACCTTCGTGCTGTTGCTTGTAAACGGTTTTTTCCTCTATAGCTTTGCTCTCTTAACTCAAATCATCTTTTCTAATCCAACTCACATTTAAAACTCAAAAGCCCTTTTTAATTTGTTTTCCTTGTGCTTTCCGTAAAGCTTAATTCTCGTTTGCTATCATAGTCTTTTTTCTTCATTTGCCTTAATAGCTATTATCCACACAGGAACTGTGCGACAGGCGGTGGTTCTGCGGTAAGATCCTTGTGTGTTGTGTACGGTGACCAAGGTTCGAGCCCCGATAAATTCCCTTTAATTTTAATTTTACTTTTTTTTTTTTGTGTATAATATATATTTCATTATTATTAATTTTACGAGACATTAGGTACTTCTCTCGTTGTTTCTGTTTAGCTAAAAAAAAATTTATTTTATTATGGCTTGTTCGGCTGAAAGGTGCTGTGAAAGCAAGGCTAACATCCCTCTTTTTACTTGCTATGGTCCTTGCGGCAACTTATTTCATGCTAAATGCGTTGGCTCTACCACTGCATTTCTTGAGAAGGTAAATTCCTCCGACGTAGCCTTTTGGTACTGCCCTCCATGCAAAAGGATATCGCTCTCCCAGTTAGCTTTTAAGATATCTTCCTTTAAGCAGGATATCACTAAGTTGTCTAATAACTTCAGTGATTTACTTCAAAGTTTTAATTGTGTAGTAAAAAACGTTGCCTCATTCTCTGAGTACAATTACTCGTGTGACGCTTCCACTTCGACAGATTTTGAGAATCACTCTTACGTAAGTTCTGTAGACAAATCGAACGCCTCGACTTCTACCGACTTTCAACCATCAGATTTGTCTTCAGAAAAGTGCCCTGACCAAGGTACTTCGTCCATCCCAAGTCCGTCCGAAATTCACTTGTCTAGGACTAGTACTGCTGCTTTAGATGATTCGTCTAACCATACCTTATCTCACCCTAAGCGTGTTAATCTGAGGCGTCGTAAAAACAACAATAAAGAGATTGTTTCGTCTCACACTTCAACGATTGTTGTTCCTCAAACTACAATCGAACCGTCTAGTGGGCCTGCTGTTGAATATGCCAACACCTTAGAATCTGTCCCCAGACCTAAATCTGTATTTATTTCAAGACTGAAACCCGAGACCACACCTGGTGACATTATTCATCATCTGATATCTCAAAAGGTCGTTGCTAACGTAAACTTGGTCAGCTGTATGAAACTTAGCAAGCCTAATAGTTTCGTATCTTCATTCAAAATAGTTGTTCCTCCTTCTATCTTTGAGTCAATCTGTGATCATAGGCTTTGGCCGTCTAACACTCTAGTCAAAGAGTTTGCATACAGGCCCTCAAAATCTAAGCAACCAAATAATATTTCAAAAAACTAAATAGTAGACTATGTTTTTTTTATCAAAATGTAAGATCCATCCGTAGCAAACATAAAACAGATGATATATTTAAAAATTCTTTGGTTTTTCCGCATGATGTCATTATTTTGACTGAAACATGGCTTAATGCTAGCACTACTGATGCAGAACTCTTCACCAAAGAGTTTCTTGTATATAGAAGAGATCGTTATAAAGATGATCTCGAAGCGTTAGGCGGTGGAATTTTAATTGCTGTTCGGGATCATATCACCTCGGACAAAGTTAAATTTCCATTTACTGTTAATGTCGAAGTTGTATGTGTCAAACTTGACATTTTACCCAAATTCGTATATGTTGTTAATGTGTACATCCCCCCCGATAGTCCCGTTGAAATTTATTCTGAGCTTGCTAAGGCCCTTGAGTTTATTTTTCATTTAGCCTGTGGACAAAGTACGGTATTGCTCTTTGGGGATTTTAACCTTCCTGCTTTGAAATGGGTCTTATCTGATGATGTTTCGCATTTCATTCCTCATATTTCGTCACCACATGCAGCACTTAACAAGTTAGATAACATTATTTCTTTTGACTTACAGCAAGTAAGCTGTATAAAAAACATAAATAATCGAATACTCGATTTGGTCTTTACTTCTGACGCAATTAGTACTGTTGCTTGTAAATCCAAGTGCAGCATTACTAAGATAGATACTCACCATCCCCCGTTGGATGTTTTTCTTGACTTGAACTGTCACATACATGAGAATGTCCACTCATTTGACTGTTCATACACTTTTGACTTCCGAAAGGCTAACTTTCGCACACTATCTGACGAACTGAATAAATCCGGTATTTCTAATATAGTTTGCTCCAGTGACCTTGAGCGCTCTGTAGAAAAATTTTATTCTATACTCAATACCTGTATCAGTAATACTATACCTATAAAGAAAAACAAGAACTCTAACTTCAGCCACCCATGGTATACCAAGGAACTGAAAGTCCTACGTAATAAACGCAATAAAGCATGGAAAAAGTACATCACAAATTTGAGTACATTTGACCTTGATAATTTCATGTTTCATTTCAGTGAATTCAATGCTCTCGCAGAGCGTTTGTATTACAACTATGTTTCTCAAATTGGTTCAGATTTTAAAACTAATCCCAGGGAATTTTGGAAGTTTGTTAACTCTAAAAGGAAAGTTGATGGCTATCCATCCACTCTCAAATATAATGGCAGTTCTTCCAACGATCCTGGCACGATATGCAATTTTTTCGCTGATCACTTTTCCAAATCATTTAGAGATTCTCCATTTACCGTCGACACTGATTATTTTAAATATCTCACAGAATCTGCTCAAGTTAATTTTTGTGATATACCAGTACATTTAGAAACTATTTATGAGCTCTTGTCTAGCCTTAAAGACGATTGTTCTACTGGTCCAGACGGTATACCACCTATCGTTTTAAAAAACTGTAAGGATGTTCTTGCCACTCCTTTACAAAATTTATTCAAACTTTCGCTATCGTCCGGTCACTTCCCCTCCATGTGGAAACTCTCATTTATTACGCCTGTCTTTAAAAAAGGTGTTAAATGTGATATTGTGAACTACAGGCCGATTGCTAAACTTTCAACCATTCCAAAAGTGTTTGAAAAATTAATTTGCGATAGCCTTATATTTTACTGCCGAAACATAATTTGCAAAGAACAGCATGGTTTCGTTAAAAATAGGTCTACCGTAACTAACCTTTTATCGTTTTATAGAAAATGTTCTGATGCAGTAGAAAATGGCTTCGAGGTTGATTGCGTTTACACCGACTTTTCCAAAGCTTTCGATTTGATTTCGCATGAAATTATTGGTTTTAAGCTTACTTCTCTTGGCTTTCCACCAAATTTCATCTGTTGGATTATGTCTTATCTTCATTTAAGATCTTACCAAGTTAAATTTAGAGGACTTTTTTCAGTTTCTTTTCCTGCCATTTCCGGCGTTCCCCAGGGAAGTCATCTAGGCCCACTCTTATTCATTCTTGCTATAAACGATGCGCCTTCGTGTGTCGCTTATAGCGAAATTCTATCATATGCAGACGATATGAAGATATCTAGAACTATTAAGAGTTCTGATGACCATGTTCTTCTTCAGACTGATATAAACAGCTTTGCTACATGGTGTAAAAAAAACGGTCTTTTCCTCAATCCAGCTAAGTGTCAAGTTATCACTTTTTCTAAAAAGCGTATCGTAACAACATTCTCTTACTCCATCAGTGAGCATGCTCTTTGCCGTGTTGAACATTTTAAGGATCTTGGTGTTTTCTTTAGTCAAAACCTTGACTTTTCAAAACACATAAACTACATTGTAAATAAATCCAATTGCATGCTTGGCTTTATTAAGCGTTGGTCTAAAGAATTTAATGACCCTTACGTCACGCTTTCCCTTTACAATAGCTTTGTTCGTACTCACCTTGAATACGCTTCACAAGTGTGGTCTCCATCGCAAGTATGCCATACGAATAGGATCGAGGCGATCCAGCGGAGGTTCATTCGGTTCGCGCTCAGGGGACTTCCCTGGGAAGATCCACTCAATCTCCCCTCATACTTCGACCGGCTTAAATTGCTTAACATTCAAAGTCTCTCCCAAAGACGGATAAATAATGACTTGATTTTTATTCAGCAATTGATCCAAGGTCTAATAGATGCACCGGACCTTCTATCTAGTATAAGCTTTAAATTTCGTGGAGGCTCTCATAACCTCCGAAGAATCCAGCTTTTACACGTTCCACGGCACAGAACAAATTATGGGAAAAATGAGCCTATCAGCCGTATGTGTTCCACCTACAACGCACATACCAGTATTTTAGACTTTGACATGGACAAAGCCAAACTTAAGAGGCTGCTTCGGTGTTATTCGTCTTAAATATTAAATATACTTTTATTTTTATGTTTTTTTTTTACTTGTTGAAATTTACTTTTTATCTGTTGTAATAATAATGTTTCTATCATTTGCTTTTTTGTAATTCTTAGTGTTTTGTGTTTGGTGTTAGTTTATGTTTAATTTATTAACCACTAACACTTGCACTAACTGATGAGCCCGTGTTGGCAGTTTTCTGCTTGGCAAATTTCTGCTGCAGATATTGTTTGTATTAAACAAACTGCA
>OX392463.1:104941222-105141462 GCA_947623515.1 Neoascia interrupta | reverse complement strand
GGCGTGGTCATATTAAATAAGCATTTTAATAAACGGTTTTTATTTGATACTAGTAAAGAGGCCTGTCGTTCGACAGGAACAATTCAGCACACTTCGATTAAAATAAGAAATAAAAAATTGCCTTTGGCCCAACCCAACCCTACGCGAGCCGACCACTCTCGCTACCTAGTCACATAATTTGGAACTGCAAATAGCGCTTTGAATACCTATGCACATAGCACTTTATTGTAGGTAGGGGAACTTTATATTTCTTATACCCCATCCCATAGGATAGGAGGTATATTAAGTTTGATTCATAGTTTGTAACATAGAGAAATAATCACCGTAGACTCCAAATTACGGTCGTAGGAACCTGAAATTCGGTACGTTATCCTCGCTTAAGTATATTGTGATTGGCATTTAGGAAAAAAGCGAAAACAGAAACTTTGTAGGCGTGGTCGTATATAATATGCATTCTAATAAACGGTTTTTATTTGATATGTTTGCTTTAAATCTAAAAAACTTGGCCCATCTAATCTTCAGATGTGTACGTAAGCTATCATCTCAAATGGTTTGCCACGCCCACTTTTGGGGGCGTTTTTAATTATAAACCAAATTTTTAATGTGAAAATACATTCAAGACGTGTATATCACTTCTGATAAAAAATTAAAACAAAAAAAGATGTAATTGAAAAGGGGTGTATGCCACGCCCCTTTTAAAGGGAGAAGATTCTTTAACTGAGATATTCTAAATACAGTTGAAGTTAGTGGAAACTGAAATTTAACAATCAAGATTTATGACACAATTCAGAGCTTGAAAGTGGTCAATTGGGATGGGGTATCCAACGATTCGCCTAAGCGGATTGTAACCCTCCCACTAGTTACTTTTAACTTTTTACTTTTTACTTTTCATTTTTACCTTCTTACTTTTTACTTTTAATTAAAATTAAAAGGTATTATAAAGAAGAAGAACATAATTTTTCGGTATTTCATACCAGAGTTCCTAACCTGGTGAACCCAAAGAATTCTGGAGGAAGTGAGCAAGATCTGCAGGGATCCTTTATTAAGGCGAAGCATATAATTTGTCGGTACTACCAGGCCAGGAGCTCCAATGAACCTAAGTAATACTGTGATGAACCCAAAGATTTCTGTAGGAATCCTTTATAAGGGGGAAGCATATCTTTTTGCGTTTCTACCAGGCCAGGAAGTCCAATGAACCCAAGTAATTCTGAAAAGAGCTCAAAGAATTCTGGAGGGAGTTGGCAGGAGCTGAAGAGAACCTTTATAAAGGGGAAGCATATCATTTTTCCGTTCTACCAGGCCAGGAACTCAAATGCACCCAAATAATACTGCAATGAGCCCAAAGAATTCTGGAGGAAGTGGGCAGGAGCTTGAGAGATCCTTTATGAGTGGGAAGCACATAATTTTTTGGTTCTACCAGGCCAGGAGCTCCAATGAACCCAAGTATTACTGTAATGAGCCTAAAGAGTTCTAGAGGAAGTGGGCAGGAACTAGAGAGATCCTTTATATGCGGGAAGCATATCATTTTTTGGTTCTACCAGGCCAGAAACTCTAATGAACACAAGGAATTCTGGAGGAAGTGGGCAGGATCTGCAGGGATCCTTTATAGAGGGTAAGCATATTATTTTTCGGTACATCCAGGCCATGAACTCCAACGAACCCAAGTAATACTGTAATGGACCCAAAGAATTCTAGAGGAAGTGGGCAGGAGCTGGAGAGATCCTTTCTAAAGGGAGAAGCATATAATTTTTCGGTTCTACCAGGCCAGGAACTCCAATTAACCCAAGTATTACTGTAATGAGCCCAAAGAATTGAAGAGGAAGTGGGCAGGAACTAAAGAGATCCTTTATAAAGGCGAAGCATATAATTTTTCGTTTCTACCAGGCCTGGAATTCCTATGAACCCAAGAAATACTGTAATGAGCCCCAAGAATTCTGGAGGAAGTGGGCAAGAGCCCTAAGGATCTTTAATAAAGGGGAAGCGTATCATTTTTCGGTACTGCCAGGCTAGGAACTCTAATGAACTCCAATGAACCCAAGTAATACTGTAGTGAGCCCAAAGAATTCAGTAGGAAGTGGGCAAGAGCTTTTGAGGGAATTGGGCATCAGGAACTGGAGGAATCCTTTACAAAGGTGAAACAGTCAATTTTCCGGTACTAAAAGGTTAGGAACACCAATGAACCCAAGGAATACTGCAATGAACCCAAGGAATACACTAAAGAGGCCATGAAATTCTGGGGGAGGTGGGCAGGAGCTGAAGGGATCCTTTATTAAGGGGAAGCATATCATTTTTTGGTTCTACCCGGCCAGAAACTGAAATGAACCCAAGGTAGTCTGGAAGAAGTCGGCAGGAGCTGGAGGAATCTTTAATTATGGAGAAAGTGGGAAGGAGAAGGAGAAATCCTGAGTGAGCTACCGAGTCACATGACTTGGACTTGTCATTTGGCGACTGTACATGACATACTTACGCACATAGCGCTTTATTATATATATAGAGGCATTATATAGGGGATTATATTATATAGGGGATATTTGACATTTCTTTCAAGTGAGAGCGATGTCTTGCGCAGATGGAGAGAGCACTTTTCGGAGTTGCTCAACCCCCAACAGGGCACTGAAGATGGCATTCACACTGCTGACGAGATAAGGGCGGAAAATAGTCCCACAGTAGACGAAGTCACTGAAGCGATTAAATCGCTAAAAGTTGGCAAGTCTGCTGGAGTTGATGAAATCCGGCCAGAAATGCTCAAGGCAATGGGTGAAGAGGGTGTTAAATGGCTAACACGTGTCATAAAGGTGGCCTGGGATAGCGGGAAGGCACCTAGCGATTGGCAAACGGGAGTTATAGTGCCCATTTTCAAAAAAGGGAACAGCAGAGTTTGCGCCAATTATAGGGGCATATCTCTCTTGAATCTTCCGGGAAAAGTATTCGCGAAGGTGTTGGAAATGCGTTCCAGAGCCTTAATCGAGCCTTTGTTAGGGGAAGAACAGTGCGGCTTTCGGCCTGGCAGAGGCACAACCGACCAGCTTTTTACTCTGAAGGTTATTCTTGAGAAGGCCTGGGAATATGCCAAACCGGTCTATGAGTGTTTTGTAGATCTGGAAAAGGCGTATGACCGAGTCCCTCGGGATACACTGTGGAGAGTTTTGCAGGACTATGCGCTGAGTGGGCCTCTTCTGAGAGCCATTCAGTCTTTGTATGGAAACTGCAGAAGCTGTGTACGGATAAATGGCGTCAAATCCCATCCTTTTGATGTGCGCGTTGGACTTCGCCAGGGCTGTGTTCTGTCGCCGTTCCTTTTCATAGCATATATGGACTGGATGGTGAGGCGCAGTCTTGGCGAGCAATGTTTCGAATTGGCTGGCATCAGGATGAGCCATATGCTTTTCGCAGATGATTTGGCCATCCTTGCATCATCCAAAGAGGAACTTCAACGAGCACTGGATAGGCTTGCAGCCATCTGTGGTGATGCTGGGATGAAAGTAAACGTGAACAAATCAGAAGTGATGGTTGTTTCCCGAACTCCTGTGCAGTGTACCCTGCACATAAATGGAGTTCTATTAAAACAGGTGGAAAAGTTTAAGTATCTCGGGGTCTTTTTCACGAAAGATGGGAGGAGTGATACTGAGTTGTCCTGTAGAATTGGCCAAGCCGGAGCAATAGTAAAGGAACTGCGCCGGCCGGTCATCAGGAAAGCTGAGCTTGGAGTGAAAGCAAAGATCTCAGTTTTTAATTCAGTGTTCGTTCCGACCCTCATCTATGGTCATGAAATTTGGGTAATGACCGAAAAAATTAGATCGCGGGTACAAGCTGCCGAAATGAGATTCCTGAGGTGCGTTGCAGGTGTTACTCTAAGGGACAGAGTGAGAAACGTCAGTATTCGTAGGAATCTTAATGTTGAGCAGCTACTTCTCCGAGTGGAGCGATCGATTCTTCGATGGTTTGAACACGTTGTTCGCATGCCCCCTGACAGACTTCCTAGACAGGTCATGCTAGCCGAGATGCGAGCGCGTCGCCCCCCTGGTAGGCCAAGAAACAGATGGTGGGATCAGGTAAAGAACCTCTCTGAGTCCCGCCTGGGGATTGCGCCGGAGTCTCTTGAGTTTTAGCCACCCTCGCTCCGCGACCCTTTTAAAGGATAGGCGGCATTCGAAAATGATGATGATGATGATATTTGACATGTTTGGTTTAAAATCGTTGGATTCGAATCGAATCGTTGGATACCCCATCCCAATTGACGACTGTCAAGCTCCGAATTGTGTCATAAATCTTGGTTGTTAAATTTCCGTTTCATTGAACTTCAATTGTTTTTAGAATTTCTCAGTTAAGAATTTTCTCCCTAAGAAAGGGGCGTGGCATCCATCCCTTTTCAATAACATCGTTTTTTTGTTTATATTTTTTATCAGAAGTGGTATACACGTGTTGATTGCATTTTCACATTAAAAATTTGGTTTATACTTAAAAACGCCCCAAAAGTGGGCGTGGCAAAAATGTATACATTTCAGTTGATAACTTTCACACATATCTGAACATTTCATAGCCCAAGTTTTTTGGATTCAAAGAAAATATATCGACAACCGTTTATTAAAATGCAAATGAAATATGACCACGCCCAAAAGGGGGCGGGTTTTGCCTTTTTTTATGTCAATCGCAATACACTGAAGCGAGGATAACGCGTACCAAATTTCAGCTTCCTACGACAACTTTGAATTTTCATGTTAATAAGTAAAATGTAAGTCAGTGGCGGATTTCAAAAATGTTTACACTTGTACTGCTTCGGGACCTAGAAAGAACAGATATTAAGTTTCAAGCTCTTAGCTCAAAATTTAAGGCCTAAAAACTACCGACACACGGACGGACGTACGGACGGACGGACGGGCTAGGCTCATTTGACTAACTATTCGGTCTCGATCATATGCTCTTAAGGTCTTGGGGGTCTACGGTGATTATTTCTCTATGTTACAAACTATGAATTAAACTTAATATACCTCCTATCCTATGGGATGGGGTATAAAAATTATGTTATTTAAATGGAGTTGATGGCACGCCCCTTTTTTAAGAAGGAAGATTCTTAACTGACAAGTTCTTAACAAAATTAAAGTTAATAGAAACTGAAATTTAGCAAGATTTTTGACGCATTTTGGAGCTTGACAGTGGTAAATTAGGATGGGGTATCTATATCCAACGATTCGCCCAGGCGGATTGTAATCCTCCGACTAGTTTTTTTTTTCAACTAGTGCTTATTTCGTGAATGGTAACTCTTAGCTCATGTCTGATTTGACAGATAATTAGTTTTATCTTTCCGCTGAACAAATATGGTTGTGTATACACTTAAACAACGCTGGGAAATATTGTGACATTACTTTGAAAATCATGGTATCAATCGACTTAGAGAAGACGCCGATTTTGCCAAAAAAATCATCTATTCAGATGAAGCTCATTTTGATCTTGACGGGTACATTAATAAGCAAAATTGTCGCATTTGTGGCACAGAAAATCCACACGCAAACATTGAAAAGCCGATACACACAAAACGGGTCACTGTTTTGGTCCAGAGGCATAATGGGGCCATTTTTCTTCGAAAATGAGCAAGGAGTCAAAGCCATTACAGTCAATGGCGATCGTTATCGGGCCAAGTTGAACCAATTTTCGTTCACAAAAATTGAAGAGGTGGATATTGGCAACATTTCCTTTCAACAGGACGGCGCTACGTGCCACACAGCCGAAGCTACACTCGATGTTTTGCGACCTGTTTTTCAAGATCGCATTATCAGCCGCAGAGCTGTTGTCGTTTGGCCACCTTGGAGCTGCGATTTGATACCGTTGGACTACTATTTGTGGGGTACCGTAAAAGATAAGTGTTACGCCGACAAGCCGGAGACAATTGACGCTTTAAAGGACAATATTCGTGAAGCCATTGGTGAAATACAGCGCACACAATCGATAATGTGCTTACTGCATGGCCAGCCGAGGCAGCCATTTGAATGAAATTATTTCCATTATTAACCGGAAGAATTGTACTTTCAAAGAAAAAAATAAATTTGAGAAAATATTCAGTAGTTTTTTTTTATAGCATTTTAAAAAAAAAGTTATTTGGCGGACCCTTTATTAGGAATAGTGATATTCACAGAGATCAAGGAATAGCTACTGTGAGGGAAGAAGTAACAAACTTTGCTCGAAAGCTAAGTGCTTGTCTTCATGTTCATTGCAACAATGAAATGATCCGTACTCTGAACGAGACAAACCACGAGCGACGACTACAAAGAACAAGACTCTTCGACCTAGCGATGTAGGGTTGAACCGCATGAACTGACGGTTTTAGTAGGTGCATTCGTTGGATAGCAACCTACTTAACGCGATAAACGCTACAGAAGCGTAAGCAACTTGTTAAGCTAACTTAGTTGTAGTGTTAAGTTAACTTAGTTGTAGTCCAGAGAAATTATGAGAGCGCGAAAATTTACTACTATGACGTGCGTTTTGGCAGTTTTTATAGTGTCTCTCATAAATGGATGTTTTTTTTGTTACGTGGAAATCGGGCGCATAACCAACAGCTACTTTGGTATTATATACCTGCTGAGGTGGGTCTAATGGTATCTTTGAAAGATTTTTGGAGTTTATGTAAGCCTCCGTCCACCCTAGTATTCAAAAACAAAAAGAACTAGCGGGAGGGTTACAATCCGCTTAGGCGAATCGTTGGATACCCCATCCCAATTGACCACTGTCAAGCTCCGAATTGTGTCATAAATCTTGGTTGTTAAATTTCAGTTTCATTCAACTTAAATTGTATTTAGATTTTCTCAGTTGAAAATCTTTTCCCTAAGAAAGGGGCGTGGCATCCTCCCCTTCTCAATAACATCGTATTTCCCATAGGATAGGAGGTATATTAAGTTTGATTCATAGTTTGTTACATAGAGAAATAATCACCGTAGACCCCCAAGACCTTAAGGGCATATGATCGAGACCAAATTGTTAGTCGAATGAGTCATGTCCGTCCGTCCGTGTGTCGGTAGTTTTAAGGCCCTAAATTTTGAGCTAGGAGCTTGAAACTTTATATCTGTTCTTTCTAGGTCCCGAAGCAGTACAAGTGTAAAATTTTTTAAAATCCGCCCACTTTACTTAATAGCATTTTTTTTTTTTTTTTTTTGAATACTAGGATGGACGGAGACTAAAACTCCAAAATCTTTCAAAGATACCAATACGCCCACTATAGCAGGTACATAATACCGAAGTAGCCGATATTGGTTATGCCCGATTTCCACGTGCTAAAAAACCACCCATTTATGAGAGACACTATGAAACTGCCAGAACGCACTTCATAGTAGTAAATTTTCGCTCTCTCATAATACTTCTTGACTACAACTAAGTTAACTTAACAAGTAGTTTACGCTTCCATAGTGTTGATCGCATTGGATAGGTTGCTTTCCAGTGAATGCACCTACTAAGCCGTTCATTAATGCGGCTTCACCCTACGTCGCTAGATCGAAGGGTCTTGTTCTTTGTAGTCGTCGCTCGTTGTTAACATCGTTAAGAGTCTCGTTTAGAGTACGGATCATTTCATTGTTGCAATGAACATGAAGGCGAGCATTAAGCTTTCGAGCGAAGTTTGTTACTTCTTCGCCCACGGTAGCTATTCCTAAATCTCTGTGAATATCGCTATTCCTAATATACCATGGAGCATTCACAATTGCTCTTAGTGTTTTGTTTTGGAAAGTCTGCAACATGGACATGTTGCTCGGCTTGGTACAACCCCAAAGTTGTATACCGTATGTCCAGGACGGCTTTAACACCTGCCTGTACAAGAGCAGTTTGTTATATGTGCTTAATTTCGAAAATCTTCCGATAAGCCAATACATTTCCCTGAGCCTAATCTCGAGTTCGTCACGCTTCTTCTTTACGTGTGGTTTCCACCTTAGTTTAGCGTCCAGTGTCATCCCTAGATACTTCGCTTCATTTGCATAAGGTATTTGTACAGAATTTATGAACAGAGGCAAATTGTTAACCCTTCTGTAAGTGAAATTCACATGCGTAGACTTGTTCTCGTTAAGAGCGATTCGCCAAGTCTTCGTCCAGACACAAATTCTGTCCAATGCTCGTTGGAGGTTTCTCGTTGATGACTCGACTGATTCACCTGTTGCCAGGATGGCCGTATCGTCCGCAAACGTGGCCACGACTGTCTCGTCATCTAGAGGTATGTCTCTTGTGTAGAGCAGGAACAGGGTCGGACCGAGGACGCTTCCCTGGGGTACGCCAGCCCGAATTTGCTTGAAACTCGAGTATTCACTACTACACCTAACACGAAAGAGTCTGCTTTCAAGATAATTTTCCAATATTTTAAACATGTCTTCCGGCAAATTTTGCCGTAGCTTATATTTCAAGCCCTCGTGCCATACCTTGTCGAAGGCTTGCGATACGTCGAGGAAAGCACTTGAACATATTTTTTTCCCTTCTAAGGCTTTTTCAATTTCATGCGTTATTCTGTAGACTTGATCTATTGTGGAATGGTTAGGTCTGAAACCGAATTGATGATCCGGGATCAAGCGTCTTTCTGCAATTATTGGTTGTAATCGCTTCAGCAGAAGTTTCTCAAATACTTTCGATATTATCGGCAGAAGCGATATGGGCCTATAAGATTTTTTATCATTTGCGCATTTCCCCGGTTTAGGAACCATAATGACTTCAGCAACTTTCCATTGTCTTGGAACGTATAGAAGTCTAAGAGAAGCGTTTATCATATAAAGTAGCTTGACTAATGCCTTTTTTGGTAGCTCTTTTAATATTTCGCCAGTGATCAGGTCGTAACCCGGGGCCTTATTATTTTTAAGTTTGCTAATTGTCTGTCGGAGTTCAACTAACGAAACTTTTTTCATTCTAAAGCTACCAGGTTCCCCGTTGTTGTTTAGAACGTCAGCCAACGGCGGACCGTCGAAAGGCTTGAATGTTTCTTCTAAATGTTCAGCAAACAAATTCGCTTTCTCTTTGTCTTCTCTTGCCCATTCGCCGTTAGCTTTTTTTATTGGTGCCGAGTGGATTATAGGTTTCTTGATATACTTAACTGCTTTCCACAGCGAGTAGTTTGAGGTCCTATCCGCCGACAAGCCTTCAAGGTATTCAGTGGTCTCACGATTTTTAAGATCTAGCAACATTCCTTTCAGTTTGTTAGAGAGGTGGTTCAATAGGGTTTTGTCTGGTGGGGCCCTCGTGCCTTGCCATCTCCTACGCGCTCTTCTCTTTTCACGAATCAATTCTTCGATTTCGAGCGGATATGTTTTACGTACATGCCCGTCGGTGCTAACTGCGTTCTTTTGGGACGAATTGTTGTTCCAAGCAGCGCTCTGAATTGCTTCAATGAATTTGTCAACTGCGGTTTCTAACTCGAAAGGAGTTTTCAATGGCACATTCAAGCCAACACCCTCCTTACAGTCCTTTCTGAAAGCGTCCCAGTTCATGTTTTTGCTAGCTAATCTAGGAGCTCTTTCTATTTTCGCCAGTCTTCCACCCATCTTCAAGATAACTCCTGAGTGGTCTGAGCAAAGATCATAAAACTCTTCAATTCGCGTAAGGTATTTGGGGTACCCTTTAGCGATGAAAAAATCGACAAGGTCAGGCTTTTTATTCCTATCGGTTGGCCAATATGTTGGCTTACCCGTGGAGAAAAAGTCCACCCCACGCTTCATACTATTTTTGTACAGTAATCTGCCTCTTGTTGAATTGCATCGTGAGCCCCAAAAAGTATGCTTCGCGTTAAAGTCACCCCCAATGATAAAATTGGACCCAATGAAGTCATACATACGATCAAGATCGTCTTCCACCAGTCTATATCCTGGCGGGAAATAACAAGATGCAATGTTATAATCTAAGCAGTCAATTTTTACAGAAACTGAACTGATCTGCATAGAGTCTAGCTTAACTTCTGTGTTCTTGAAGTGCTTTATGCAGTTCTTAATGTAGAGGGAGGATCCTCCTCTCGAATTTTGCGAAGGGTGATGTGCGTGATAGTCATTGTAACCTTTAAGTTTGGGTGTAGACCCGTTTTTAAGGTGAGTTTCCGTAATCATGCAAATATCAATATTGTTTTTCCGTAGAAATACTTCTAGTTCGTCTATTTTATTCAGAAGGCCGTTTGCATTCCATGTTAGTATTTTAAATAACTGTTTCATATTCATGTTCTCTTGTGATTTTTTCGAGGCTTAAACTCGAGCTTGCTCAGTTTGTCAAATATAACTTTGTTGATTTTAGTCTGATCCTCAAGTTTCTCCAAGATTACAGCGAGGATCTGAGACACTGCATCTGTTGTGGGCGATCTTGCCTTGCTTTCGTTTGCCGCAACCTGTGCGTATGATTTCGGTGCGACCAGTGGTGGTTTCTCCGCTGCACTTGAACTGGCGCCGCTCTTTTGTGGAGCTTTTACGCCTTTTGTCGACGCCTCCTTTGCCAATCTTCCACTTTTGATCGGCTTTGGCGTCTTTGGAGTCTTTGGCTTAGGAGTTTCAGCAGGTTTTGGGCGTCCTAGGCTTTGATTCTGACCTCTAGTATTTTCCTTAAGAGGTTCTCGTCCCTTTTGCAGCTCTATGGCTACTTCGCATCCTCGATAGTTCGCGGGGTGGTTTCCGTGGCAATTGGCGCAAACTGCTGGAGCCTTTATGTCAACCTTGCACTCTGTTGACAGGTGTTTTCCGGCACATTTCACGCAACGTGGTTCTTTTTGGCAGTAGGCACTTGTGTGCCTGAATTCTTGGCATCGCTTACACTGTGGTATCAGTCTATTGCCCTTTCGCATGGGTTCGATTTTAACCCTGATGTTAAGTATCATTTTTATTTTATAAATATCGTTTATGCTCTCAGTTCTTTCAAAGGAGAGCATAAAAATTGGAAGGCCGCGTCTGATCACAGTGTCTCTTTCTCCTTCCGTGCGTTGCTTTTCCTTTTTAATGATATTGACGGCATCAATAATTTTAAGGCCTTTATTTTTTACGTCTTTTACAACGTCTTCTTTTGTGCATGATGGGTGGAGCCCCCTTACAATGACTCGCAGTGGTTTCTCGTACTTATTTTGATAAGTATACCACTCGATTCTTTCTGCATTCAGTCTAAGAGACAGTGCGCGATAGGAATCGGCGTTGTCAACATTTACTTTCCACACGTTATTTCGGTGCGAGGTAAGCTTATAGTTTTCTGTTCTCACCGTGTTTGCAAGAAGGTTGCGCAATAACCCAAAGTCTGCTATCCCGACGATGTTTATTGCGGGAGGTGGACGAATTTTCGCTTCTGGATTAGCCTTGTTTGAGCCAGAGGGCTTATCTTCTTTTTGTATTACTTCGGGAGAGGAATTCGCCTTTCGCTTCTTGCTAGACCTTTTCCTTAAGACTGAATCGGTCTCAAGTGCAAGTTCGTCCTCGTCCGTGAAGTATTCGACTGCTGGTCGGTTCGGTGTTACACACTCTTTCGTTACCTCACAGTCTTTCGTTAAACGAGTATTTTTAATATCCTCGTTTTCTTTTCGCAGAGAGTCAACTTCCATTTTTAGATCTTGGAAGAGTCGCTCCATTTCAGTAAGCTTAGCTCGGAGTTCATTATTCTCCTTTTCTAAGCTCTTAATTTTCACAGAGTCCTGGTTTACCGGTGGACTGCTTTTTCCGGATATGTTCGATCTAGGTGGTGGTGATCGATTTAATTTTGTCCTTTTCTCAAAAGGATTTATAAGCAATAAAAGGCTCTCCCCAGAATCCGTAGAGCCTGCCTCCGAAGAGGGTGGATTTTCCAGCATAGCTGGGCTGCCACCTGGGGTAATCAAATCTTTCGTTTTGTTCATTGCCATTTTTTTTTTAACTTGTCGTTTTTATGAGAAATAGGTAAGTCACTTCTATTTTCATTTTTAAATACAGCCGCCCCTTTGGAGACAGACGCCGACCAGTGAGCCGCACAATGTGTGACAGACGCTTCTGGATTTTAATTTGACCTTCAGATTCATCTATAAGTTAAAACCTTACTGCCAAAAGTTGCCCCAAATGGAGCAGCATCGACAGCATCCGTTGAAACATTAAAGAATATTTCTTCCGGTGGATTTTAGTCGGCTCTTACGACAGGCATACCTTACCTCAAGGCTATTCTAACCCCGACCTTGCAGGGGTTAATAGCATGAAAATTCAAAGTTGTCGTAGGAAGTTAAAATTTGGTACGCGTTATCCTCGCTTAAATATATTGTGATTGAAATTTCAAAAGAAGGCTAAAACCGCCCCCTATTGGGCGTTGTCATATTTCATTTGTATTTAAATAAACGGTTTTTATTCGATATAATTGCTTTAAATCCAAAAAACTTGCACTATAAAATGTTCAGACATGTGCGTAAGCTACCAACTCAAGTGTATTTATTTTCACTACACCCACTTTTGGGGGCGTTTTTAAGTATAAACCAAATTTTTAATGTGAAAATGCAATCAACACGTGTATAAAACTTCTGATAAAAAATATAAACAAAAAAACGATGTTATTAAAAACGGGTGGATGCCATGCCCCTTTTTAAAAAAGAAGATTCTTTAACTAAGAAATTCTAAATACAGTTGAAGTTAATAGAATAATATTAATTAATGAACCCTCCTATTATTCTTTTATAATAATAGAATAATAGGAGGGTTACAATCCGCTAAAGCGAATCGTTGGATACCCCATCCCAATTGACCAATGCCAAGCTCCGAATTGTGTCATAAATCTTGGTTGTTAAATTTCGGTTTAATTTAACTTCGATTGTATTTAGAATTTCTAAGTTAAGAATCTTCTCCCTAAGAAAGGGGCGTGTCATCCACCCCTTCTCAATAACATCGTATTTTTTTTATATTTTTTATCAGAAGTACACCTGGTGATTGCATATTAAGAATTTGGTTTATACTTAAAAACGCCCCCAAAAGTGGGCGTGGCGAAAATTAAATTCAAACACTTGAGTTGGTAGCTTAAGCACATATCTGAATATTTTATAGTGCAAGTTTTTTGGAATTAAAGCAAATATATCAAATAACCAGTGAGTAAGTGCTACAGTGTGTACGCAGAAGTTACAGTCCGTAAAACGGACCGTTGAATACCCCATCCTATCCCACATTGTAAAATGCTGATGGCATAGTCATTTTTTGACATTTTATAAGTAATGCAAACTTCGAAAAGGGGCGTGGTCCAACCGCCCCTAATTAAAAACTATTAATTATAAGATATTTGCACAGATATTTCCAAGTTACACCTAATTGTAGGTAAAAATGCATTTTTTTGGTTTTAATTCAATATTTTTAAAAAATCGACCCCTAAAAGGGGGCGTGGCTAAAAAGTTTATATGAACGAAATCTGGACGGAAGTATTGTTTACCTAACCTGCTACTTTTTTTGTTTCATGCTTTCCTAATTTAAGCTCAAGGGCAGTCGAAATTAAGTTTTTCTGGAAAATTTTAGGTTTTTCTTAAATTCTGCCTCCAAATGTGGGCGGGCCCCAAAGTCTTTTAGAAACAAAATGTGGAACTAAGCGTTTTCTACATAAAATATTAAGCAATTTTTTTTCAATTTCGAGCAAAAATACTGAGTAAACTGCATTTGAAAATTTACCCTTAAAATAGATGCCACGCCCACTAGAGGAGGTTTACCAATTAACTTTGTCTTTTTTGTGTCTTATATTCACTAAGAGATGCTAAATGTCAAATTTCAGCCTTTTAGAGCGTCTTACAGTTTTAAAAAATCTGGAAGTAGTTGCATATTTAGACCGATTGTGGGCGTGTCTTTTGGCGGATTTCAAAAATTTTAACACTTGTACTGCTTCGCATGACGTACGAGGTTTCAGCACCCTAGCTCAAAATTTAAGGCCTAAAAACATGTGACATACAGACGGACGGACGGACGGACGGACATGGCTCATTTGATTCAGAATTCGGTCTCAATCATATGAACTTAAGGTCTTGGGGGTCGTGTTACCGTGTTACAAACTATGTGACAAACTTAATATACCTCCTATCCTATGGGATGGGGTATAATAACCGTTTATTAGAGTGCATATTATATATGACCACGCCTACAAAGGGGCGGTTTTCGCTTTTTTCTAAAATGGCAATCACAATATACTTAAGCGAGGATCACGCGTACCAAATTTCAGATTCTTACGACAACTTTGAATTTTCATGATAATAAGTAAAGTGGGATAAAAATGCAGTCAACACGTGTATACCACTTCTGATAAAAAATATAAACAACTAGTGGGCGGGTTACAATCCACTTAGGCGAATCGTTGGATACCCCATCCCAATTGATCATTTTCAAGCTCCGAATTGTGTTATAAATCCTGACTGTTAAATTTCAGTTTCTATTAACTTCAACTGTATTTAGAATTCTTCAGTTTCAGAATCTTCTCCCTTAATAAGGGGAGTGGCATCCACCCCTTTTCAACTACATCTTTTTTTTGTTTTCATTATACCCCATCCCATAGGATAGGAGTTATATTAAGTTTGTCACATAGTTTGTAACACGGTGAAATAATAATGGTAGACCCGCAAGACCTTAAGGGCATATGATCGAGACCGAATTCTGAATCGAATGAGCCATGTCCGTCCGTCCGTCTGTATGTCACATGTTTTTAGGCCTTAAATTTTGAGCTAGGGTGCTGTAACTTAGTACGTCAGGTGCACGTCATGCGAAGCAGTACAAGTGTAAAAATTTTTGATATCCGCCCAAAGACACGCCCACAATCGGTCTAAATATGCAACTACCTCCAGATTTTTCAAAACTTTTAAGACGTTCTAAAAGGTTGGAATTTGACATTTAGCATCTCTTAGTGAATTTAAGACACAAAAAAGACCAATGTAATTGGTAAACCACCTCTAGTGGGCGTGGCATCTATTTTAAGGGTAAATTTTCAATTGCAGTTTACTCAGTATTTTTCCTCGAAATTGAAAAAAAAATTATCAATTTTTACAAATTGATTGGACAAATTTAATTGGTAAACCACCTCTAGTGGGCGTGGCATCTATTTTAAGGGTAAATTTTCAATTGCAGTTTACTCAGTATTTTTCCTCGAAATTGAAAAAAATTTGCTAATATTTTATGTAGAAAACGCTGAGTTCCACATTTTGTTTATACAAGACTTTGGGCATCGCCCACATTTGGAGGCAGAATTGAAGAAAAACCTAAAATTTTCCAGAAAAACTTGATTTCGACTGCCCTTGAGCTTAAATTAAGAAAGCATGAAACAAAAAAAGTAGCAGGTTAGGTAAACAATACTTCCGTCCAGATTTCATTCATATAAAGTTCTTAGCCACGCCCCCTTTTAGGGGTCGATTTTTTTAAAATATTGAATTTAAACCAAAAAATTGCATTTTTACGTACAATTAGGTGTAACTTGGAAATATCTTTGGAAATATCTAATAATTAATAGTTTGTAATTAGGGGCGGTTGGACCACACCCCTTTTCGAGGTTTGCATTACTTATAAAATGTCAAAAAATGACTATGCCATCAGCTTTTTACAATGTGGGATAGGATGTGGTAGTCAACGGTCCGTTTTACGGACTGTAACTTCTGCGTACACACTGAAGCACTTACTCACTGGTTTTTTATCAGAAGTGATATACACGTCTTGATTGCATTTTCACATTGAAAATTTGGTTTATACTTAAAATCGCCCTAAAAAAAGGGGGTGGCAAAAAATTTTTCATTTGAGTTGATAGATTACGTACATATGTGAAGATTTTATGGTCCAAGTTTTTTGGAATTAAAGCAAATATATCAAATAAAAACCGTTTATTAGAATGCACATTATATATGACCACTCCTACAAGGGGGCGGTTTTCGCTTTTTTCTAAAGTGGCAATCACAATATACTTAAGCGAGGATATCGCATACCAAATTTCAGCTCCTCCGACAACTTTGATTTTTCATGCTATTATGTAAAGTGGGCGTGTCAGTGGGCGGATTTCAAAAATTTTTACACTTGTACTGCTTCGGGACCTAGAAAGAACAGATATCAAGTTTCAAGTTCCTAGCTCAAAATTTAAGGCCTAAAAACTACCGATTGACGGACGGACGGATGGACATGGCTAATTCGACTTACAATTCGGTCTCGATCATATGCCTTTAAGGTCTTTGGGGTCTTCGGTGATTTTTTCTCTTTGTTACAAACTATGAATCAAACTTAATATACTTCCTATCCAATGGGATGGGGTATAAATATAAACAAAACTAGTGGGAGGGCTACAATCCGCTTAGGCGAATCGTGGGATACCCCATCTCACTTGACCACTGTCAAGCTCCGAACGGAATTTTTTATGCCCCTATCCTATGGGATGGGGTATAAAAAATTATGTTTATGCCACACCCCATTTTTAAGAAAGAAGATTCTTAACTAACAAATTCTTAACACAATTAAAGTTAATAGATACTGAAATTTAACAACCAAGATTTTTGACGCATTTTGGAGTTTCAGAAAAAAAATTTTGGAGATTAAAACAGGAACGGAGGGAAGTTGTTGGACTTTTGCTGTGCATATGGCTTGTCCATCATGAACACCTTTTTCCCACACAGAGACATTCACAAATACACATGGTACAAGCACAGTTTAAATCAGAAGTCACTGATTGATTTCTTTGTTGTACCTTCGTGTGTTCAAAGAATGATTTGTGATTTTCGAGTTTTCAAGGGACCTGAGTTGTCAACTGATCACCACTTAGTGCTGTGTAAATTGTTTTTCAGTGGCAGTATTCCTTTACCACCCAGACGAAAAGCAAGACTGGTGACCCGCATACGGTGGGAAAGGTTGCAGGATGCTGACTCTGATTTCAGTAAGCGTTTTGCACAAATTCCAACTGACCTTTTGAATGTAGAGGAGGAATGGCAGCTGTTTTTATCATTGCCTCTGCAGGAAATGTTTGTGGAGTGAAGCGGCGTTGGGTAGCGGCTGGTGATGAGAAAAGAACTGCTTGGCTTAAAACGCCTGGAGCTCAAGAAGCCATCAGAGAGAAGAAGAGAGCCTACATTGCGTGGATCCAATGTAGAAACTCAACTTCTCGAGCCCGGTACAATGAGGCGCGAAGGACTTCCAATCTGGCTATCAGAACAGCAAAGGAACAGTCATGGAAAAAGTTCGGCGAGAAGTTGGAGCACGATTACAGATCTGCAAACAAGATATTTTGGCAGACCATTCGCCGGCTCAGAGAAAGGAAGTTAAATATAATTCAAGGGGTTAAATCCAAGGACGGTACACTTCTTTCAAATGAGAGCGATGTCTTGCAGAGAGAGCACTTTTCGGAGTTGCTCAACCCCCAACAAGGCACTGAAGATGGCATTCCCACTGCCGACGAGATAAGGGCGGAGAATAGTTCCAGTAGATGGAGTCACTGAAGCGATTAAATCGCTAAGAGTTGGCAAGTCTGCTGGAGTTGATGAAATCCGGCCAGAAATGCTCAAGGCAATGGGTGAAGAGGGTGTTAAATGGCTAACACGTGTCATTAAGGTGGCCTGGGATAGCGCGAAGGCACCTAGCGATTGGCAAACGGGAGTTATAGTGCCCATTTTCAAAAAAGGGAACAGGAGAAATTGCGCCAACTATAGGGGTATATCGCTCTTGAGTCTTCCGGGAAAAGCATTCGCGAAGGTGTTGGAAACGCGTTCCAGAGCTGTAATCGAGCCTTTATTACAGGAAAAACAGTGCAGCTTACGGCCTGGCAGAGGCACAACCGACTAGCTTTTTACTCTGAACGTTATTCTTGAGAAGGCCTGGGAATATGCCAAAGCGGTCCATGCGTGTATTGTCGATCTGGAAAAGGCGTATGACCGAGTCCGTCGGGATACACTGTGGAGAGTTTTGCAGGACTATGCACTGAGTGGGCCTCTTCTGAGAGCCATCCAGTCTTTGTATGGAAACTGCAGAAGCTGTGTGCGGATAAATTGCCGTCCTTTCCGTCGCCGCTCCTTTTCATAGCATATATGGACTGGATGGTGAAGAGCAGTCTTGGCGAGCAATGTTTCGAATTGGCTGGCATCAGGATGAGCCATCTGCTTTTCGCATATGATTTGACCATCTTTGCATCATCCAAAGAGGAACTTCAACGAGCACTGGATAGGCTTGCAGCCGTCTGTGGTGATGCTGGGATGAAAGTAAACGTGAACAAATCGAAAGTGATGGTTGAACCGAACTCCTGTGCAATGTACCCTGCACATAAATGCAGTTCCATTAAAACAGGTGGAGAAGTTTAAGTATCTCGGTGTCTTTTTCACGAAAGATGGGAGGAGTGATACTAAGTTATCCTGTAGAATTGGCCAAGCTGGAGCAATGGCAAAGGAACTGCGCCGGCCGGTCATCAGGTCTTTTTAATTCAGTGTTCGTTCCGACCCTCATCTATGGTCATGAAATTTGGGTAATGACCGAAAGAATTAGATCGCGGGTACAAGCTGCCGAAATGAGATTCCTGAGGTGCATTGCTGGTCTTACTCTAAGGGACAGAGTGAGAAACGTCAGTATTCGTAGGAATCTTAATGTTGAGCAGCTACTTCTCCGAGTGGAGCGATCGATTCTTCGATGGTTTGGACACGTTGTTCGCATGCTCCTGACAGACTTCCTAGACAGGTCATGGTAGCCGAGATGCGAGCGCGTTTCCCCCCTGGTAGGTTAAGAAATAGGTGGTAGGATCAGGTAAAGAACCTCTCTGAGTCCCGCCTGGGGATTGCGCCGGAGTCTTGAGTTGGTGGCGGAGGATCGAGAAAGATGGAAGCACCATTTGGCCACCCTCGCTCCGCGACCCTTTTAAAGGATAAGCGGCATTTCGAAAATGATGATGATTATGATGATGATTTTGGAGTTTGACAGTGGTCAATTGGGATGGGGTATCCAACGATTCGCCTAGGCGGATTATAACACTCCAAATTGTGTCATAAATCTTGATTGTTAAATATCAGCTTCTATTAACTTCAACTGTATTAAGAATTTCTCAGTTAAAGAATCTTCTCCCTTAAAAAGGGGCGTGGCATTCACGCCTTTTGAATTACATCGTTTTTATACCCCATCCCTGCTAAAATATGCTACAAGTGAATGCTAACTTTAAAGCTCCTAGCTCAAAATTTAAGGAATAAAAACTACCGACACATGGACGGACATGGCTCATTCGACTAACAATTCGGTCTCGATCATATGCGCTTAAGGTTTTTGGGGTCTACGGTGATTATTTTTGTATGTTACAAACTATGAATCAAACTTAATATACCTCCTATCCTATGGGATGGGGTATATAAAAACTCATTCAGACAGACGGACACACAGACTGACGGACAGACGGACAGATGGACAGATGGACAGACGGACAGACGGACAGACGGACAGACGGACAGACGGACAGACGGACAGACGGACAGACAGACAGACAGACAGACGGACAGACGGACAGACGGACAGACGGACAGACGGACAGACGGACAGACGGACAGACGGACAGACGGACAGACGGACAGACGGACAGACGGACAGACGGACAGACGGACAGACGGACAGACGGACAGACGGACAGACGGACAGACGGACAGACGGACAGACGGACAGACGGACAGACGGACAGACGGACAGACGGACAGACGGACAGACGGACAGACGGACAGACGGACAGACGGACAGACGGACAGACGGACAGACGGACAGACGGACAGACGGACAGACGGACAGACGGACAGACGGACAGACGGACAGACGGACAGACGGACAGACGGACAGACGGACAGACGGACAGACGGACAGACGCGAAGACGGACAGGCGGACAGACGGACAGATGGACGTACGGACGGAAGGACGAACGGACGGAAGGACAAACGGACAGACGGACGGACATAGCTTAATCGATTCACCTGTCGGTCTCGATCATATCTCTTAAAGGTCGTAGGGGTCTACGGTGATTATTGAACTGTGTTACGAACTATGCATTAAAACAAGTGGGAAAGTGCAACAGTGCGTATGCAAAACCTTCAATGCATCTACGACGGATTGCAAAATACCCGACCATATGAGAAAAAAAACTGCCACGCCTCCAAAAAGTGGGCGGGATATAAGGATATAACTGTCGAACGCTTTATACTAGGTGGTTGCATACATTTCTGCCTAAAACTCCCCCTTTTTAACTAAATAAATCACTTTTTTAACGCCACGCTCACAAAAGTGGGCGGAGGCACATGCAATATACACATTAAAGTTAGAAGATGCTAACATCTACAACTTTTGATATATAATATATTTTGTCAAATTTGATATATTTTAATTGAAACACGGTAATTTTAAGCTGGAATCCCCTAAAAAGTGGCCCCTTTAAAGACAACTATAAGGCAATGACACATACCAAAATAAAATGCGCGTATTTAGCTAATTTTCAAACTTGATCTGAAGGAGTAGCCTTCCAGCCAACCAACCAAATTTAAGCTATTTACGTTAAAATGAAAGGCCTTAAAGTTGCTTACATATGGACGGAAATGGCTTAATTTACATCAAACTTAATATACCCTGGGTCGGGTATAATTAATATACCCTGGGTCGGGCATAACAAGTCAGTAAGTGCAAGAGTTCGTCTGTGACAAACTTCTATATACCCGACCCTATATACCGCGTAATACCAAATCTTAAAATTTTTTGTCCTGAATTCATATATCATTTGAATATGCCACGCCTCCAAAAGTGGGTGTGGGCTAAAAATTTAAATCAACTAATTGTAATTTCGTTAGAATCATGACAAAATGCGTTTAAACCAAAAATTATTTCGGAAAAAACAGTTTTTTCGTAAAAACGTAGAGGGCGTTTTTACGAAAAAAGTGGTCGGAGCACAAAATTTTGTGTGGAGCAAATTTAGCAATCAAAAAAAAAATTAAAATTAATAAACAAATATTTTTCTTCGATTTGGAGTGAACTTTCCGAGAAATGGAAGTCCAATTTTTGCCTTCTAAGAGGTTTGGCGAATTTAAATAATATCCACACTTTATCTGTACAATAAGAAGCAATCCTAGCTCAATTTGCAGGACCTAAAATCTTCACACATACGGACAGACGGGCGGACGGACGGACATAGCTTAATCGAGCCTGTCTCGATCATATCTCTCAAAGGTCTTAGGGGTCAACGGTGGTTGTTTCACTGTGTTACAAACTATGCATTAAAATTAATAAACCCTGGGTTGGGTATGATTATATGACAAATATTTAAGACATTACTCTTTCCTAGGTTTGCTTCGTACAAAGTTTTGAGCTCCGCCCACTTTAAAGTAGCGTTTTTTAGCAAAAAACTTCTTTTTTTCTGATACGCTTTTATCGTATTTTCTTATGATTCTCATGGTATTACAATTAATTATACCCTATTCCACAGGAAAGGAGTATATTAAGTTTGATACAGGCGAAAATGTAGCATACGGAAATAATAACGATAGACCCCCAAGACCTTAAGGGCATATGATCGAGACTGAATTCTGAGTTGAATGAGCCATGTCCGTCCGTCCGTTCGTCCGTATGTCACCAATTTTTATCCTTAAATTTTGAGCTAAAAAGCTGAAATTTATTACCTAGACTCCCTGTCATCCGAAGCAATAAAAGTGTTAAAATTTTTAGAATCCCCATTTAATAAATATTAAAATAAAATTTTAATCGGTCTAAATGTGCAACTACCTCCAGTGCTTTCAAAACTGTACGACGTCGTGAAAAGCTGAAATTTGACATTTAACATCTCCTAATGAATATAAGATATAAAAAGTAAAAGCAAAATCGGCTGACCGTCCCTAGTGGGCGTGGCATCAAGTTAAAAGGTTAACCTTCAAATCCAATCATATGTATTTGCTCCAAATCGGAAAAAGCTTCAATATATTATGTAATATTATGTAGAAAATATATGGTTCTAAATTTAGTTCATAGAAAGTTTTCGGCAACGCCCACATTTAGAGCCAGAATTGGAGAAAAGCCTATAAAATTCCAGAAAAACATGAATTTCGACTGCTTTTTAGCTTTACTGAGGATAGAATAAGAAATAGAATACAGCACATAAAGTACGCCGGACACTATATTAGATTGTGGATACAAAGTTTTTGGCCGAGCCCACCTTTAGTGGTAAAATGATTGAATTTGGATTAAAAAACTACAGTTTTGCGTACATTTTAGCCGCAAACTTGGATATTTCTATGCTAATATTGATTTTTGGATAAGGAGGTTGGACATGCCGCGCCCCTTTTTCAAAAAGGTATACAAAAACTTATAAATAATGAATTTGAATGGTAACGGGACGGAGATGGAAAACAAGAAAATAAACGAATGGTAGTTAGATAGGAATGGAAAGGAAAATAGAAATGGAAAGAAAAATAGGAATGGAAAGGAGAATAGGAATGAAAAGGATAATAGGAATGGAAAGGAGAATAAGAATGGAAAGGAGAATAGGAATGGAAAAGAGAATAGGAATGGAAAGGAAAATAGGAATATGAACAGGCTTTGTAATTATACCCTTTTCCTTTGTTATTATACCCTATATTAAGTTTGATTCTTAGTCTGTCGAGAAATAATTACGAAAAATCAAAACTATATAGGACTCTAAAATTTGATATGCTATATCCTTGCGAAGAGCGAAGAGAGCGAAAAGAGCGAAGAAGCCTCCAATGAGCTTTGGACAGAATTTGTGTCTGGACGAAGACTTGGCGAATCGCCCTTCCCCTAACAGAAGGGTTAACAATTTACCTCTGTTCATAAGCTCTGCTCAGATATAATATGCAAATAAAGCGAAATATCTAGGGATGACCCTAGACGCTTTATTAATATGGAAACCATACGTAAGGAAGAAGCGCGAGGAGCTTCAAATTAGGCTCACAGAAATGTATTGGCTAATCGGAAAATTTTGAAAGTCAGCATATATAACAAACTGGGCTTGTATAGGCAGCTGTTGAAGCCCTGGACATACGAAATACAAATTTGGGGTTGTACCAAACCGAGCAACATGCCCATGTTAAAGACTTACTAAAGAAAGACACTTAGAGCAATTGTGAATGTTCCATGGTATATTGGCATAGTGATACTCACAGGGATTTCGGAATAGCTTCTATGAGCGAAGAAGTAACAAACCATGCTCGAAAGTTAAATGCTAGTCTTTACGTTCATTGCAACAATGAAGTGATCCCTCTTAACCAGTGAATAAGTGCCTCAGTTTGTACGTAGAAGTTACAGTCCGTAAAACGGACCGTTGAATACCCATCCTATCCCACATTGTAAAATGCTGATGTTATTGTTATTTTTTTGACATTTTACAAAAAGTGCATACTTCGAAAAGGGGCGTGGTTCAACCGCCCCTAATTACAAACTATCAATTAAAACACAATAATTTCCATATTTCCTTATATTTTGAGTTAAGGTTCTGAAATTTTGTGCGTAGGCTCTTTGTCATCCGAAGCAATACAAGTGTTAACTTTTTAGCGGTCCGTCCAAAAATGGAAAAAGGACCTCTAATAGTATCGCTACGTTGTTCGTCCATCCGTCCGTCCGTCCATTCGCTTTATAGCTTCTGAACAGTAAGTCGTAGAAAGAAAAAAAATTGGTGTGCGTATAAACTGCCGACATAGTCAGAGAACCAAAGAGCGCAATTTTTTCAAGCACTAATTACGGTTTAGTTACAGTTTGAAACTAAGATTTAATTAATACTAAACTTAAATTATTAAACTAATGGGAGGGTTACATTCCTCCTAGGCGAATCGTTGGATACCCCATCCCCATTGACCATTGTCAAATGCGTCAAAAACCTTGGTTGCTAAATTTCAGTTTCTATTTACTTTAATTGTGTTAAGAACTTGTCGGTTAAGAGTCTTCTTTCTTAAAAAAGGGGCGTCCACAAAATGCGCCCACAGGTGGGAAAGGGAAAAAATCATTCATTTGAGTTGATAGCTTACACACATATTTGAACATTTCGTGGTGCAAGTTTTTTGGATTTAAAGCAAATATATCAAAATAAAAACCGTTTATTAGAATCTATACTAAATATGACCACGCCTGCAAGAGGGTGGTTTTAGTTTTTTTTTTTAAATGTCAATCACAATACACTTAAGCGAGGATATCGCATTTCAAATTTCAGCTTCCTACGACAATTTTGATTTTTTATGCTAATAAGTAAAGTATTATGTCAGTGGGCGGTTTTCCAAAAATTTTTGCACTTGTACTGCTTCGGGACCTAGAAAGAACAGATATCAAGTTTCGATCTCGATTATATGCCCTTAAGGTATTGGGGTCTACGATGATTTTTTTTTTTATGTTACAAACTATGAATCCAACTCAATATACCTCCTATTCCATGGGATGGGATATAAATAATATACCCTGGGTCGGGTATAAAAATCACTTTTTTTAACGCCACGCCCACAAAAGTGGGTGGAGGCATATACTTATGCTTATATAATATAAGTATTATAACAAAACTGGCAGACATATGAAAATGCTTATGTCTGCCAGTTTAGTTATAAAATTTTTAGTCAAATTTCATATACCTACACACTGTTGCACTTTCCCACTTGTTTTCTCTAATTTCACTGGAGTATATATTTGTCTTGGCTATGTAATGTAGCCCAGGCAAATCTATTATATTGTTAAAAATGGCTTAGCGGATTATAGTGTTAAATAAACTTATTTTATACTTAGAATTACTAGAATAATGAATCATGCGATGTTATACCTACATATTAAATGAGCCATTACGTCTACAATCATTTTTGAGAGAGGGCTGCGGTTACCCGTCAGCACCCTACTTGAATTGATATCCCAATAAAATGACCAAACGAACTATTAATAACAATAAAAAAACAAGGAAAACATATAATCCCCGTAGGGTTGCTCGTACAATGCCTGTATACTATATTGCTAGCTTAAAGTTAAACACGTTCTACATCTCTTGTTGGTGGTTTATAAGGTACAATGCGTGTGTCATCATCACACCATCATCCCTTCTCCCAACAGGGATTCTTTGGCCGTAAATTAAAAGTCACTCACCCTTCGTAATCATTACATGTAACAACAACAGCACTGCTGGTCCACAGAGCATTTGGGGGGAAAACTCAATTATAACAATCTGTTCGGATTTACTTTCACATCATCAAATGCAAAGTGAATTTCTAGTATTCCCCCAGCTTCTTTATTCTAGATAGCATAACAGCTCTAGATATAATCAAAATTTTTAAGTTGTTCTTTTTGGCAAGCTTAAGTTATTATTAGGTATCTGAAATACATAGCAAAATACAGTAGCTCTCGCCTGTAGGTTACCAAAGCTGCTTTCGAAAACTCAATTGCTATGTGTTTACCCTCATATCATTTCATTTACCTTATAAGAACATATTTTACAGCAAGCTTTACAGCAAGAGTAATAATTGAACTAATATAACACAATTAAAAATTTAAGTTCAATTATTTTGCATCAACCCGATTAAGAATAATTAAAGTAAGGCTTAGATTAGGCTGCATGCTATTTTGCATATTTTTCTTAGATACTTCAAATATGCTTTTTGGCATATTTGATGTATCTAAGAAAAATAAAAAAAATAAATAGAGTGGCGCAACAGCTCGAGGTGAACCAGGGCCAGCTTCTCAACAATGTATGCCGGTGTGTTAATTTCTTTTACATACAAAGGGACCTACAATTTTTTGCCGAATCCGAACGGTACTTTGAGAAGTTTTTCAAGACAAATGATTTTCAAGGGCTCTGACAAGCCCTCTCTCGGAGGGCTTGTCAGACCCTCGCGGAGGTGGGGACCGTGAAAAAGAACAAATCTTTTTTTTTTCAGGTGACGATGGCAGAATTCGAACCCAGGCCTCCGGCGTAGTAAGCACACACACTAACCACTACGCCACGCCCCCCCCCCCCCCCCCCCCATCTAAGAAAAATAACGCAGCAAATATATTTTTTATTCCCGACCCAGGGTATATTAAGTTTGATGTATAGTTTGTAACGCAGTGAAGTACTCACCGTAGACCCCAAAGACCTTCTAGAGATATGAATCGGACCGACAGGAGAATCGATTAAGCCATGTCCGTCCATATGTGAACAACTTTTAGGCCTTAAATTTTATAGTAGAGAGCTGAAATTTGGTGGATTGGCTGGAAGTTTAATGGACCAGATCGAGTTCGAAAATTAGCGGAATCCGCCCACAAACACGGCCACTACAGGCCTGTATGTGCGACATTCTCTAATGTATGTAAGAATGATGCTAGCGCATTCATTTTTGGTATGTAACATTGCCTTGTAATTGTCTTTGAAGGAGCGAAAAAAAGTTTGGACTTTTCATTGACCACGCCTACGGTTTTAAGGGATTTTTGCTTCAAATGACTTTTTTTCAATAAATATAAATGAAATTTGACTAAAAATTTTATGACAAATGTTGTAGGTATTAGCATTTTCTAACTTTCATGTATATGAAGTATGTGCCTCCGCCCACTTTTGTGGGCGTGGCGTTAAAAAAGTGTTTTGTTAAGTTAAAAAGGCGGAGTTTTAGGCCGAAATGTATGCAACTATTTAGTATAAAGCATTCAATAGTTATATATTTTTATATCCCGTCTAATTTACGTTTCTATTAACTTTAATTGTATTTAGAGTTTATCAGTTAAGAATTTCCGGCCTTAAAAAAGAGGCGTGGCATTAACCAATTTTCAAAAACATCGTATTTTTTGTTCATAATTTTTATCAGATGTGGTATACACGTGTTGAGTGCATTTTTATACCCGACCCATGGGCATATTAATTTTAATGCATAGTTTGTAACACAGTGAAATAGAAATATTCCTTACACCTCTTAGACATATGATCAAGAACGACAGGTGAATCGATTAAATGTTCGTCCGTCCGTCTGTCCGTATGTGTGAAGTTTTTAGGTCTTTAAAATTGAGCTAGGATGCTGAAACTTTGAGTGTAATTTGGTTCTTAGTTTGTACAGACAAAAAAAAAACAGACGAAAATTGATACAATCCGCCGACACGCTCACAATTGACCTGGATGTCAAACAACCTCAAATTAACGTTTTATTTAAAATTCCGTTTGGTCAAGCTAGATTAGGCAGAGGACCTCAGATTTTGGTAAAAGGCAATTGTGGAAAAACTGGACCACCCTCACCATCGAACATGCCCACTTTTAAAATGTTAAATCGAAAAAAAGTATACAACAAATTTTGAAGATATTACCGATTGCTATATTTGTTACATACAAAGTATTGAGCTCCGCCCACTTTTAGAGTGCGTTTTAAGGAAAAAACTGTTTATTTTTAAGCAATTACTTTCGCTTTTAACGCAAACCATTTTTGGGGGCGTAACGAATATAAATAATTGACATACAGCATATTGAATCAAGTAAAAAAATATGTAAATTTGGTGTTACAGGGTATAAAGGGTCGGGTGTTTAGAAGTTCGTTACAGGCGAACTCTTGCACTTCTTACTTGTTATATTTAGAATTTTTTTTTCTATTTTTCATGCTATTAAGTAAAGTGGGCGTGTCAGTGGGTTGATACAAAATTTTTTTACACTTTTACACCTACGAAGAACAGATAGCAAGTTTCAAGTTCCTAGCTCAAAATGTACAATTCGGTCTCGATCATAATGCCCTTAAGTTCGTGGGCCTCTTCGGTGATTATTTCTCTATGTTACAAACTATGAATCAAACTTAACATACCTAATATCCTGTGGGAGGGGGTATTAAAAGTTAACCAGTGAGTAAGTGCTACAGTGTGTACGGTATACCCCATCCTATCACACATTGTAAAATGCTGATGGCATAGTAATTTTTATACCCCATCCCATAGGATAGTAGGTATATTAAGTTTGTCACATAGTTTGTAACACGGTGAAATAATAATGGTAGACCCCCAATACCTTAAGGGCATGTAATCGGGATCGAATTCTGAATCGAATGAGCCATGTCCGTCCGTCCGTCCATCCGTCTGTATCTCACATGTTTTTAGGCCTTAAATTTTGAGCTAGGGTGCTGAAACTTCGTACGTGCACGTCATGCGAAGCACGCCCACAATCGGTCTAAATGTGCAATTACCTTCAATTACCTGCACTTTACTCAATATTTTTGCTCGAAATTGAAAAAAATTTGCTTGATATTTTATGTAGAAAACGCTAAGTTCCACATTTTGTTCATAAAAGACTTTGGGCCCCGCCCACATTTGGAGGCAGAATTGAAGAAAAACCTAAAATTTTTCATAAAAACTTAGTTTCGACTGGCCTTCAGCCTAATATAGGAAAGCATGAAACAAAAAAAGTAGCAGGAACAGCAGAGTTGTAAAAGAATTAAATCTTTTGACAATTCAAGTCCAAAAGACTTCATCCCACAGACTTCTGAAGTCCGGACTTCACTTCGGACTTCAACTTCAGGAAGAAAATCACCATTCCTTTTTGAAGTCCCTAGCTGGGCCAGTCACTTTGGGCCAATCCGGAATTTGAAGTCCAGTGATTGCATTCATTTGGGAATGCACTGCATTCACTGAAGCCACTTTGAAGTCCGACCATTCCTTTGAAGTCCAACCATTCCTTTGAAGTCCGACCATTCCCTTGAAGTCCAACCATTCCCTTGAAGTCCGACCATTCCCTTAAAGTTCGATCATTCCCTTGAAGTCCGGCCATTCCTTTGAAGTCTTTCGGAATTCAATTGTTTTGGTAAAATCCTTTTGAATGCGTTTCTACTTTGAATTAAAAAACACAAAAGAGTAACATTTTTGAAGTTTTTTTTTTATTTTTGGGTCTTTTTCATGAAATTAACACAAATTATAGATAAAAAAAATTCTGCGCCATCGCTGATGTGTTTTCAACACAGCTCTACTATTCGTCACTTTCGCTTGAATAGTTGTGCATGTATTCCAGTTCCCTATAAATGTAAAAAAAGATTTGTTAAATAAATAGTATAATGGTTATTTAGCTTATCAGAAAACTATCCATGATTTTTGATTTGATATGATTTTTTTGTAACTAACCTTTTCACATTTTCCCAAAAAGTATCGATTCCTCATAACTTTATTGGAAATCACTCAGCTTATTATTCACCTTCAGAAGCAATAATTTTTCAAAATTTTCTTCCGAAAGTTGTCCACGCCTAGGAATGTTTATTAGCCGAGCGAAAGAAAATAACCTCTCTACTGCTGCTGAGGAAGGAAGAGCGGCATTGTATTTTAGAAATGTTCGCTTTAACGTCGGGTACTGATTCAATATTTCAGTCGACCCGGATGGTTGCGACAGATAAGAAAAATATTCATTTTACCCAGAAGCTGATTGAGAGAGAATATTAGATTCTGAAGGATCATCTGAAATGATAAAAAACACTAGATTTTTTTTATACATTAACATTAAGTATCGCGCTATTTATTACCAGCTATCGAAAAATCAAAAAATGATATTTCTGGTGCTCGTGTGGATGTGGATTTTTGATTTTGTGACCCTGGGCTCTTTTCACATTCCATATTAATTTTCTTTTTGACCAAAGAACTTACTTCGGCTACCTTTTTGTCATCAAAGGAAGGGTTAAGTGCTGCAATCCACTTGAGCTTTACGGATGGACAGAGCACAGCAGCCACAATGGCGTCTTCTACGTCTCTTGTTAAATTAAAATAATTAAAGAACCTTCTAATTAACACATCTTCTATTTTTCCAACCGTATCCAAAGTAAAAATCTTCAAAGGGTTGTTTATATGAATTTTCCTGTATTTAGTTCTTACTGATGCCAAGGTAGGGAGTAAGTAGCCAAAAAACATTTCTTTTTCGCTTTGAAGGAAATCAAGGACTTCCAAAATCGCTTTCAACAGTTGAACATAATCCTCCAGATAATAAAAATCCAATTCGAAAAAGATTTGAACATCTAACCTTCTGCACAGTTCATTAATTTTGTCCCTATGTGCAAGCAAATCTTTGACGGAATCGTCTAAGGAGTTCCACCTTATCACAACCGGATATTTCAGTTGACGCAATAATTTGTTCCGAGGTCTTTGGTCTGTTTACCTTGCTCCAAAGATTGGAACATTTTTGCATGATCTTTAAACAAAATTAAAATGGTATGATTTTCTATTATTAAGCGAAAATATTGGCTCAGATATAATACGTACGTTTTCATGCTTGCTATAATTTGAAGTATTTTCTTTCAAAATGCGCAAGAAATCCGATGAAGCAAGTTAATTTAGGGTGTGCGTTGCACACTTGATGTGCTTTGGCAAAGAGTTTTCAAATATTTCATTGTTAAAGTCGGGTCTATCCACTTCGTCTTCGTCCGAACTCTCACAAATTTCAGCATCATCGTCGATGTATTTGCTTATGCCGAATTCCTTCAAAGTTTTCAAGAAGTTCGAGCCATTGTCTGTAACTGTTGCCACAACGTTATTGCAGTTTAAGCCAAACTTCTTATGGACTTGCAAGAACATTTCATTGATTCGGTCGAACGTGTGTGATCAAGCAAATCGCTTACAGGCAAGAGCTACACATTTTTTTTGGAAGAAATCATCTATCCAGTGGCACGTGTATCCAAAATAGCTTCGATGCTTTGTCGACCATACATCGGCGGCTGTGCAAAAATATTTTCCATTTGCGATTATGCCTTGTAAAGCTTTAATCATTGACGAGTAAGTATCATCCACAACTTTGACAGCGGTTGGTCGGCTCATGACTCTCAAATCGGGATTGGAAAATTGAAGCAGATCTCTAAATGAATCATCTTCAACTATAGAGATTGGCAACATGTTGTTTGCGATGAATCGAACAAATAAGTTTTGAAAATGTTCTTGTTTTGGCTTTGAGTGTTTGATAGCTGCGGCCTTTTGTTGCAAGTACTCCTGGTATGCATCTGAGTGTTTTCTCTTCAAATGTCTAATGAAATTTGAGGTAACCCTGCAACTTCAAATGGCAAAAACCGCACTCGACAAGAACACCATTTCTCTTTCGCTGAAATTCAGTTGAATCGAGCTATGGAACGGGAAGTTTTTGTACGTCAATTATTTCAGAGAATTGCAAAACGTAGTTAAACCTATGTCGATTAACGCTATCGCCATAACACTTGAAAGCCAAAATGACTAATCAAGGTTTGATCGTAATTGAAAATTAATTTTAATCCAGTATAAGTTATGCCGCTAGGCCGTTTCTGTGATAACACTTAAGTTATTTAACCCAGTTAAGTGTTATCACAGAAACGGCCGGATGGCTATGCCTTAAAAGATTTTTCTAAAATTACATACCTGCTCCACAACCTTGAAAAATTTTCCAATTCCTCCTAGTGGTTGAATTAAATCAGAGCCCAATGGAGGTGAATGTGCTGAGGATTGTGTACTCGTTGACTGCATAGCATCATCAGATAGGAGCGGATTAGGTGTTAAATCATTATTTTTCTTTCGCTTATTGCTTTCAAGATCGGAATCAAATAAAGCGGGGTATGATCTCTTGCGTCTTCGAGTCTCTTGTGCATATGAAAAATCAGGATCTCTTTCGTAATCGTCCGACGAAAAATCACCATCCATATCCATATTTTAGATTACTCCAGATCACTTTACTTAAGATCAGATTTATATTTTACTTTAGACACTTTACTTAAGATCTTTATATATATTAGGTACTTGGATCACTTTGCTTTCTTTTCACTATCACAATCACTATGGTTGCGAAATTGTAACACTGAACACTAGTAGTACTCACGCACAACTAAGCTTTGGATCAAGACTTAGTCCGCACCGCAATGCAGCTTGAACTCCGAATAAGCTTCTTATCAGTAATAAGCCTATTGATAGCTAAGCTTGTTTTGTTTTTAAGCAAAATGCAGAGACCGTTAGTTAGCCAGAATTTGTATTTGGGGCCAAGTATGGATACATACAATGTTCGGTTTTCATAAAAACAGCATTTTTACTTCGTAAGTACAATAACAACGTCGGGTTCCGCGCTTAGAATTTCCATTTAAATATTACCTTTCGTGCGCATAACTAACTTTATTTTCAAGTATTATATTAAGAGGAAATCATGTTTGCGAAGTTGGAGCCTTTAATACAAGCATTGGAGAAGATATACGTCGCTTTCAATACGAATTTGTCGCAAGATATTCGCAGATGGAAAGCACAAAGTTTTACAAGAGGATTTACAAGGAGGATTTACAAGAATCATTAATAAATATGATGGAAATGAGAGAATGTTTACATATGTTCAGTAAAAAAATCTTACATTCTCTGAAAACCAAATGCTTATTAAGCAATTACGAATACTAGATAATGCTATTTTGTTTTCTGGAGATATAATTCCCATTTTTGAATCCTATGAAGAAGACGGTTATGACACTGAAGATGAAAATGACATAATAGATGTGGAAGTGTGAGTCCAAATTGAATCGTATACAACTTTGTTTATACTACCTACTATTTAATGAATAAATTTAATAGCGAACTGGAATACATGCACAACTATTCAAGTGAAAGTGACGAATAGTATAGCTGTGTTGACAACACATCAGCGATGGCGCAGAATTTTTTTTTATCTATAATTTGTGTTAATTTCATTAAAAAGACCCAAAAATAAAAAAAAACTTCAAAAATGTTACTCTTTTGTGTTTTTTAATTCAAAGTAGAAACGCATTCAATAGGACTTTACCAAAACAATTGAAGTCCGAAAGACTTCAAAGGAATGGCCGGACTTCAAGGGAATGGTCGAACTTTAAGGGAATGGTCGGACTTCAAAGGAATGGTCGGACTTCAAAGTGACTTCAGTGAATGCAGTGCATTCCCAAATAAATGCAATCACTGGACTTCAAATTCCGGATTGGCCCAAGGTGAATGGCCCAGCTAGGGACTTCAAAAAGGAATGGTGATTTTTTCTGAAGTTGAAGTCCAAAAGTGAAGTCAATTAAATGCAGACCAAAATGTGAAGTATTGGCTGTGACTTCCAAGGAATGCAGTCCAAAAAGAATGCATTCTTTTACAACCCTGAGGAACAGTTCAAGAAACCATAAGCGAGCAGAAGAAAGCCTATATTATATGTAATCAATGTGGGAGTTGCATTTGTCGAGCCCAGTGCATTCAAACGCACAAACTGCCAATATGGCGGTCAGAACAGACAAAGAACAGGCTTGGAAAAAGTTTGACGAGAGATGTAAGCACGATTTCAGATCTGCAAACTAGATGTTTTGGCAGACTATTCGCTTGTTTCAAATGAGACCGACGTCTTACGCAGATGGAGCGAGCACTTTTCAGAGCTGCTCAATTCCCAACAGGCCACTGAAAATGGCAATCCCATTGCTGACAAAATTAGGGCGGAGAATAGTCCCACAAAATATGAAGTCACTGCCGCGATTAAATCGCTTAAAGTGGGTTAGTATGCTGGAGTTGATGAAATCCGGCCAGAAAGCCGATGTGTGAAGAAGGTGTTATATGGCAAACAATTGTCATTAAGGGGGAAGCGGAAAAGCACCTAGCAATTGGCAAACAGGAGTTATAGTGCCCAAATAAGAGACAATTTGGAAAGATTATTCCAACTATAGTAGTACATCTCCCTTAAGTCTTCCGGGAAAATTATTCGCGAAGGTATTGGAAGCGCGTTCAAGAGCTGTAATCGAGCCTTTGTTGCGGAAGAGCAATGCGTCTTTCTACTGGCAGTTGCTCAACCGACCAGCTTTCTACTCTGAAGGATATTCTTGAGAAGGCCTGGTGATTTTTAGCGGTCCGTCCAAAATAGGAAAGAGGACCTCTTATGGTATCGCTACGTTGTCCGTCCGTCCGTCTAATCGCTTTATAACTTCTGAACGGTAAGTTGTAGAAAGACAAAATTTGGTGTGCGTATAAACTGCAAGGCAGACATTACTGCCATCCAAGAAATGCGGTGGGACGGGCCGGGCAAAAGAAGGATGAAAAACTGCGACATCTACTACGGCGACTGCTATCGGCATCAAAGACAGCGCCTATTTGGATGTGGTTTCATTGTTGGAGGCAGACTTAGGCAAAAAGTCTTGAGCTTCAACCCTGTAAGCGAGCGCCTCGCGACGATCCGCATCAAGGCTAAATTCGCCAACATTAGCCTGATATGCGCACATGCCCCCACAGAGGAGAAAGATGACGAGACCAAAGATATGTTCTACGAGCTCCTGGACAAAACTTATGAGCAGTGCCCTAGCTACGACATTAAGATTGTCCTGGGCGATTTTAATGCCAAGCTAGGAAGGGAGGGCATCTTTGGTCGTACTGTCGGAAAGCATAGCCTGCACGACACGACCTCTGATAACGGATTCAGGCTGATCGACTTTGCTGCGGGGCGACACGTTGTGGTAGCTAGTACACAGTTCCCGCATCTCAATATCCACAAAGGGACATGGAGATCTCCCGATCAATCAACCGTCAACTAGATTGACCATATTGCGACCGACGCAAGGCACTCCTCCAGTATCATGGATGTCCGAACTTTCCGAGGGGCCAACATTGACTCGGATCACTACCTTGTTGTAGCCAAGGTATGGCTGCGGATATCCCGACCAGCGCCAAGTAATGGAAATACTGTGAGGAAGTTTGACGTCGGCCGACTACAATCGCAAGAGATCGCCAGGTCCTTCTCCAACCGAGTCCCTCAAAACCTTCTACGAAGTCCTATGCAACCAGCATCAAGTATTGATAGCCAGTGGCAACACTGCCAAAATGCCATCAGAGACGCCGCCTCTGAAGTGCTGGGTTTCACACGGCGACCACAACGAAACCCCTGGTTTGACGATGAATGCCGGCAAGCACATGCAGCTAAACAGGAAGCATACAAAGCGGCGCTGCACAGAAGGACTAGAGCTGCTCGCGAGCTCTACGAGCAGAGGAGGAGAGAGGAGCACCGGCTTCTCCGAAGGAAAAAGAGAGAGCACGAGAAGCGCGCGGTTGAAGAGATAGAGAGATGTTACAACAGGAATGAGGTTAGAAAGTTTTACCAAAGGATCAAAAGGTCCTGCCAAGGGTATAAGCTTCGAACTGAAGCCTGTAAGGACCATCAAGGGAACATCGTTTTAGAATCGCAGTCGGTGCTGAGGATTTGGAAAGACCACTTCTGCAGACTGTATAACGGCGAGGACGAACCAAATACCGCTGTCAGGCAGAACGAACCATTCAACCCGGGCGAAGACGTTACCGACGAAGCATACGAACGATACCGCCCACCCGACCTAGAGGAGGTGAAAGTAGCTGTGTCTAAGCTCAAGTGCAACAAAGCAGCCGGAGCAGACGGCCTAGCTGCCGAACATTTTAAATCCGCTGGCGATGAGCTGGTTAGGAGCATGCACCAGCTCATCTGCAAGATATGGTCGGAAGAAAGCATGCCCGACGAATGGAACCTCAGCATTGTTTACCCGATCCTGAAGAAAGGAGACCCTCTGAGTTGTGCCAACTACAGAGGCATAAGTCTTCTTAACATTGCATACAAGATCTTTTCTGCTGTACTGTGTGAACGCCTGAAGCCGTTTGTCAACAATCTGATAGGCACATATCAGTGTGGCTTTAGGCCAGGAAAGTCCACCATCGATCAAATATTCACACTGCGGCAGATCTTGGAGAAAACCCACGAATTCCAAATCGATACACACCACCTCTTCATCGATTTCAAGGCCGCGTATGACAGCATCTATAGAGACGAGCTATATAGCGCAATGTCTAGTTTTGGCATCCCTGCCAAACTCGTCAGTCTGTGCAGGATGACGATGGAAAACTCACGCTGTTCCGTCAAGGTCGGCAAAGACCTCACCGATCCCTTTGATGTCAAAAAAGGATTTAGACAAGGCGACGCGCTGTCATGCGACTTCTTTAACATCATGCTTGAGAGAATTGTGCAGAACTCTTGCGCCAACACCAGAGGTACAATCTTTCAAAAGTCCGTTCAACTACTTGCATACGCAGACGACATTGACATAATCGGTAGAACAAAGCGTGATGTCAGTGAAGCCTTCGTGAGTATTGGGACGGAAGCGGCGAATATGGGTCAATGAGGGCAAAACCAAGTATATGCTGTCATCAAGAAAAGACACCCAACACCGACGTCTTGGACAAAACATCACCATAGACAGCTATAACTTTGAGGTAGTTAGGGACTTTGTCTACCTGGGTTCCGCTATCAATTCAGACAATGACACCAGCGCTGAAATCAAACGAAGGATAACTCTTGCCAATCGCTGTTTCTTTGGGCTAAGAAGGCAATTGAGTAGCAAAGCCCTCTCTCGAGCAACTAAAGTGTCCATGTATAAGACCCTCATCATCCCAGTCCTGCTTTACGGTGCAGAAGCATGGACCCTGTCAAAGGCGGATGAAAACAGTTCAGGCTGCTTCGAGAGGAAAATTCTTCGGACGATTTACGGTCCCGTCTGCATAGACGGAGAGTGGAGGAGGAGATATAACATCGAACTGTACGGGCTGTACAGCGATACCGACCTAGCCAAAAGAGTCAAAACACAACGTCTACGATGGCTGGGTCATCTAGAGCGGATGGACACCAACGCCCCGGCCCGGAAAATCTTCGAATCCACACCGCAGGGACGACGCGGTAGAGGAGCACCGATACTCAGGTGGCGCGCGCAAGTGGAAGGGGACCTCAGCCAACTTCGCGTGCGAAACTGGAGACGGCTAGCTAGAGACAGAGCTTGCTGGCGAAGCTTGTTGGCTGAGGCCCAGGTCTACCCCGGACTGTAGCGCCACCTTAAGTAAGTAAGTATAAACTGCGGAAATAATCTAGGAATGCAAAGAGGGCCATTTTTTTAAAGCACAAATAACGGTTTAATTACAGTTTGAGATTTAATGTGAAAATGGACTTAATGTTTTTTAGTGTTTTTTTTTCAAGAAGTTTAGTAGGTAAGAACTAGAAAAACGAAACAGGTTTAAGAAACACTAAGCTTCAATTAAAAAATAAAACTTTTCCAAAATATCAAAATGTTTTTGTCAAATGAAGAGTCGAAAATGCATGATGTTTTTTAAAGTGTTGGAGGCCATAACTTTTGAACTTTGAACTTTTGCTCAAAATCAATATTGAACACACCTATAAAGCAACTCAAAGTAAACCAAGTGCTTAGGTCATATTTTTCAGGAACAGTTTGAGTACTGCAGTTTTGACGCATTTTCGATAAACGGCAATTTCAAAATGCAATCGCAGAAATGCATTTTGAAATTGCCGTTTTTTTTACCTTAGTTTTTAGAAGCCTACTTTAAAAACGAAATAAAAAAGAAGCTTGTTTTACCGTTTACGCATAGACCGGTGGCCACAGAATTAAAAAACATCCAAGGCTACTGCTGGTGGTTGTGCTATTGGAAAAAAGTCTAACGGGAACTGGAAAAAACTTCAAAATATTTGGTTTTTGGATTTGAAATTAAAAAAATTATAAAAAAGGTCAAAAGAACGCATGTCTCCCCCTCTATTTCCCAAACGGTACAAAGTATAATTTTTAAATTAACACCGGGCATAGTGCATCTTCTTAAATTTTATACAAAATTTTAGCTGACTTCAAAGTGTTTAAACACAAGTAACATAGGAGTCTATTGCAGACAATTCAACGGCTTAATAAGTATGAGTAAAAACTATACAAGTAAACGGAAATGATTTTATAGCAGACTTCAAATATTCAAAAACTTCGAAGATTTAACTGAAAAACGTGAAAACATTTTCGAAAACTATTTTTTAAAGGTTTCTAGATCCTTAACGGTTATGACGACCTTGTTTAAATTTGGCTGAAGTATGTAATGTTTCGCACGCAAGTATGTAAGGCGCACGCAAGTGGAAGGGGACCTCAGCCAACTTCGCGTGCGAAACTGGAGACGGCTAGCTAGAGACAGAGTTGGCTGGCGAAGCTTGTTGGCTGAGGCCCAGGTCCACCCCGGACTGTAACGCCACCTTAAGTTAAGTATGTAATGTTTAAAAGGCAAGCGAACTGCATCAAAAACGTTTTAAAATTGCCGTTTTCGACCCTAAGTTCTTAAGCCCATTCAAACAAGTGAAATAAGAAACAGCATATTTTTACCGCTTTCTCAGAAATCCATGTCCACAGAACTTGAGAAAAGTGGAAATGCTAGCACAGGTGGTTGTAAAATTTATCAAAAAGTCTAATGGTAATAAAAATTATCGAAATTGCTGTTTTCGGCCAAGAAAAAAGGCCAAGAAAGAGTATGTCCTTCCCTCTATTTTCGTAACGGTAAAGCTTTTTGCCAGCCTATTTTTACAGTAACGAAACGCAATGAAAAAAAAAACCAATATAAGAACAGTAGACAGCACTACGAAAAAAGTATGTTACAGACTGTAAAATATATCCAGAAATTATTTCAATAAATAAATAGAATGTTGCACAAACTGCGCCATATGTTTGTGTAACATTCTATTCAGTTTCAGTGTGAAAATAGTATTTGTCGTAATAGTACGAAACTCGTTACGTTAACTGAAGTTTCGTTGGCTCAACAAAAGTTTAATTAGGTCAACGAAAATATGTAATTTTTCGTAAAATGTAAAGCAGCATCTCCTAACCAAAATGGTTCATAAAATTTTTGCCCCTTCTCAGAGTAGATTTTGAATAATTTATCAAGGCTTTCGTAGCTTTACGTAAGACTTTCATCACTTATTTCACGAAAAATTTCGTAAGTATATGAAACTAAATTCTTTTTACGAAAACTCTACATAAAATAATTCATATTTGTCGTTACTAAATGAATCTTTTCATTCTTTATTAAGTTTATGATAAAGTTAATTTGTTTTTCAAAACTTTTCATTGAATTATGAAAAAAATTATAAAGATACGTAAATAAATTATTAAATAATCTTACTTTTACATATCTTTATGAACATTTTAATTGATTGAAAAAAATCAAAAGTTGAATGGCTGGAAAATTATAGGTTTTTCTTCAATCCTGCCTCCAAATGTGGGCGAGGCTGAAAGCCTTGTAAGAACAAAATGTAGAACAATGCGTTTTCTACATAAAATATTGAGCAACATATTTTCAATTTCGAGCAAAAATATTGAGTAAACTGCAATTGAACATTTACTTTTAAAATAGATGGCACACCCACTGGAAGAGGTTTACCAATTAAATTTTTCTTTTTAGTGTCTTACGAAATTGGCGGACCGCCCCTAGTGGGCGTGGCATCGATTTTAAGGGTAAACCTTCAAATGCAATTTATACAATATTTTTGTTCCAAATCGAGAATTTTTTATATAGCATATTATGTAGAAAATACGTGGTTCTACATTTTATTCATACAAAGTTACTTAATATATTATTCATACAAAGTTACTTAATATATATACTGCGCTGGAAGTAGTTGCACATTTAGACCGATTGTGGGCGTGTCTGTGGGCGGATTCAAAAAGTTTTAACACTTGTATTGCTTCGAATGACAGAGAGCCTACGTATAGAATTTCAGTTTTCTAGCTCAAAATGTAAGGCCTAAAAATTGGTGACATACGGACGGACGTGGCTCATTCAACTCAGAATTCGGTCCCGGTCATTATGCCCTTAAGGTCTTGGGGGTCTATCTTTATTAATTCTCTATGTTACATTTTCACCTGTATCAAACTTAATATACTGCATTCCTGTGAAATAGGGTATAATAAAATTATTGAAAAGGGCTAAATGCAGCGCCCCTTTTTTATTGAAGGAATTTTTTAACTGGTAACATCTGAATACAATATAATTTAATAAAAGCTCAAACTTAACAGCCAAGGCTTATGACGCAATTCGGAACTTGACAGTGTTCAATTCGGGTAACCAACGATTCGCCTATAGGCGGATAATATAACCAAAATTAGCATATACAGCCGTTGTCAGCTAATATGAAACGATTTTATTTTTGCACTATTGGCGATGCGATGATGAATGATACTTGTTTAGCCAAATCAGAGGTTTAAGTATAAAAAAATGTTAAAAACCATAATGTGTCTTTTAAAATTGAGTAAAAAGCTTTGATGTTTTTAAAAGACAACTCAAATTTTTTGAGCATAACAAATAAAAGTTAACATTTTGATAGTTGACTAAGAAAATCCATGTTTCTATTTAAACTCGGAATCGGTTGTTATAAGCTGTCAACGGGTGTAAGTACCTAACAAATACCTTCCGCTAGTCTGCCAGCATTTGTTTGAGGCTAAGGCAAATAATAGTAAGCTAAACACACGTTTTTTTTGCAAATCCTCAATCAAAAATATAACCACTCGAATAGTATTAAATGAAGGAGGTTATGGCCCTAACACAAACCTGTGGGTGCCCGTGTTAGACGTTTAGCATGCGGCAAACTTGTGTTTACTACGCCGGAGGTCTGGGTTCGATTCCTGCCATCGTCACCTGAAAAAAACTTGTTCTTTTTCACGGTCCCCATCTCCGCGAGGGTCTGACAAGCCCTCCGAGAGTATTTGTCTTGAAAAACTTCTCAAAGTGCCGTTCGGATTCGGAAAAAAATTGTAGGTCCCCTTGTACGTAAAGAAATTAACACACCAGCATACATTGTTGAGAAGTTGGCCCTGGTTCACCTCGAGCTGTTGCGAGACTCTATTTATTTATATTTATAGATGTACTGATAGCCTGATAAATAAAATAAACCAGTGAGTAAGTGCAACAGTGCGTATGTAATAGCTTCGGTCCACCTGTAGCGGACCGCGGTATACCCTTTTCCTATTCCTATTCTCCTTTCCTTTCCATTATCCTTTCCATTCCTATTTTCCTTTACATTCCTATTATCCTTTACATTCCTATTATCCTTTACATTCCTATTATCCTTTACATTCCTATTATCCTTTCCATTCCTATTCTCTTTTCCATTCCTATTCTCCTCTCCATTCCTATTCTCCTTTCCATTCCTATTCTCCTTTCCATTCGTTTATTTGTTTGTTTTCCATCCCGGTCCCGTTACCATTTTCATCATTTTAAGTAGAAACAAAAAATTATTTCTTATAAGTTTTTGTTTACTTTTTTTCTAACCCCTTTAACCGAAATTCAATATAAGCATAGAAATATCCAAGTTTGCGGCTTAAATGTACGCAAAACTGTAATTTTTTAGTTCAAATTCAATAATTTTGTGAAATCGACCTCTAAGGATGGGCATGGGCAAAAACTTTGTTAACTCTCCTATCCCACATTGTAAAATGCTGATGGCATTGTTATTTTTTGACATCTTATAAGTAATTCAAACTTCAAAAATGGGCTTGGTCCAATCGCCCCTAACTACTAACTATCAATTATAAGATATTTCCACAGATATTTCAAAGTTACACTTAAATGTTTAAATTCATTATTTTTGAAAAATGGACCCCTAAAAGGGGGCGTGGCTAAAAACTTTATACGAAAGAAATCTGGATTGAGGTCTCGTTTCCTAACGTGCCACTTTTTTGTTTCATGCTTTCCTAAATAAGGCTCAAGGCCAGTCGAAATTACGTTTTTTGGAATATTTTAGGTTTTTCTTCAATCCTGCCTCCACATGTGGGCGAGGCTGAAAGTCTAGTAAGAACAAAATGTAGAACATTGCGTTTTCTACATAAAACATTGAGCAACATTTTTTCAATTTCGAACAAAAATATTGAGTAAACTGCATTTGAACATTTACGTTTAAAATAGATGGCACGCCCACTGGAAGAGGTTTACCAATTAAATTTTTCTTTTTGGTGTCTTACATTCATTAGGAGATGCTAAATGTTAAATTTCAGCCTTCTAGGACGTTTTACAGTTTTTAAATCTCTGGAGGCAGTTGCACATTTAGATCAATTGTGGGCGTGTGTTTGGGCGTGTGATCATATGAACTCGATCATATGAACTCGATCATATGAACTTAAGGTCTTGGGTGTCTACGGTGAATATTTCTCTATGTTACAAACTATGAATCAAACATAATATTCCTCCTATCCTATGGAATGGGGTATAAAAATTACTAAAACAAAAATCACGTGTATTTGCTAAAAAAGCAGAGACCCAAGTAACATATTCATATGAGTGAGTGACATCATGCCAGGCACTCTTTGCTATACCCCATTCCCCATCCCATAGGGTAGGAGGTATATTAAGTTTGATTCATAGCTTGTAACATAGAGAAATAATCACCGTAGACCCCCAAGACCGTAAGGGCTTATGATCGAGACCGAATTGTTAGTCGAATGAGCCATGTCCGTCCGTCAGTCTGTCGGTAATTTTAAGGCCTTAAATTTTAAGCTAGGAAGTTGAAACTTTATATCTGTTCTTTCGAGGTCCCGAAGGTCCATTAATTTTCAAACTTGACCTGGTCCAATGAAATTCCAGTCCACTTATTTATTTTCAGCTCTCTAGCTTGAAATTTAAGGCGTAAGAATTGTTTACATACGGAAGGACGGACGGACATGGCTTAATCGACTATCCTGTCGGTTCATTTCATTCATATCTCAAAAATGTCTTGGGGTTCTACGGTCATTATTTCTCTATGTTACAAACTATGAATCAAACTTTATATATCTCCTGCCCTATGGGATGGGGTATAAAAAAACGATGATGTCTGTGGGGGATGTGACAATACGGGGTTGGAGTCAAAATTACTTTTGTAGAATTGTGCTTCAAAATTGCAGCTACTAAAAAAATTATATAAATGCCACCTTTACCAAGCGATACAATGAAATTTCATGCTAAATGTCAGGTTTCAGCCCTTAACAATGTCTTTTAATTTCAAAAGTACAAGAAGTAGCTGCAAATATACAACGATTTTGGGAATGTCTGTGGGCGGATTTAAATAGTTTTAAGCTTTGTATTGCTTCGGATGACAAAAAGGTTTCGTACAAAATTTTAACTTTGTAGCTCAAAATTTAAGGCATTAAAGTTGGTGATAGATTATATGACCAAGATTATGATATATTATTTTGGCCACATAGATTATATGGCAAAAGGGGTCTCAAGGAGTCAATACGGCTGAAAATACATGACTTAATAAATTCGGCTGTCGGTCTCGATCATAACGGTTATTATTTCACTGTGTTACAAACTATGCATTAAAATAAATATATCCTGCGTCTGAAAACAAAACTAGTTGGCGTTCAGAGTTCAGAAAAGTCCTGCCCTCCCCCCCCTAACCAACATTTTATCGATTTGTAACTTGTATGCTCCTCGCGTCTTATTTTGTATGTAGAATAGAGCACATTTTTGGATTGGCCTCTCAACGTTTATTGAAGCTTGCTGTTGTCTCACTTGTGATGAGGGTTGGAGAATACGTTCTTCCAAATTATTCAAAGTTCCTGCCTGTTAAATAACCAAGTTCTTTATGAATTCTTCTCTATGGAAATGATTCCATAAAAGTAGGGTCCGGATATCTTGCAAGTCAGCGATCTCCAATCGACTGAGAAATTAGAAATCGCTGACTTACAAGATATACGCCTGCTGTAGGTAGCACCAGCGTTACCGATGGACAATTTGAAAATGTCGCCAAAAAAAGTCGCATAGCCAAAAAATTCGTCCCACTTAAAAAAATACACTATTGTTTAAATTTTAGTGAAAAAAAAAAATCGTGGCACTATAGAAAAAAAAATACTTAAATTTGTAGTCTCAGACCCTCTGCGCCGCTCACTTGATACCCAAAATAGTGAAAAGGACAAAGAGTTAGCTTAATGTGGAATAAAAACTTACTTCTTGCAAAATCTTTTAATAGCGACCTTCAACTTCTACATACATATTAAAATATTGAGTTGAGCATCAGACAAGACATGATCATCTCCATCATAACATGGCGTAGGCGGCTCATTTGCTATTAGCAGAAAAAACTAAGAGTTTCATTGCAGAGTTAGCTCCTTCAGTAAAGTTGTCAAAATCTTCGACTCAAGGAATTATAAACTCTCCCAATTTTCTCTCTTCACTCACAGAGAAAAACACAGGAAAAGAAGTTCGAGTTGTTCTCAGATGTCATTTTTCATAGAAAGATGCAAAACAACTGCCACACCCCACAGAAAAAACATTCAAAGTCACCAAATTTAGTGAGTTTAGGAAAGATTAACCCCAGACCTAAATTCACTGAAAAACTAATTTCTGGGGTTAGTCTCAGTTTAACTCGGAAACTCTGATGATCTTGAACTGAAAAACCAGCTCTATGTTGTCGCGCTCTCCGCCCTCGAGTATCTTATTTAAGAGGATCTGTTCCTCCATGTAGGGGGTCGTCCCGTCGGGGTTACCTCCCGGCTACGGAAAGAAAATATTAGACGGATTTACTGCTGAATAGAAAATTTATTCGACTCATTTATTTCGTTTAGTGAAATTGGATAAGCAAGAGGCAGATGTAATAATTTTTTTCAATTTGTGGCTGTTGTATGCGTTACTGATTTCAAAATTAAAAATGCGTCCCAATGTCGCCTGCTTTTAAAAGAAGGGTCCGAAAACTCCTTATTTCGAAATGTCGTCGCCCAGCGTCCCGAAAGTAGTAAAGCCGCCATTTGGCGACATATGTCGCCCATCGGTAACCCTGGGTAGCACTAATTTTTTATTATATTATGCAAAAAAATCATTTCCCAAAGGTTGCCCTAAAGCATTGACATCATATTTAGGAGCACCCTGCGTAATGTGTTGTCAAAGTCGAATTTGTGTGAAGTTTCCGATAAGAAATGTGAAAATCTTATACAAATTGGATCGAGTTTCTTCAATAAAAGGCATTAATACGATAAAACCACGAAGTGCGGTTTGTTTAAAAACTGACATCCGCTTTTTGGTGATTCCTTGGGGAATATCTGAGAACCAACTTACAACTAATTGGATGGCTCTTGTGAATGGCGGAGCATTTGGCTTCGCTTGACCGATTAACTTGTCTTTCAAGTAATTTCGCTTGATAACGATTTGAATTAGCTGTTTCGGTTGGGTGGAAGTTAAGCTGATAAATTAAACGTTAAACTTTTAAACTCAGCATCTTCAAAGAATCGAAATCAAGGGTACCTATTAAAAAGTGTTATGCATTTTTGGATTAGAATTGAAGCGATCACTTCAATTCTAGTAATGAAGGGATCGCTTGGATAGTAAAATGCCTATCTAATTAGTAGGACATGCAGTAGGTAGAGCCCTGGATTGTAGAGTCATTTGGGGTAAAAGTGTGCAGTGGATAAGAGAAAGAAAATCTTTAAATGCACAACTGAGCGCCTTGTCGAACGACACCAAAAAAATAAGTTATGGATAATCTTACAACAACACCTTAAGTAAGATAACAAAGAGAAAGAACCAATTATTTTAGTTAAAGACAAGTGGGAAAGTGCAACAGTGCGTATGCAAAAGCTTAAGTCCATCTGCGACGGATTGCAAAATATCCAACCATACCAAAAAGAAAACTATCACGCCTCCAAAAAGTGGGCGGGATATAAAAACATAACTGTTGAATGCTTCGTACTATAGGTGGTTGCTTACATTTCGGACTAAAACTTCCCCCTTTTAAACTGAAAAATCTTTTTTCTAACGCCATGCTCACAAAAGTGGGTAGAGGCACATACCTACTACATGTATACAAGAAAGCTAGAGAATGTAATCTCGTTGAAAAATTAAATAACACAGCGTTCGTGTTCGTTACTCAAATTCGAATGCCGGGAATCATGGCGCTTGTCCACGCTGCTCCAGTTCCCTTTTTCTTTTTTGAATTTCGAAATAGCCAGCTTAACAATTTTTATAAGTTACCAGAATTGACTGAGGGCGGTAAGTTTAGTAAAAGGCAATAATATTACAACCCGGCCGATCAAGAAACAAAAAGTTACGAACGACTATAGTTGCCGCTCTGACATATACGTACTCTTAGGTTAAGGCGACTGACAGATGTTAGTTACTTCAACACACGACGATTCCCCCGGCTCTAGCCACATGCTTATTTCATTAGCTTCTACAATACCATTATACGGAAGTTGAGTCAACTGACAATTTTCCACACCCCTCACCACATACCGATTATTAGGCAGTACCTTATAAATTAAATACGGCCCACGGTACTTCGGTATGAACTTCTTATTTTGCCCTACAGTTGTATCGATATGTCTTATGACAACAAAGTCCCCAATCGAGTAAACCCACGCCAGCCGACTGTGTTTAAGGAAATTCTGTAAACTATTATCTTGATATTTTTCTATATTGCTTGAAGCTATTCTCGTCCGAATCTCGTTGTTTCATGTTTTTTCACATTTTCCACATTTATCATCCAAATATTCGGTAAGCTCATCAAACAATACAACCCCATCGGTTTATCCCGAATTATAATTGACTAGGTGTCTCTTTTGTAGTAGGTACTATGAACGGTGTTATATATACCATATTCAACTTGAACCAACTTTGATGCCCAATCTGCATGTTGAATGGGCTCAGCAAATTTGTTGAGCATTGCTTTAAGGACTCGATTTACCCGTTCCACCTGACCATTTGCTTGAGGAAAGGCTACCGCTACCTTAACGTGGGCAATTTTGTTTGCCAACAGGAAATTTTTAAACTCAGACGAAAGCAAGAAGCTGCTGAATTCTTGCGATGTAAAATAAGAACCACGATCGGAGATAATAGTAACTGAAATATTTTTCTAACGCACCGCATACTTCCTTGGTACTAGTCGAATTGACAGGGTACAGGCGAACCAATTTCGAAAATGCACCGATAACTACTATAACATGCTAGCGTTTCGAAATCAGTGAGGCCAGCGGGCCAAAGTGATCCACATAAACAGTATCAAAAGGAAGTGGAACTTTAGGTATATTGAATAAATTATATGCTCGTTTGAGCGAGCCGGTGCCGAGTTCAAAATACATTAAATACAATTTTTTATAAAGTGACCAATAGTTTTTTCGTATTTGATTATAACATTTGTACATTCTTAAATGACCTATTTTCTCGTGCATCGTCTGATTGACATTGCACTCCATTTCCTTTGGTACATATAATAATTGAAAGTCTGAATCCGTTTTCTTAAAAACAATACCGTCAAAGAGCTCAAATCCCTCGAATATCTCTAATTTTTGCATCACGATTTTGCGTCAAATGTATCTGGAAATCTATATCGTCGCTGTCTACAGCGGCAACAATCTGGCATTTATTTTCATTATCCCGGAGACTGTAAGCACTTTCAGAGTTAGGTGCTTTTGGATGACATCGGCTCATGGCATCAACTTGGCCCATAGAAACACCACTTCGGGGTTGGATTGAATAGTTAAAATTTTCTATTTCAAGAGCCCACCGGGCTATTCTCGGATTTACCTGTTTATACCCGACCGAGGGTATATTAATTTTAATATACTGGGTAACATACTTTGTAACACAGTAAAATACTCACGGTAGACCCCTAAGACCTGTTAGAGATATGATCGAGACCGACGCCTGAGTCGATTAAGCCATGTCCGTCCGTCCGTCTGTCCGTATGTGTGAAGTTTTTAGGTCATTAGAATTGAGCTAGGATGCGCAAACTTGGAGTATATCTTGGTTCTTATTTTGTACAGACAGAGTGTGAAAATTAGCTAAATCCGCCGACGACGACGCCTGCTACTGGCTTGAATGTAAGACAACCTCTATTTCAACTTTTCTTTCAAAAAGCCTTTTGGTCAACTTAGACAAGGCGTAGCAATTCAAATTTTGGTATAGAGCAATAATGGCCCAAAACCTCTAAGAGGGCAAAAATCGGACCGCCCACAATATGCCTACTAATCTAATAATATTACCAACCAATAATATTACCGACCATGCCCACTAATCTAATAATATGGTAATATTAGATCTTTAAAAACCCGATTTCTCGGAAAGTTTAATCCAAATTGAAAAAAAATTGTATAACAGATATTCAAGATATAACTATTTTCTAGGTTTGCCCGATACAAAGTTTTGAGCTCCGCCCACTTTTAAGGGGCGGAAACGGGTTTTTATAACCCATCCCATAGGACAGGAGGTATATTAAGTTTGTCACATAGTTTGTAACACGGTGAAATAATAATGGTGGAACCCCAAGATCTTAAGGGCATATGATCGAGACCGAATTCTGAATCGAATGAGCCATGTCCGTCCGTCTGTATGTCACATGTTTTTAGGCCTTAAATTTTGAGCTAGGGTGCTGAAACTTCGTACGTAAGGTCCGCGTCATGCGAAGCAATACAAGTGTAAAAATTTTTGAAATCCGCCCAAAGACACGCCCACAATCGGCCTAAATGTGCAACTACCTCCAGAATTTTCAAAACTATAAGACGTGTGGGGTGCCGTGGCGTAGTGGTTAGTGTGTGTGCTTACTACGCCGGAGGTCTGGGTTCGAATCCTTCCATCGTCACCTGAAAAAAAAAGACTTGTTCTTTTTCACGGTCCCCACCTCCGCGAGGGTTTGACAAGCCCTCCGAGAGTATTAATTGTCTTGAAAAACTTCTCAAAGTCCCTTTCGGATTCGGCAAAAAATTGTAGGTCCCCTTGTATGTAAAGAAATTAACACACCAGCATACATTGTTGAGAAGTTGGCCCTGGTTCACCTCGAGCTGTTGCGCCACTCTATTTATTTATTTATTTTTTATAAGACGTTCTAAAAGGCTGAAATCTAACATTTAGCATCTCCTTATAAATGTAAGACACAAAAAAGACAAATTTAATTGGTTAACCTCCTCTAGTGGGCGTGGCATCTATTTTAAGGGTAAATTTTCAAATGCAGTTTACTCAATATTTTTGCCCGAAATTGAAAAAAATTTGTTTAATATTTTATGTAGAAAACGCTTAGTTTCACATTTCGTTCATACAAGACTTTGGGCCACGCCCATTTTTGGAGGCAGAATTGAAGAAAAACCCAACATTTTCCAGAAAAACTTAATCTCGACTGGCCTTGAGCCTAATTTAGAAAAACCTGAAACAAAAAAAGTAACAGGTTAGGTAAATTAGACTTCAGTCTAGATTTCGTTCATATAAAATTTTTAGCCACGCCCCCTTTTAGGGGTCGATTTTTCAAAAATATTGAATTTGACCCAAAAAATTTCATTTATACGTACACTTAAGTGTAACTTGGAAATATCTGTGGAAATATTTTATAATTAATAGTTTGTAATTAGGGGCGGTTCGACCACGCCCCTTTTCGAAGTTTGCATTACTTATAAAATTCCAAAAAATAACTATGCCATCAGCATTTTACAATGTGGGATAGGTTGGAGTATTCAACGGTCCGTTTTACGGACTGTTACTTCTGCGCACACACTGTAGCACTTACTCACTAGTTAACCTTAGATCTATCATGAAATCAAAGGTGAAACGCGGGTTGCAGTGAAACGGGGTCAGTTTATCTAATTTTTATTTAGAAGTCATATGGCTTCCGCTCGATATTTTTAGGTTGTAAGTAGGTATCAGCTATAATTTTTCTTATTAGGCACATCAGAATAAGACTTGTTCAGTCGCGGACAAATATCAACTCCTAAGTCTCGCGACCCATTTACATCTATAGTACATAGTCTCTCAAAAAAACTATCAACACAACCAGCAGGCATAGTCTTCCTTTCAATTGAGTCAACCTCACACGCTTTTAACGCGCTTAACATAGGGGACCCCTGACGTTTGCTAAACTCACTAACATCTTTTCCAAATTAACAAATTTAAATGCCTGAGAACACATAAACCTTTCAATTATTTTATTAGAGTTATCTTTAGTTTGTACAAGACAAATATTGAATAATTTTATGAAGTTGCGCCCCAAAATTACTGGCATTATAATCGTTTCGTTAGGTGTAGCTACAAAAGAAATGATTTTAGATTCGTAACGAAACTTTACTAAGCACGATACATACCGTAAGTAAGTATTTTCAATTTTCCAAGACCGCGAAATTTAGCCGGTACTAAAACATCTGACAGTTTAATTGAAGCTGGAACTCTTGAACGACGAATAAGGTTTATCGGACTACCGGAGTCAATAAGAGAAAAGGGATATATGTACTCAGGATCACATATCCCTTTCCCAATCAATTAAAGTCACCCTTACCATTTGCATTACACGGACGGCTTCTGAAATATCGTCGGTGGCATCAGGGTTGGATATCATCGCTGAAGTTCCCACGGCAGCGACCGTCTTGTTACATCTCAATTTGGGACAGTCCCTGTGCTGGTGTCCCATCTGATGACAGGTGAAGCATGCTCCAGTGGGCCTTGGTGGTTTCGGGCAGGCGCTTTGGTAGTGTCCAAACTGCGAACAATAAAAGCACCTGATCACTTTCTTCCCAGCAGCATTAGTGACAACAGTACTCCTCGGTTTATCTCGGTTTGTTGATGTTTATGTTAGCACTTTGCTTGCTAATATTCTTCGCTCGACGTTGCTCGTATCGATCCATTCGGTGAAATAATTCGTCGATTAAGTTAGCTCCATATAGAAGGGTGGCCCTGTTGGTATTATCTTGGATTTCGATAATATTTAAATTATGCTTACAACTAACTAACAATAAGTTACAAATAAAAGCCTCATCAGCACCGAGTTCATTGATTCAACCTCAGTGCATGACCGACCGACGCAAGGTGCAATGTAGGCAGAACGTTTACTGACCTGCTTCTGGTTCACTGTTGCGGGCAACGGTCATGTATTGCTGACTGCCAAGATAACGCCGGCCGCAGCACTTATTGTAGGTTGCCAGCCAGTGTAGCTAGTCAAGATACTGCCAGCCAAGATAGTGTTCGAACTCAAGAAATCGTTGAACTTAGTCGGAAGGCTAAATGCAGTGAATCGTGTTTGGGTTCCAGGTCACACTGCCAGGCTAGGCTCAGAAGAGGTTTTCTCAGGACCTGAACCTGCCATAGGCCTGCCTGTATCTATTGTTACGTCTGCCACGGATACTTGGGTTTCTCGTGAGCACAGGGCTCGCTGGTGGGAATGCAATGGGTGCAGATAGACTAAACGACTACGCCCGGACATTTGCGAGGGGTCAGCGTCTTTTATTCTATCGCTTATAAGAATCGATTGCAAACTTCTTGTAGGCGTCCTTACCGGCCACTAAGCTTTTGCTAGGCACTTGAATGTGTTAGGCTTAAGCGAAACCACGACTTGCCCTGCCTGTGGAGAGGACGACGATACAGCGGAATACTTCCTTTGTAGTTGCCCTGCCTTTGCTCGCATCAGGTGACGGAGCTTTGTGGCTGACGTGGTGAGTGTAGAACACCTAAGCTCTTCATCACTGAAGCTCCTTCTCATCTTTCTTCGAAAGACGGGTAAACGAAATATATTAATGTAAGGTGTCTGCATGGTAGTACAATGGACCAGTAGTTGTGTCTGAGTGCTCCATCGGATAGCAACCTCCAACAAAAACGTAAAACCTCACAAGAGGAAACCTCAGCTCCCTTGCGATGTCTAGCTTAAAGATAAGAGCATAAATACTGTTCTGGTCTTAGGTTGATGCATGTATCAGGAGATGATGACGGTATTGGAAATTATTGGTCGCGGTGTGCATTAAAGGCTAGAACAGTGCACATGGGATGATCGTCAGCATGGTATTATTTATGACTGTCGGGATCGGGATTATCCTAAACAAGTCATAGATTTCTTGGTCCACTAATAGAAGTGCGACCAGAAATACAGCTCGATGATGTTTTACTCCACCCTTCACTGTCATGAGTTTATACAGCTGTAAAAGGTCTTCTTGATCGGCTGGTATCTCCAGATGTGATGGCAGGTGGGCCCTGATCGTTTTTAGTTCGGCCTGGAGCTGACTAGCAGATAAAAGGAGTGAACTCATTTTGCTGTGATGAGTATCCGTCATTACGTCAATGATAGCTGATTGCATTTTTTGTATATTGATGATCATAATTATCAGTTGTGAAGACAGTGACGTGACTATTTGATATATTTTATTTTGATAACTGTCTTCACCGTTGTCACGTATCCTTGTGGTTATTTTCTTAAGTTGCTTGTTTATGTCATCGAATCTGGTTTTTATTGTTGATTGGTCTCGTTTCATTTAATTGATGGTAGAGTCGACAACTGAGGTTTAGTTCCGCAGTAAATCCAATAAGTGGCTTTCGTTTGTATTTACTTGGGCTATTGTGTCCGTCATTTGCTCAGCATTTTCTAAATCCAAGACTCCAAAGAGAGAATTAGCTATTTTTAATTAGATTAACTGCTCCTCTCTTGGATCATTTGGTTGGCAAAAGGGTACCTTCCAGCTGTTATTCCTTCATTATGTGTTGGAATTGGTTAAGTGTATTCGTGCAAATACTCTTTTGTTGTAGTTCTTGACATAAATGGCGTAGTGTCACTGTTCCGTTAAGTAATGTTGCATACTCGTCTATCATTGGCTCCAGGTTGTAGTGGATGATGAAATTCAATTCGCTTATCGCTATTCGTGCTGAACTGATTACTTCGAAGTAAATTCCCAATTTAGAATCAAACTTATTAATTTCGATATTTTTGCTCAGTACTATTGGCAGGATGGGAAACATTGTTAGTAATGCCATAACATTAGCGCCTCCAGATGTTCTTCGCCTTTTGGGTGGCATTCTATTTGCATATTCTGACTGTTGAGACTCATTTACTTGTGTTTTTCCCAGGTGACGTGGAATTATTGACATCCTCTTCCTCAATTACACTTCCCAAACTAAACATTACAAATGCAAGTGTTAAAATTAAAAAGTACCAGGTGACCAGTGTAACCGTACTTAAATAAAAAAAGTCCCTGGACATATTTATGTGGAATCCCAATTTTCTTCCCTAGTCACCAGTTTTGTACTTGTAATTTATTTAACAATGTTTTTTTTATGCACAAACTCTAAAAAAAACTTGACGATATTGAATGGGAAAAGGGGTTAACTTACATGCCTAGTATTTGTGAAGTTATTTTTGTAAAAAGTTATCCCAAAAGGCAAAAAAGGTTTTATTACCAGTAAAAAATTATATTAATGGGATTGGCTTTTAAGGACTGCACACATGAACGCAGGCGAACGAATTGAGCAATTGCGTACAAATCTTTTTAACCTTAAGACTATTGCACATTTTTTTAGAGATATATTATGGAAACCCAATTATAGTTGCGTAATTGTTTTCATAGAGTTTGTGGAGAATGAGCAGTCGTTGCGAATTGTAAATAAACTTTGACAGTTCACGACGGGAGCCTTTTATCGTGAACACAAAAGCCTTTTGTCGTGAACACAAAAAGATACATTTTCAGCTTGGGACACAAGGCTACAGAAAAACGCGCGCCAAAAAACAGAGCGATTTTCTACAGCAAGCATACTCAACAATAATTTTCTGTGCGGTTCCTATCAGTTTTGATAAAAATTTAATTTTCATCGATCAAAAAAAAAAGAGTTTGCAAGGTCTTTGTGGTAAACTCAGCACACAAACAATCGATTGCTGTGCGATTCCAGTAAATTGTGGTGGAAACCGTCATTTTTATCGATAAATAAAACAAATCAATTTTTTATTGTGCGGCTCAAAAGAGTTGCAATTTGGAAATTTGTCGCAAATCGAGTCTTGCGATCGCGACTTATTAGACGCAATAGTGTGTTGTCTAATATTTCAACGCTTGTGCATTCGGACTGCAATTAGTCGCACGTTTTTCTGACGCCGTGTGTCCCTGGCCTACACGCCATTTTTGTGAAACCAGAACCTAAAAAATAAAAAATGTCCGATTTGCTGCTGTTCAATAAAAAAGAACTCTAAAATTGATTTGTTCGTAATTAAGTTACTCAATTGCAGTTTGCACAAGTTATATCTTTTTGAAGGAGGAAATTTTTAACACACCAATGAACACAGAGCTAGAAGTGTCAAAATTTCGCAGGCAAATTAATGTCCGGGACAATAAATCGTGAACGAAATGAGGTGGAGAGAATTTGAGTACAGTAATGTCAGTAAGTAAAGTTATGATTTTGCTGTTGAACAGCGTACTGCAAAACGAAAAGAACGGCGAAATTTTTCGTTTATGATTTCGTTGGGTCATTTTTGTATGGGACTTTTAGTTTCACTTTAATCTGCATATCTAATGCCCTTAAGAGGTTACTCGATAAAGAGTGTCCCGGAGTCAAAGCAGTTAAATCATTTGCATCGCAGGAAATAGGCATCAAAGGTCTTGAATTCAAAATAGCCTCAATTCCAATGAGTGCTGTTTCTAACTCCTCATACGTAAGTGATGCTGCCGATACACTTTTTATCAAGAGGTGTTTTGCTGATTTTACTGCCACTTCCCAGAGGCTTCCAAAGTGAGGTGCTCGAGGTGGTATGAAGTGGAACTGCATGGCTCTTGTTACTGCAATCCTTTAATATTGTTATCCGTGCCCGTTTTGAGAAGATTGAGTCCTTCAATTCAGACAGTTGATTGTAAGCTCTGACAAAGTTTGTGGCATTGTCACAGTATAGATTTTGCACGTGTCCCCTGCGACCAACGAATCGTTTCAACGCTCCCAGAAAGGCTTCAGTTGTCAAGTCACTTACGAATTCGATGTGCATTGCCTTGGTAGCATAACAACAAAATATTGCGATGTAGGCCATATGGGGTCGTTTTTTGCGAATTTTGTAATGAATCCAAAATGGTCCAAAGTAGTCGACTCTTGAATTGATGAACAGCCTTGATGGTGTTATTCTTGAAGACGGCAGATTTCCCATTACTTGATTAAGTAAATCTGGCTTGGCTCTGGCACATCTCACGCAGTTTTTTACGATTGATCGAGCCATTATTTTTCCTTTAAGTGGCCAAAGCCTTTGTCTTGTATGTGCTAATACTGTTTGTGAACCACATTGCATATTAGTTTGGTGAATATGCTGCATCAATAATTTTGTTAACGGATTATTGTATGGTATTAGCGTTGGATGTTTAGCGTCAAACGAAAGTGTTCCGTATTCTAATCAGCCTCCCACTCGAATAACTTGTTTATCATCAAGAAATGGAGAAAGACTGCTGATGTGACTATTACGTTTTAATTCTCTGTAAGTCATCAGGTCACTGATTTCTTTTTTAAAATCGAATGCCTGTATGGCCTGAACTATAATTGCAGTTAGTGCATCTTCCAGTTCCTTAGTTGTCAACACAATGTTTGTGATCATATCCTTTAGTTGGGGGGTCGGTAAAGATTGTCGGTTTCGTCGCTCAACAGAATTCTTGGCGGCCTTCGAACAGCTAATGAAACGCAGAACGTAACCAACTGTTCTATGAAGTATGGTAAATGAATAGCGATGATTAATTTTATAAATCATGTCCTGGGATACGCGCTGGGTTACTGCTGCTACAGGTGGAGCCTTTCGTTTCCGTTCCAAGTTATCCGAAATTGTAATCTTTTTGTTATATCTTTCGGGCCACTTTCTTTCATGACCATGTAGAAAGAGAGGTCTGTAGAGCCAAAGGGTACATGAAGAAATTTTCGCCGGCTGCAGTCCTCTAGATAAAACATCCGCAGGATTAAGTTTCGATGCTACATGCCGCCATTGCTCGGACAGTGTCAGCTCCTGTAGTGCCGCAATTCGATTGGCCACGAACATTTGAAACGATGATGAAGGTGAATTAATCCAGGCAAGTACAATTTCAGAGTCCGTCCATAAGAAGGTGGGTGCATCTTTTAACCTTAAATCCGTTTTAATTCTTGCTGTTAATTGAGCTCCAAGTGGTGTTGCACACAATTCTAGTCGTGGAAATGTTTGCCTCTTGATTGGAGCCACGCGTGATTTGGAGCAAAGCAGTTTAACTATTACTCTGCCATCTTTCATTGTTGTACGCAGATACAGAACCGTACTGTAAGCCTTTTCGGACGCGTCACAGAACGTGTGCACCTGGATAAGTGTTGGAATCTCGTTGTTGAACATGTGGCGATGATATTGGAAATTGTTTAATCCTCCCAAGCTATTTCGAAATGACAACCACCGTGTATGTAGTTCTGCTGGTAACTCTTGATTCCATTAAATATTTAGTAGCCACAGCTCCTGAACGAATATCTTCGCTGTTACCAAGACTGGTCCCAGCATCCCCAGTGGATCGAATACCTTCGCAAGGCCTGACACAACCGATTTTTTTTGTCACTCGCTGTGTGGGGTCCAAATTCGTTTTTACACAGAATTGTTCCTTCAGGTGCCATGTTAAGCCCAATGCCTTGATTGAGACATTGGTTTCGTCACTGAAGTCTAGATCAACCTCTTGATCCTCCTAGCAATGTCTTGCAGTAATCAAGGATGATTTGCGCACCATTTTCGTAGCTTGAGTCCTGCTGCTCGTAATATGCATTGTAACTGGATCTGCATGTCCACAGCCGTTAACAGATTATCACTTCCAGCTTAGCCGTCATCGACGTAAAAGTTGTTGCGAAGAGCCTGTGCACCTAATGGAAATCTTTCATAATTCTCTTCCGCTAATCTATCCAAACACCTTGTGGCTAAGAATGGTGCCGCTCTTGTGCCATACGTAACTGTGTTTAGTACGTGCGTAACTGATAACATACGTAACTGATAGTATTTTAAAGGTTCCTGTTCAGAACTTCTCCATGCGATGAGTTGGTACCGTCTATCCTCTGGTTGTATGAGTACTTTCCGATATATTTGTTTGATATCGGGGCAGAATACATATTTGGCAATCGAAAAGAAGTAGTGCAAACAGTTCAGCTTGTACCGTCGGCCCGGCATACATGATATCGTTCAATGATAATCCTGATGAGGTTTTTGATGATGCGTCGAATACGACTCGTAGTTTAGTGGTGCTACTGTCGGCCTTAAGCACACAATGATGAGGAATAACGTAGTTTGGTCTTCCGATGGCATCGATGTTGATTGGTGTCATGTGACCCGGCTCTTCGTACTCTTCCATGAATTTTACGTATTGATCTCTTACTTCCTTGTAGTCTTCTTTCAAGGGCCAGAAATCTGTTGACTGCTTTTTCCCTTGATTGAGCTAAGTGATCTGTGCTCTCCCGAAATGGTAGTTTCACAGCAAAGCGTTCCTCATGGGTTCTGTGTGTATTTTGTGAAAAGTGAGATTCACATAGTTTGTCAGCTTTGGATAAGTTGCGACGTGTTGATTCAAAACGAGTTTCTTCAAAACTCCATAGTCTTTCTATCATTTGATGGAGTTCGTCGTCATCTGTAGACATTCTACATGTTGCTACAACTGCTTCGGCCTCAGCTACCCTTCCAGCCAAAATCCATCCAAAAACTGTATTTTGCAGGATAGGTAAATTATCTGCTTACTGTATTTGTCCAATGGAAAGTAATTGATGGTAGAATTCTGCCCCAAGTAGAACATCTATTTTTCAGTGCGGTTAAAATCAGGATCTGCTAATGGAATGTTTGTTGGTATTGGCCACGATGATATGTCCAAGTGTTGGGAGGGCAAATGCCCTCCATCCCTTTCCCTTTTTGCATCACCAATGCCTTGAATGCTGAGTGAAGTTTTATTTTGTTGGAGGCCTAGTTTCTTCACTAGCCTTGTCGTGGTCAGATTCACTTGAGAACCGGAGTCTAAAATGGCTCTGCATTGCACCCTTTGTCCGTCCCTTGATATCAAATCGATGACGGCGCTGCTCAGGAGTACATACTGCTGCTTCTCTGACCGTCTAGAGGCTGCCAAAGTTATCGATGACCCTTCATTCTCGTAATGGGTTGCCTTGGGTTCCTTATCTTTGTTGGATGACTGCTGACTAATGGTCGAGTCCTTGCCGTTGGTTTCTAGGTGCAAGAGCGTGTTGTGTTTTTGGTTACATTTTAAGCAGCATCTCGAACCACAACTGCTAGCAACTTGTCCAGGTTTTAAGCAATTGAGGCAAAGCTTTTATTGTTGTACCACCTTTTTACGCTCTAGTGGCTTAAGTTGTATAAATTGCTTGCAGGTGAAGACCTTTGTTACATACCTTGCACTGCATTCTTTTTATTTGAGTTGATGATGCTGATGCACAAGATCGGGATGATGGCTCCTACTTCTTCTGTCCGATTGATTCCAGTGACTGGAATTGATTTTCCAAAAACATTAGGAACTCTGTAATTGATTGGAGTTCCTTTGGTTTTTTAAGTGATTGTTCGTACGGTATCCGTGTAGTGTGATCTACTTTGTTAACCAGTAAGTGTAGGAGAATAGGTTCCCATGCAGTTGTGTCCACTCCAATGTTGCTAAGTGCCATTAAACATTCTTGAGTAGTGTCGTGAAGATTCTTAATGGCTGATGCTGAAGGTTGAGCCTGAGTATGATTCGGCTGTCCAACTATTTTCTGCAGAAGCGTTGATGCAAGTACTCGCAGGCTGCTGTAGCGCTCTTAAGGGCTCGTCCATGCAGCCCTGTAGTTGTCCTCCGTCAAGGTGAGATGACGGATGAGATGTTTGGCTTCTCCAGTGAGATGGGTTTTTAGGTACCACATCTTTTGAACATTAGAAATGGATTGTTTGTCAACCAGTTGAACAATTTAAAAAAACTGTCCCCATTTTGTATAGTCTCCATCAAATTTGGGAATAGTAACCTTTGGCAGATTAAGTGCGCTCGGTCTTTCGAGACCTACAGAAACGTTTTATCCATGACCTTCTTTAGCTCCTTGTTGGGCCTTAACTGACAAAGCAACTAGGGATTCATGTACCCTATCCTCTATAGTGTGATACTCAGCTTGATCGTATCCCACTTTTGTTGGGTCGGCACTTGATTCCCAGATTGAGAAATTAAGTCTTTCGACCTGCCGCCAGAGGTTGGTGATGGTGCTGTGATTCAGTTGGTGATACTGCATAGGTTCCTCCTTATGTGATAATCCGTCGATTATTCTAGCTATTGAAAAACAAGGTTCATAATCTCTGTTGAGTATTTCCCTGTGAAATACTCATGGTCTTCCAGGACGTCGGGCAAGAGTTGGATCCTTGCATCTGTTTGTATGAATCGATCTCCATACTCCCGGAAACGAAGGAGACGCTCTTCAAAGTATGTCTTCGATGTCTTCCAATCTGCGGGATCTTTCTTGAAATTCCGCACGATCCGTTGAATTTCTTGGCTAGTTGCAAATTGTTCCACGATGAGCTGCTCGAACGCCATTTGTTGTTGTTGAATTTCCTATTATTATTTTATTAATTTCCTAATTTTGTTGTGTTTAAGATGACTAGATCACGTCGGGGTCCCCAAAAAAAGCATAATTTAAGTATATAAGGAAATAATAAAAATTAATATTTATCATTCACAAGAAGAATTTGATTGTTTTTTTTTTTTTGATTTTGAAGGTGTTTATTCATGAAAAGTCTTAACAATTTTTATAAGTACCTGCGAAGCCTTGGCTTTTCTGCAGGAGATTGTGTTTTTACATTTAAAAAAGTTACAGTAAGCTTAAGTGCACTTTTATTTTTTTATTTAAAATGTGTGTTTACTTTACGTTTGTGTTTCGTTAAGAAAATTTTAGCTTTAATTTATTTTTAATTTTAAGAATTCAAAAAGAAGCTTTTTATTTGTTTTTTCCTAGTTTTAAAATTTTCAATATTTACTAGATCTCTAGGTAATTCATTAATTATTGAAGGAACGCTGTATTTAAGTTGTCGTCTACCATAATTGTTGTGGTTTCTAGGTACTTGAAGCATACCCTGGGCCCGTCGTCTGGTGTTTATTAGATGATCAACTGGTCGAATGAAGCGCCCATCATCGTAGTACTCCAGAATTAATGTCATCTTGAAAATGTGGTCGACTCGAAGAACTTTAAAGTCGTTGCCATGACTTCGTTGATTATTGTTTTTAACTTGTTTAAGTACTGCGTTTTGAAGTCTCTGAAGCTTTTGAATGTGTGTTGCAGCTGCGTTTCCCCAAGCAAGAATGCCATATCTTAGTTTTGATTCCACTAATGCAAAATAAGCTTGCCTTAGGACAGGTTCATTGGCATGGTATCGCAAATGAGATAATGCATATAATGCTTTCTTTAACTCCATGCGTAGTTTATCGACGTGTTTGTCCCATATCAAGTGGCAGTCAATAATTACTCCGAGATATTTGTGACTTTCTACCAATTCAATAGCCTCATTCGCAGTGTTAGGACAGGCATCATTGTTTAGATATATTCTACTCTGCATAGGCTTAAATTGTGGACTTCGAATGTGCATCATTTTAGTTTTGGAAGCATTGATGACCAATCCATTATCGTGACACCATTTTATTGCAGCATTGAACTCTTTTCAATGCTGATGTCCGATCCGATGTAGCATCCTTATCCCCGTATCCAGACACCTGTGTGAGACCACAATCGCCGTATCATCAGCAAATGAAAATGGGATGCTGTCCTTAAAAACCCGAAGAAGCTCGTTGGTGTAAAGGATGAAAAGAAGGGGGCCTAGTTTTGATCCCTGTGGAACTCCATACTTCACTTCCTTTTTGTCGCTTATTACTCCCTTGATCTTTACACTGAACCACCTGTTGTGCAGGTAATCGCTAAGCCAATCAGCCATTACACCTCTAATGCCAATCCGCCGTAGCGCTTCTACTAAGCTATCATGGTTTAGTGTATCGAAAGCTTTACTGAAGTCCATGAACAGTACTAGGACATGATGGCATTTATTTAAGCTTTCATTCACACAGTTAGCGAATTCACCTAGCAGTTTCCCTGTATTTTTGTTTTTTTGGAATCCATATTGACTTTTATGTATCAGTGAGTGTTTGTCAATAAAACTTTGTAGCCTTCTCGAAACAACGCCTTCCAAGCACTTTTCTACAACTGGAAGTATCGATATTGGCCTATAGTTGCCTAGCTGATTTTTAACACCACCCTTATATATCGGCCGAACAATGCCAGTTTTTAGAGTTGAGGGAATTTTTCCCTGGGTCAGGCTGAGGTTGGTAAGTTTAGACAGAATAGGTGCAAAGATGTCCGAGTGTCTTTTGATATCAATTGCTCTAATGCCATCAATTCCGGGCGATTTATTTCCTCCAAGAAAACTTATTATTTTTCGCATCTCCTGTGTATCTGTTGCTTCAGCAAAGATAGAGTTTCCCAAATGAGTATTTATATGATTTGATGTAGTAAATCTACACTTATGAATAATATGTGACGCTTGTGTTGAGAAAAGTTGTGCACATTCGTTGGATAGCACCGTTATATCAGTAGAAAAATTTCTAATCAGGGTTTCATCAATATTCGACTTTTTCCTTCCTTGTGTTTTCACTTGGCCAGATCATTCTCCGACACGAACAAGTTTAAGTGCTTGGTCACAACAAAAAAACTATGTCAGGCTTATGTGCTTGATATAAGCCTTTAATTCGCGCTTCTTAACACACCCCCTTCCATAAGTTGGATTTGCTGTTGCAGCTCAAGCATTTCATTACGCATTCGCAACAAGTGTGCTTCATTGCTTTCCATGGTGGCAGGTTCACTAATGGATATGGCAGCAGGCACAGCAGCAGACACAGAAGCAACCGTATAGCATCAGATACGGCGGTACGTATGGCGTCGGTGATAGCAGTGGGAACTATTTCGCCAGCGGCGAAACAACAGCAGGCTTAGTTCCCATTTTATCAGTCGCATGTATTTCGTCGACAGCAGGGTTATTTTCCTCCGTTTTTAGCGTACTCACCATTATCCTCAGCATCATCTATGGGCAACAATTCACTATACAGCCGTCTCAGTTGAGTAATGGTGGCATTTTCCGGGAACTCGATGTTTGCTGCTAATAGTTGACTTTTAATGGTTTTCTTAGACACACGTTGGGCCATTATTGTGTTTATGTGTTTTCCCTTGATTTTTTTCCTTTAATTGATTGACTTTTTAATGGGTATTACCCCACATCTGAATTTGTAATCTCGTTGAAAAAGAAAAAATAACACAGCGTTCGTGTTTGTTACTCAAATGGTAATGCCGGAAATCATGGCGCTTGTCCACGCTGTTCCAGTTCCCTTTTTCTTTATTGAATTTCGACAGCTTAACAATTTTTAAAAGTTACCACAAGAAATGACAGAGGGCGGTAAGTTAAGTTAAGGCAATAATATGTATTACAAGAATGCTAATATCCACAACTTAACAAAAATTAATGCGCTAGCGCCATTATAACATAGCTAAAATTTGGAAAAAGTAATTTTTTAAATTAGAGATGGTCGCACATACAGGCCTGTAGTGGGCGTGTCTGTGGACGGATTCAGCCACAGACACGCAACTTTCAAACCTGACCTGAAGGACTGAACTTTCAGCTAACTCACCAAATTTCAGCTTTCTACTTTAAAATTTAAGGCCTAAAAGTTGCTTATATACAGACGGACGGACGGACGCACGGACGCAAGTTATATTTGGTTTTGAAATAAAATAAAACGAAACAAAACTCAAATGTTTAGATGTTTATTGTTTCAGTGCGGTCTTAAGACTGACTTAATTCTAACAATCGTCTTAACGCTAGGAATCATTTCCATCGTTGTTTTGCTTGTTAAGCTTATTAAAGAAGAGCAAAACAAAGAGGGAAATAAATTTTACAATAGTGGTTTCCCACGATTGGGCTGGTGCTTACTATTTCAGTTTTATGAAATATGAACCGCTTGGTATGTTAGCAGTGAAAACGAAAAGGTTCCCAGACAAAAACAAAATATGATAAGCAACCTATTTTGTTTTAATTCGTTTAATTTCGTCACAATTGTCGACGTTTGGAAAAGGTTGTGGGAAAGTTTACAATGCTTACATAACTCCTCCATCCCTTGTATTTAGATTCTCTTGAATATGATTAACAATTTTAACTTTGGGGGTTTCGGTTTTCTTTAATTTTATTAAAAGAACAACTATAAGGCTATAAAGATAAAAATTGATGTGGTTCCTAGCCCATAGTCAACAATTTTATGATACTTTAATTCCTGAATAGCTACAATGTTTTTTTTTTTTGTCTAGTTGCTATTTCCATTCACACAACGTCTAGTTTTGGCATCCCTGCCAAACTCGTCAGTCTGTGCAGGATGACGATGGAAAACTCACGCTGTTCCGTCAAGGTCGGCAAAGACCTCACCGATCCCTTTGATGTCAAAAAAGGATTAAGACAAGGCGACGCGCTGTCATGCGACTTCTTTAACATCATACTTGAGAGAATTGTGCAGAACTCTCGCGCCAACACCAGAGGTACAATCTTTCAAAAGTCCGTTCAACTACTCGCATACGCAGACGACATTGACATAATCGGGAGAACAAAGCGTGATGTCATTGAAGCTTTCGTGAGTATTGGGACGGAAGCGGCGAATATGGGCTTAGCAGTCAATGGGGGCAAAACCAAGTATATGCTGTCATCAAGAAAAGACACCCAACACCGACGTCTTGGACAAAACATCACCATCGACAGCCATAACTTTGAGGTAGTTAGGGACTTTGTCTACCTGGGTTCCGCTATCAATTCAGACAATGACACCAGCGCTGAAATCAAACGAAGGATAACTCTTGCCAATCGCTGTTTCTTTGGGCTAAGAAGGCAATTGAGTAGCAAAGCCCTCTCTCGAGCAACTTAAGTGTCCATGTATAAGACCCTCAACATCCCAGTCCTGCTTTACGTTGCAGAAGCATGGACCCTGTCAAAGGCGGATGAAAACACTTTAGGCTGCTTCGAGAGAAAAATTCTTCGGACGATTTACGGTCCCGTCTGCATAGTCGGAGAGTGGAGGAGGAGATATAACATCGAACTGTACGGGCTGTACAGCGATACCGACCTAGCCACATAAGTCAAAACACAATGTCTACGATGGCTGGGTCATCTAGAGCGGATGGACACCAACGCCCCGGCCCGGAAAATCTTCGAATCCACACCGCAGGGACGGCGAGGTAGAGGAGCACCGAGACTCAGGTGGCGCACGCAAGTGGAAGGCGACCTCAGCCAACTTCGCATGCGAAACTGGAGACAGAGCTGGCTGGCGAAGCTTGTTGGCTGAGGCCCAGGTCCACCCCTGACTGTAGCGCCGCCTTAACTAAGCTGCTATTTCCTCGAACGTAATTTGGTTTTCATACGCCGTAAGATTTTTCTTTTCGGGCAAAATAAATCTTTGTTTGCATGTGAAAACATTATTTTTGAATATCTGATTACTTATAGTAATCGTACAATTATTGAAAGTTCTGAAATAATTTCGATTTAAAATTATCTTCCTGCTATCGCAAGTACTTTTAAGTTTTTTATTCTTAGCATTTTTTATTATAACTGAGTAATCATCCAGGAATGATTTCTTCCTTTACATTTTTTATAAAATAGCAGTTATTTTTAAACAAACAATTTTTATTTAATTTGAGTTCCTTAATAGATTTGTTTTCCTCGAACGCATAAATACCCTTGTTGATTTCTCTTACATATTCGAGTTCTGTATCTATTTCTTTGCCTTCATTGTTTGGGATTGGAACAATCAATATTTTGTCTAATTGTATAATAGAAGTTAGTATCTTTATTGCGAAAATAATTTTATCATATTACTATATTTTGCCCCTGCAAGGTCGGGGTTAGAATAGCCTTGAGGTAAGGTATGCCTGTCGTAAGAGCCGACTAAAATCCACCGGAAGAAATATTCTTTAATGTTTCAACGGATGCTGTCGATGCTGCTCCATTTGGGGCAACTTTTGGCAGTAAGGTTTTAACTTATAGATGAATCTGAAGGTTAAATTAAAATCCAGAAGCGTCTGTCACACATTGTGCGGCTCACTGGTCGGCGTCTGTCTCCAAAGTGTATTTAAAAATGAAAATAGAAGTAACTTACCTATTTCTCATAAAAACGAAAAGTTAAAAAAAAAAATGGCAATGAACAAAACGAAAGATTTGATTACCCCAGGTGGCAGCCCAGCTATGCTGGAAAATCCACCCTCTTCGGAGGCAGGCTCTACGGATTCTGGGGAGAGCCTTTTATTGCTTATAAATCCTTTTGAGAAAAGGACAAAACTAAATCGATCACCACCACCTAGATCGAACATATCCGGAAAAAGCAGTCCACCGGTAAACCAGGACTCTGTGAAAATTAAAAGCTTAGAAAAGGAGAATAATGAACTCCGAGCTAAGCTTATTGAAATGGAGCGACTCTTCCAAGATCTAAAAATGGAAGTTGACTCTCTGCGAAAAGAAAACGAGGATATTAAAAATACTCGTTTAACGAAAGACTGTGAGGTAACGAAAGAGTGTGTAACACCGAACCGACCAGCAGTCGAATACTTCACGGACGAGGACGAACTTGCACTTGAGACCGATTCAGTCTTAAGGAAAAGGTCTAGCAAGAAGCGAAAGGCGAATTCCTCTCCCGAAGTAATACAAAAAGAAGATAAGCCCTCTGGCTCAAACAAGGCTAATCCAGAAGCGAAAATTCGTCCACCTCCCGCAATAAACATCGTCGGGATAGCAGACTTTGGGTTATTGCGCAACCTTCTTGCAAACACGGTGAGAACAGAAAACTATAAGCTTACCTCGCACCGAAATAACGTGTGGAAAGTAAATGTTGACAACGCCGATTCCTATCGCGCACTGTCTCTTAGACTGAATGCAGAAAGAATCGAGTGGTATACTTATCAAAATAAGTACGAGAAACCACTGCGAGTCATTGTAAGGGGGCTCCACCCATCATGCACAAAAGAAGACGTTGTAAAAGACGTAAAAAATAAAGGCCTTAAAATTATTGATGCCGTCAATATCATTAAAAAGGAAAAGCAACGCACGGAAGGAGAAAGAGACACTGTGATCAGACGCGGCCTTCCAATTTTTATGCTCTCCTTTGAAAGAACTGAGAGCATAAACGATATTTATAAAATAAAAATGATACTTAACATCAGGGTTAAAATCGAACCCATGCGAAAGGGCAATAGACTGATACCACAGTGTAAGCGATGCCAAGAATTCAGGCACACAAGTGCCTACTGCCAAAAAGAACCACGTTGCGTGAAATGTGCCGGAAAACACCTGTCAACAGAGTGCAAGGTTGACATAAAGGCTCCAGCAGTTTGCGCCAATTGCCACGGAAACCACCCCGCGAACTATCGAGGATGCGAAGTAGCCATAGAGCTGCAAAAGGGACGAGAACCTCTTAAGGAAAATACTAGAGGTCAGAATCAAAGCCTAGGACGCCCAAAACCTGCTGAAACTCCTAAGCCAAAGACTCCAAAGACGCCAAAGCCGATCAAAAGTGGAAGATTGGCAAAGGAGGCGTCGACAAAAGGCGTAAAAGCTCCACAAAAGAGCGGCGCCAGTTCAAGTGCAGCGGAGAAACCACCACTGGTCGGACCGAAATCATACGCACAGGTTGCGGCAAACGAAAGCAAGGCAAGATCGCCCACAACAGATGCAGTGTCTCAGATCCTCGCTGTAATCTTGGAGAAACTTGAGGATCAGACTAAAATCAACAAAGTTATATTTGACAAACTGAGCAAGCTCGAGTTTAAGCCTCGAAAAAATTACAAGAGAACATGAATATGAAACAGTTATTTAAAATACTAACATGGAATGCAAACGGCCTTCTGAATAAAATAGACGAACTAGAAGTATTTCTACGGAAAAACAATATTGATATTTGCATGATTACGGAAACTCACCCTAAAAACGGGTCTACACCCAAACTTAAAGGTTACAATGACTATCACGCACATCACCCTTCGCAAAATTCGAGAGGAGGATCCTCCCTCTACATTAAGAACTGCATAAAGCACTTCAAGAACACAGAAGTTGAGCTAGACTCTATGCAGATCAGTTCAGTTTCTGTAAAACTGCTTAGATTATAACATTGCATCTTGTTATTTCTCGCCAGGATATAGACTGGTGGAAGACGATCTTGATCGTTTGTATGACTTCATTGGGTCCAATTTTATCATTGGGGGTGACTTTAATGCGAAGCATACTTTTTGGGGCTCACGATGCAATTCAACAAGAGGCAGATTACTGTACAAAAATAGTATGAAGCGTGGGGTGGACTTTTTCTCCACGGGTAAGCCAACATATTGGCCAACCGATAGGAATAAAAAGCCTGACCTTGTCGATTTTTTTTATCGCTAAAGGGTGCCCCAAATACTTTACGCGATTTGAAGAGTGTTATGATCTTAGCTCAGACCACTCAGGAGTTATCTTGAAGATGGGTGGAAGACTGGCGAAAATAGAAAGAGCTCCTAGATTAGCTAGCAAAAACATGAACTGGGACGCTTTCAGAAAGGACTGTAAGGAGGGTGTTGGCTTGAATGTACCATTGAAAACTCCTTTCGAGTTAGAAACCGCAGTTGACAAATCCATTGAAGCAATTCAGAGCGCTGCTTGGAACAACAATTCGTCCCAAAAGAACGCAGTTAGCACCGACGGGCATGTACGTAAAACATATCCGCTCGAAATCGAAAAATTGATTCGTGAAAAGAGAAGAGCGCGTAGGAGATGGCAAGGCACGAGGGCCCCCCCAGACAAAACCCTATTGAACCACCTCTCTAACAAACTGAAAGGAATGTTGCTAGATCTTAAAAATCGTGAGACCACTGAATACCTTGAATGTTTGTCGGCGGATAGGAGCTCAAACTACTCGCTGTGGAAAGCAGTTAAGTCTATCTAGAAACCTATAATCCACTCGGCACCAATAAAAAAAGCTAACGGCGAATGGGCAAGAGAAGACAAAGAGAAAGCGAATTTGTTTGCTGAACATTTAGAAGAAACATTCAAGCCTTTCGACGGTCCGCCGTTGGCTGACGTTCTAAACAACAACGGGGAACCTGATAGCTTTAGAATGAAAAAAGTTTTGTTAGTTGAACTCCGACCGACAATTAGCAAACTTAAAAATAATAAGGCCCCGGGTTACGACCTGATCACTGGCGAAATATTAAAAGAGCTACCAAAAAAGGCATAAGTCAAGCTACTTTATATGATAAACGCTTCTCTTAGACTTCTATACGTTCCAAGACAATGGAAAGTTGCTGAAGTCATTATGGTTCCAAAACCGGGGAAATGCGCAAATGATAAAAAATCTTATAGGCCCATATCGCTTCTGCCGATAATATCGAAAGTATCCGAGAAACTTCTGCTGAAGCGATTACAACCAATAATTGCAGAAAGACGCTTGATCCCGGATCATCAATTCGGTTTCAGACCTAACCATTCCACAATAGATCAAGTCTACAGAATAACGCATGAAATTGAAAAAGCCTTAGAAGGGAAAAAAATATGTTCAAGTGCTTTCCTCGACGTATCGCAAGCCTTCGACAAGGTATGGCACGAAGGCTTGAAATAGAAGCTACGGCAAAACTTGCCGGAAGACATGTTTAAAATATTGGAAAATTATCTTGAAAGCAGACTCTTTCGTGTTAGGTGTAGTAGTGAATACTCGAGTTTCAAGCAAATTCGGGCTGGCGTACCCCAGGGAAGCGTCCTCGGTCCGACCCTGTTCCTGCTTCACACAAGAGACATACCTCTAGATGACGAGACAGTCGTGGCCACGTTTGCGGATGATACGGCCATTCTGGCAACAGGTGAATCAGTCGAATCATCAACGAGAAACCTCCAACGAGCATTGGACAGAATTTGTGTCTGGACGAAGACTTGGCGAATGGCTCTTAACGAGAACAAGTCTACGCATGTGAATTTCACTTACAGAAGGGTTAACAATTTGCCTCTGTTCATAAATTCTGCACAAATACCTTAATGAAATGAAGCAAAGTATCTAGGGATGACACTGGACGCTAAACTAAGGTGGAAACCACACGTAAAGAAGAAGCGTGACGAGCTCGAGATTAGGCTCAGGGAAATGTATTGGCTTATTGGAAGATTTTCGAAATTAAGCACATATAACAAACTGCTCTTGTACAGGCAGGTGTTAAAGCCGTCCTGGACATACGGTATACAACTTTGGGGTTGTACCAAGCCGAGCAACATGTCCATGTTGCAGACTTTCCAAAACAAGACACTAAGAGCAATTGTGAATGCTCCATGGTATATTAGGAATAGCGATATTCACAGAGATTTAGGAATAGCTACCGTGGGCGAAGAAGTAACAAACTTCGCTCGAAAGCTAAATGCTCGCCTTCATGTTCATCGCAACAATGAAATGATCCGTACTCTAAACGAGACTCTTAACGATGTTAACAACGACCGACGACTACAAAGAACAAGACCCTTCGATCTAGCGACGTAGGGTGAAGCCGCATGAATGAACGGCTTAGTAGGTGCATTCACTGGAAAGCAACCTATACAATGCGATTAACACTATGGAAGCGTAAACTACTTGTTAAGGTAACTTAGTTGTAGTCAAGAAGTATTATGAGAGAGCGAAAATTTACTACTATGAAGTGCGTTCTGGCAGTTTCATAGTGTCTCTCATAAATGGGTGGTTTTTTAGCACGTGGAAATCGGGCATAACCAATATCGGCTACTTCGGTATTATGTACCTGCTATAGAGGGCGTATTGGTATCTTTGAAAGATTTTGGAGTTTTAGCCTCCGTCCATCCTAGTATTCAAAAAAAAAAAAAAAAAAATATTACCATATTACCATACAAATTCTTATATAAACAAGTTTCTTAAAATCTATTTCGTACTTAATTAATTCTTCGTTTGAAAGTATGTTTGATTGCAATATACCAGTCCTAGCTGAAGCTATATTTTGTTGATTGTGTCCAATTGTTTCTTTTAGTATATTTAATTTAAGCACATATTCTAAGTACAAATGTTTTAAATGTAGCTGTTCATCAGTTTTGTCAACAGCGTTAAGTTTTTGTAAAACTTCATTTCTGTCGGAGATTAAAGCTTTTTTAAGTAGTTAAAGTGTCTCGTTAAAGTTATTGTTTATTTCAATTTATTGGTTAGCATTTTCAATAAGTCTGTGGTTGTTTGATTCAATAATGGACATATGGTAGTCCATGTTTTGCCCATCGTCATCTTCCATTGTTCCGGCCAACCATTTTAGGCCAGTACCTACAATGTTTACAAGACCTCGTTTAACCCTATGGGACATGATGCTTCCCAACATATTTTTAATAGTTTTTATTTGATTTATTAATATATTTTTATCACTTTCAAACCTAATCTCTTGTATTTATTTTTCGAATTCGAGGACTACATTTAGAATTTGGATCTATTATATGTAGAATAATGTTGTACTTACTGACTATCTCCACCGAATCTATCTTGATTTCAGTATATCCCAGGTCGGAGTTAATCTTTTCAATGATCATTGTTTGCTGGGTTGTGGCGATCATTGTTATGATCATCATCCAAATGAGGGCTCTCTGCAAATTTTAATGGTCTTTAAATGTTTTTCTCATAGACATTTTCAAGTCTATACTTTCTACATTTAGGCTCTTCTTTGTGTCTAAGAGATTTGTAGTGCCAAATGTAACCTTCCTGTCGTTTTTCTTTATAATCCTCTCGATTTATATTGCGTTTAGCTAACACTTTTTCTTTACTTTCATATATCCTTTGCTTAATAATACTGTAATCTATTTTTTCTCTTGAACCGTAATAGGGGTTGTCTTAATCGCGGAGTGGTAGGAATTATTATAAAATTTCTTAGTTTTTAGCATTTGCGTTTGAATTGGTTGTTTTTCATTCAAGTTAAGAATCCTAATGCGTTCCGTTACTGTGTTATTAAATCATTCTAACGCTTGCAAATTATTGAATTTTACTATCAAAATTCGTGCTCGGTTCGAAATGTTCATCGCGAAACAATGGCGCAATTGCGAGGCGAGTTTGGTGAACAGTTAATTTCACGTTTCGGGCCGGTCAATTGGCCGCCTAGATCGTGCGATTTGACACCATTAGATTATTTTTTGTGGGGGTATGTCAAGGTTCAAATTCAATATTTATTAAAAATTGACCCCTAAAAGGGGCGTGGCTAAAAACTTTCTATCAACGAAATCTGGTATAAGGTCTCGATCATCTAACCTGCTATTTTATTTTATTCTTTCCTAAATAAGGCCAGTCGAAATTACATTTTTTTGGGAAATTTTTAGGTTTTTTTTTAATTCTGCCTCCAAATGGAGGCGTGGCCCAAAGTTTTGTATGAACAAAATGTAGAACTATGTGTTTTCTACATAAAGAATTAAGTAAAATTTTTCCGATTTGGAACAAAAATATTTATTAAAATGCATTAGAAAAATTAACTCTAAATCGATGCCATGCCCACTAGGAGAGGTAAAGCGGTGAAATTTTTACTTTATGTATGTTACAATAAACAGAAGATAATAAATAAAAAATTTCAGGCATGGAGGTAGTTGCACAATTGCATCGATTGTGGGCGTGTCTGTGGGCGGATTTGAAAAATGTTTACACTTGTACTGCTTCGGATTTCGGATAACAGTAAAATTATGTACTAAATTTCAGTTTCCTAGCTTAAAATTTAAGCCCTAAAAACACGTGACATACAGACAGACGGACGGACGGACGGACATGGCTTATTCGATTCAGAATTCGGTCTCGATCATATGCCCTTAAGGTATTGGGGGTCTACCATTATTATTTCAACGTATTAGAAACAAACTCAAACTTAATATACCTCCTATCCAATGGGATGGGGTATAAAAAGCAGTGTATGTATACCTACTTTTTAAAAAGAAATTCCTGTTTCAATACACAGGTATAGGTTAGGTAGGTACTCTTTCGAACCAGAAATTTTATATGCAGAAAGATGGTGTAGCTATAGGCTTACCTTTAGATCCCTTAGCTGCTGACGTTTGGATGGAGCATTCGAGAAGAAGGCTCTGAATAGCTGCGAAGAAAAACCAAAGGTGTGGTTGAGGTACATTGATGACAATTTTTGCATCATTAAACTTTACGCGTTAATAAGTTTTCTAAACCATCTTTACTCACAACATCCTAGAACAAAGTTCACGATGGAACAAAAACAGTTGGTTCCATTGCATTTTTGGATGTTAAAGTTACGCAGAAATCGGATGGTAGACTAGGACACACAGTTTACAGAAAAGGCACACAAACAAGCAGGTGCCTACATGCTTCTTCTCACCATCATCCGACAAATTTGAGATCGGTTGTCTCCACACTTATTCAGCGAGCTCACAATGTATGTGATACGGACCATCTCGCCGCTGAACAAACCTTTGTGGACAAACTACCTTCAATCGAACGGCTTCTCAAAAAAACAACGTTCATTGAAATTTTGTCGCAAAATTTGTCGCATCAAGAAGACTGCCATGAGTTGGACAAGAGATCTTTTCTACCGTACATAAAAGGTGTCACTGACAGAGTCGGTCGAATCCTTAAACGATACGGTGTGAAAACGATCTTCTTACCGCAAGAAAAGGTGATAAATTATTTACAATCGCCAAAAACCGCTCTCCTATCCTAATTCCAGGTACTTACGCAGTCCCTTGCAGCTGTGGGTTATCATACATTGGACAAACGCGACGAAGTAAATATTTCGACACGTCTAAAGGAACATTTTAAGGCTGTGAGCAATCAGCAGCGAGAAAAATCCACTCTAGCCGAGCATATCTTACACTATCCCAACGAACTTCATTGGATCAGATTCGACCAGGCTAAGATACTGGCTCGGGAGTCTCACTACATCCCACGGCTTGTTCGCGAAGCGATTGAGATAAAACGCCACAAAAAAATTTCAATCGCGACGACAGTTTCAAATTGTCGCGAACGTAGCCCAATTATCATCACCGTCGATCACGAATTGGGTAACCAGGCCCAGCGATGCAGTGAGCACGGTTACAACACTACCGCCTACGCACCGCTACAACTTGCGTAGTGCTAATCGCCAACAGCATCTTTAGGCAGTTTCCCGGTGACCATGCTTAATGTAACTTAAGCAAAACGTTCGGGGTGAGTACGGTTTGCACTCATAATTTATTATCACGCGGTAAATCCCAAAACCATAAAAAGTAAGGTAGGTGCCTACCTACGTTACCCCTTAAATACACCTAGTATTTTTATACTTGACCCATGGTATAGTAATTTTAATGCATAGTTTGTAACACAGTGAAATAATCACTGTAGACCCCTAAGACCTTTTAAAGATATGATCGAGACCGACGGGTGAATCGATTAAGCCATGTCCGTCCGTCCGTCAGTCCATCCGTCCGTCCGTCTGTCCATCTATCCAGCTGTCCGTATGTGTGAAATTTAAGTATTTAAAATTGAGCTAGGACGCCCAAACTTCAAGCGTATCTTCGTTCTTATTTTGTACAGACAAAGTGTGAAAATCGGTCAAATCCACCAACGGCCACGCCCGCTACTGCCTTCAATGTAAGACAACCTCTATTTCAAATTTTCTTTCAAAATGCCTTTTGGTCAAGATAGACAAGACGTAGGAACTCATGCCGAATTTTAAAATGTTAGATATTTAAAAACCCAATATCTCAGAAAGTTCACTCCAAATAAAAACCTACTCACTGGTTGCTACAGTGTGTACGCAGAAGTTACAGTCCGTAAAACGGACCGTTGAAAACTCCATCCTATCCCACATTGTAAGATGCTGATGGCATAGTTTTTTTTTGACATTTTATAAGTAATGCAAACTTTGAAAAGGGGCGTGGTCGATTCGCCCCTAATTACAAAGTATTAATTATTAAATATTTCCACAGATTTTTTCAAGTTACACTTAAATGTACGTAAAAATTCAATTTTTTGGTTCAAATTCAATATTTTTGAAAAATCGACCCCTAAAAGGGGTGTGGCTAAGAACTTTATATGAACGAAATCTGGACTGAAGTCTAGTTTACCTAACCTGCAATGTTTCAGGCTTTCCTAAATTAGGGTCAAGGCCAGTCGAAATTAAGTTTTTCTGGAATATTTTAAGTTTTTCTTCAATTCTGCCTCCAAATGTGGGCGTGGCCCAAAGTCTTGTATGAACAAAATGTGAAACTAAGCGTTTTCTACATAAAATCATCATCATCATCATCATTTTCGGATGCCGCTTATCCTTTAAAAGGGTGGCGGAGCGAGGGTGGCTAAATGGTCCTTCCATCTTTCTCGATCCTCCGCACCAACTCAGAGAGGTTCTTTACCTGATCCCACCACCTGTTTCTTGGCCTAGCAGTGGGGTGACGCGCTCGCATCTCGGCTAGCATGTCTAGAAAGTCTGTCAGGGGGCATGCGAACAACGTGTCCAAACCATCGAAGAATCGATCGCTCCACTCGGAGAAGTAGCTGCTCAACATTAAGATTCCCACGAATACTGACGTTTCTCACTCTATCCCTTAGACTAACACCAGCAACGCACCTAAGGAATCTCATTTCGGCAGCTTGTACCCGCGATCTAATTCTTTCGGTCATTACCCAAATTTCATGACCATAGATGAAGGTCGGAACGAACACTGAATAAAAAACTGAGATTCTGAACTTAAAGAAAAACTTTTTTTGCCTACACAAAATATTAAGCAAATTTTTTTCAATTTCGGGCAAAAATATTGAGTAAACTGCATTTCAAAATTTACCCTTAAAATAGATGCCATGTCCACTTGAAGAGGTTTACCAATTAAATTTGTCTTTTTTGTATCTTACATTCATCAGGAGATGCTAAATGTCAAATTTCAGCCTTTTAGAATGTCTTACAGTTTTGAAAACTTTGGAGGTAGTGGCACATTTAGACCGATTGTGGGCGTGTCTTTTGGTGGATTTCAAAAATTTTTACACTTGTACTGCTACGAGATTACTACGAGACTTCGTTCCAGATTTCGTTCATATTAAATTTTAACTACTCAGATTTTTCAAAAATATTGAATTTCAACCAAAAAATTGCAACGTACATGTAAGTGTAACTTGGAAATATCTGTAGAAATATCTTATAATTAATAATTTTTAATTAGGGGCGGACCACGTCAAATGCAGTTTACTCAATATTTTTATCTACTCCAAATTGAAAAAATATTGCTTTATATTTCATGTAGAAAACGCTTAGTTCTAAATTTTGTTCATACAATGCTTTGGCATTTGTTGGGCAAAATTGAAGAAAAACTTAAAATTTCCCAGAAAAACGTAATTTCGACTGGTTTTGAGCCTAATTTAGGAATGCATGAAATAAAAAAAGCAGCAGTTTAGGTGAAGGAGACTTCATTTCAGATTTCGGTCATATAAAGTTATTAGCCACGCCCCTTTTTAGGGTCAGTGTTTCAAAAATATTGAATTTGAACCAAAAAATTGCATTTTTTGGTTCAAGAAACTTCTTTTCAAGAACAAGAAATATCTTATAAGTGAAAGTTTGTAATTAGGGCCGGTTACCACGCCCTTTTCGAAGTTTGCACTACTTATAAAATGTCAAAAAATAACAATGCCATTAGAATTTTACAATGTGGGATAGGATGGGGTATTCAACGGTCCGTTTTACGGACTGTAACTTCTGCGTACACACACAATGGTTTAAAATTAGAGATGAGATTAGAGATTTACATACGGACGGATGGACGGACAGACAGACAGACGGACAGACCGATCGACGGACGGATGGACATGGCTTAATCGATTCTCCTGTCGGTCCCATTCATATTTCTAAAAGGTCTTAGGGGTCTACGGTGAACATTTCACTGCGATACAAACTATACATCAAACTTAATATACCTTGGGTCGGATATAACCAGTGAGTAAGTGCAACAGTGTGTACGCAGAAGTTCCAGTCCGTAAAACGTACCGTTGAATACTTCATCCTATCGCACATTCTTAAATGCTGATGTTATTGTTATTTTTAGACATATAATAAGTAGTGCAAGCAAGCTTCGAAAAGGGGCGTTAACTACCAACATGAACAGATATTGCCAAGTTACGCTTAAATGTACGCAAAAATGCATTTTTTTACCCGACCCAGGGTATATTAAGTTTGATTTATAGTTTGTAACGCAGTGAAATAATCACCGTAGATCCCTAAGACCTTTTAGAGATATGAATGGGACCGGCAGGAGAATCGATTAAGCCATGTCCGTCCGTCCATCCGTATGTAAACAACTTTTAGGCCTTAAATTTTAAGGCAGAGCGCTGAAATTTTGTGGGTTTGTTGGAAGTCCAGTTCTTTATATCAAGTTTGAAAATTAGCTGAATCCGCCCACAGATACGCCCACTACAGGCCTGTATGTGCGACCATCTCTAATTTAAAAAAATACATTTTGCAAATTTTAGCTTTGTTACAATGGCGCTAGAGCATTCATTTTTGGTACGTTTAGGTAGCCGTTAAGGTAGCCAAAAAATTTTAGCTTTTTCATTGACCACGCCCTATTTTTAAGGAATTTGGCTTAAAATGACTGTTTTTCAATAAATACATATGAAATTTGACAAAAAATTTTATGACAAAAGCTGTAGATATTGGCATTTTTTAACTTTTATGTATATATTGTATGTGCCTCCGCCCACTTTTGTGGGCGTGGCGTTAAAAAAAGTGATTTTTTTAAGTTAAAAAGGCGGAGTTTTAGGCCGAAATGTATGCAACCACCTAGTATAAAGCATTCAACAGTTATATTTTTATATCCCGACCACTTTTTGCAGGCGTGGCAGTTTTCTTTTTGGTATGGTCGGGTATTTTGCAATCCGTCATAGATGAATTGAAGCTTTTGCATACCCACTGTTGCACTTTCCCACTTGTTTTGGTTTAAATTCAATAGTTTTTGAAAAATCGACCTCTAGAAGGAGGCGTGGCCATAAACTTTGTATAAACAAAACCTGGAAAGAAATTTCGTTTACCTTATTTGCTAATTTCTGTTTCATGCTTTCCTAAATTAGGCTTAAGGCCAGTCGAAACTATTTCTTTCTGGAAAATTTTAGGTTTTTGTTCAATTCTGCCTCCAAATGTGGGAGTGGCCCAAGGTATTGTATGAAAAAAATGAAGAAGTTTACTACATAAAATATTATGCAAAACTTTTATTTTTTGGAGCAAAAATATTGAGTAAACTGCATTTGAAAATTTACCTTTTTAGGGCCCAATTAATTTTTGAAGCTGAAAACAGGGATAGAAGCGGCTATGGCGATCTGACATTTTCACATTTTGTGACAATCAATGTGGTCAAACAAAGTAAACCGTCTGCGTAAGGTGAGCACAAAAATATTGTTCCGAATCGTTGCTTTATTAGGCTATTGATGCAAGAACACTTTTTTTTACTCATGCGTGCAGAAAGTTAAAGTCAGCGCAAAAACACCAACTAACCAGAAAGTTTGAAAGCTGGGGACCAGCTGATTTTTACGTGATTAATCAAGAGCTGTCACAAGAAATTTGTGATGATTACGACTGTGTGTGACAAATTTTTGTGATTTGTGACATTCCTTATCACTTAGCCGATTGATCACCTTATATGCGATTGCTTCGCATTTTTTTGCTAATAACCTATCATAATGTAAATTTTATCAAAATGGGTTTTCTTGGCCATTTAAGGGTTATTGCTTTTGTTCCGAAATTATAGAGCTAACATACAATATTATTTGATTCAAGGATATAGTGTGTAGATAGAGGGGGAACTTCAGCGAGCACTGGATAGGTTCGCGACTATCTGCGGTGAGACTGGGATGAATGTAAACGTAAGCAAATCCGAAGAGATGGTTTTTTTCCGAACTCCTGTGCAGTGCACCCTGCACATAAATGGACTTCCACTTAATCAGGTAGAGAAGTTTAGTCTTTTTTACGAAAGCTGGAAAGAGTGATACTGAGTTATCCTGTGGAATTGGCCAAGCTGGAGCAAAAGTAAAGAAACTGCGCCAGCCGGTCATCAGGAAAGCTGAGCTTGGAGTGAACGAAAAGATCTCATTTTTTAATTCATTGTTCGTTCCAACCCTCATATATGGTCTTGTAATTTGGGTGATGACCGAAAGAACTAGATCGCGGGTGCAAGCTGCCGAAATGAGATTCCTGAGGTGCGATTCTGGTATTACTCCTAGGGATAGAATGAGAAACTTCAGTGTTTGTGCTAATCTTAATGATGAGCAGCTACTTTTCTGAGTGGGACTCATAGATTCTTTGATGGCTTGGGCATGTTGTTCGCATACCCCCCGACAGACTTGTTAGCCGAGATGCGACCGTAGCGCGTGACCCCCTGGTAGGCCAAGAAACAGATGTCGTGATCAGGCTAAGAACATCTCCGAGACCCGTCTGGGGATCACGCCTGTGTCTCTTGAGTTGGTGGCAGAGGATCGGGAACGATGGAACGACCATTTGGCCACCCTCACTCCGCGACCCTTCTAAGTATAAGCGGTCACCGAATATGATTGATTGCTTGAACGATAAAGCAGCTTTATGTACCTACCTATTCGTCTTTTAGTAGCTGCCTGCAACCAAAGTGATAAGTGCACACTCTTACCCCAAAGCACTCTCATGAGACATTTAGGTATAGGTAGGTACCTACCTACTAACTACTTACCTACCTTCCTAGGTATAGGTAACAACTTACACAAATCTTTCCGGATTTTCTTTTTATTTTATCGGTGCACTAGGTTTCTAGGTCCCGAATCAGTACAAGTGTAAAAATTTTTGAAATCTGCCCACTGACACGCCACTTTACTGAACAGCATGAAAAACCAAAGTTGTCGCAGGAAGCTGAAATTTGGTATGCGATATCCTCGCTCAAGTGTATTGTAACACCTCGACCTAATAGGAAGTGTTCTACACATCCAATTAGGTCGCGTTAGTGTGCCATTAAAAAAACAAAAAAAGGCACCAGCTGCCTATACATTTCAGGCAAAGCCCTTTTCAGCTAGAGTGCTGAAATTTCGAACGTAAGGTCCACGTTATGCGATGCAGTACAAGTGTAAAAATATCCACCAAAAGACACGCCCACAATCGGTCTAAATGTGCAACTACCTCCAGAGATTTCAAAACGGTAAGACGTTCTAAAAGGCTGAAATTTGACATTTAGCATCTCCTACATCTATTGCAGCGGTAAATTTTCAAATGCAGTTTACTCAATATTTTTATCTACTCCAAATTGAAAAAATATTGCTTTATATGTAGAAAACGCTTAGTTCTAAATTTCGTTCATACAAGACTTTGGGCCACGCCCACATTTGTTGGGCAAAATTGAAGAAAAACTTAAAATTTTCCAGAAAAACGTAATTTCGACTGGTTTTGAGCCTAATTTAAAAATGCATGAAATAAAAAAAGCAGCAGTTTAGGTGAAGGAGACTTCATTTCAGATTTCGGTCATATAAAGTTATTAGCCACGCCCCTTTTTAGGGTCAGTGTTTCAAAAATATTGAATTTGAACCAAATATTGCATTTTTTGGTTCAAGAAACTTCTTTTCAAGAACAAGAAATATCTTATAAGTGAAAGTTTGTAATTAGGGCCGGTTACCACGCCCTTTTCGAAGTTTGCACTACTTATAAAATGTCCAAAAATAACAATGCCATAATAATTTTACAATGTGGGATAGGATGGGGTATTCAACGGTCCGTTTTACGGACTGTAACACAATCTCTAAAAGGTCTTAGGGATCTACGGTGATTATTTCACTGCGTTACAAACTATAAATCAAACTTAATATCAAACTAGATATTAATGGGACCGACAGGAGAGTCGATTAAGCCATGTCCATCGGTCTGTCCGTCTGTCTGTCTGTCCGTCCATCCGTCCGTATGTAAATCTCTAGTCTCATCTCTAATTTTAAACCATTGTGTGTGTACGCAGAAGTTACAGTCCGTAAAACGGACCGTTGAATACCCCATCCTATCCCAACTGGGTCTATTAAGTTTGATTTATAGTTTGTAACGCAGTGAAATAATCACCGTAGACCCCTAAGACCTTTTAGAGATATGAATGGGGCCGACAGGAGAATCGATTAAGCCATGTCCGTCCGTCCGTCCGTATGTAAACAACTTTTAGGCCTTAAATTTTAAGGCAGAGCGCTGAAATTTTGTGGGTTGGTTGGAAGTCCAGTTCTTTATATGAAGTCAACAGACACGCCCACTACAGGCCTGTATGTGCGACCATCTCTAATTTAAAAAAATACATTTTGCAAATTTTAGCTTTGTTACAATGGCGCTAGCGCATTCATTTTTGGTACGTTAAGGTAGCCAAAAAAATTTATCTTTTTTATTGACCACGCCCACTTTTTAAGGGATTTCGGCTTAAAATGACTGTTTTTCAATAAATATATATGAAATTTGACAAAAAATTTTATGACAAAAGCTGTAGATATTGGCATTTTTTAACTTTTATGTATATATTGTATGTGCCTCCGCCCACTTTTGTGGGTGTGGAGTTAAAAAAAGTGATTTTTTTAAAAGGCGGAGTTTTAGGCCGAAATGTATGCAACCACCTAGTATAAAGCATTCAACAGTTATATTTTTATATCCCGCCCACTTTTTGCAGGCGTGGCAGTTTTCTTTTTGGTATGGTCGGGTATTTTGCAATCCGTCATAGATGAATTGAAGCTTTTGCATACCCACTGTTGCACTTTCCCACTTGTTTTGGTTTAAATTCAATAGTTTTTGAAAAATCGACCTCTAGAAGGAGGCGTGGCCATAAGCTTTGTATAAACAAAACCTGGAAAGAAATTTCGTTTACCTTATTTGCTAATTTCTGTTTCATGCTTTCCTAAATTAGGCTTAAGGCCAGTCGAAATTATTTTTTTCTGGAAAATTTTAGGTTTTTGTTCAATTCTGCCTCCAAATGTGGGAGTGGCCCAAGGTATTGTACGAAAAAATTAAGAAGTTTACTACATAAAATATTAAGCAAAACTTTCTTAATTTGGAGCAAAAATATTGAGTAAACTGCATTTGAAAATTTACCTTTTTGGGGCCCAATTAATTTTTGAAGCTGAAAACAGGGATAGAATAGAATGGCGATCTGACATTTTCACATTTTGTGACAATCAATGTGATCAAAGTAAACCGTCTGAGTAAGGTGAGCACAAAAATATTGTTCCGAATCGTCAAAAACACCAACTAACCAGAAAGTTTGAAAGCTGGGGACCAGCTGATTTTTACGTGATTGATCAAGAGCTGTCACAAGAAATTTGTGATGATTACGAGTGTGTGTGACAAATTTTTGTGATTTGTGACATTCCTTATCACTTAGCCGATTGATCACCTTATATGCGATTGCTTCGCTTTTTTTTGCTAATAACCCATCATAATGTAAATTTTATCAAAATGGGTTTTCTTGGGCATTTAAGGGTTATTGCTTTTGTTCCGAAATTATAGGGCTAACATACAATATTATTTGATTCAAGGATATAGTATGTAGATAAAGGAGGAACTTCAGCGACCATCTGCGGTGAGACTGGGATGAAGGTAAACGTAAGCAAATCCGAAGAGATGGTTTTTTTCCGAACTCTTGTGCAGTGCACCCTGCACATAAATGGACTTCCACTGAATCAGGTAGAGAAGTTTAGTCTTTTTTACGAAAGCTGGAAAGAGTGATACTGAGTTATCCTGTGGAATTGGCCAAGCTGGAGCAAAATTAAAGGAACTGCGCCAGCCGGTCATCAGGAAAGCTGAGCTTGGAGTGAACGAAAAGATCTCATTTTTTAATTCATTGTTCGTTCCAACCCTCATATATGGTCTTGTAATTTGGGTGATGACCGAAAGAACTAGATCGCGGGTGCAAGCTGCCGAAATGAGATTCCTGAGGTGCGATTCTGGTGTTACTCCTAGGGATAGAATGAGAAACTTCAGTGTTTGTGCTAATCTTAATGATGAGCAGCTACTTTTCTGAATGGGACTCATAGATTCTTTGATGGCTTGGGCATGTTGTTCGCATACCTCCCGACAGACTTGTTAGCTGAGATGCGACCGTAGCGCGTGACCCCCTGTTAGGCCAAGAAACAGATGTCGTGATCAGGCTAAGAACATCTCCGAGACCTGTCTGGGGATCGCGCCTGTGTCTCTTGAGTTGGTGGCAGAGGATCGGGAACGATGGAACGACCATTTGGCCACCCTCGCTCCGCGACCCTTCTAAGTATAAGCGGTCACCGAATATGATTGATTGCTTGAACGATAAAGCAGCTTTATGTACCTACCTATTCGTCTTTTAGTAGCTGCCTGCAACCAAAGTGATAAGTGCGCACTCTTACCCCAAAGCACTCTACATGAGACATTTAGGTATAGGTAGGTACCTACCTACTAACTACTTACCTACCTTTAGGTATAGGTAACAACTTACACAAATCTTTCCGGATTTTCTTTTTATTTTATCGGTGCACTAGGTTTCTAGGTCCCAAATCAGTACAAGTGTAAAAATTTTTGAAATCCGCCCTGACACGCCAGTTTACTGAACAGCATGAAAAACCAAAGTTGTCGCAGGGTGTCGCACTGTAAGTGCTTCAGTGTGTACGCAGAAGTTACAGTCCGTAAAACGGACCGTTGAATACCCCATCCTATCCCACATTGTAAAATGCTGATGACATAGTTATTTTTTGACATTTTATAAGTAATGCAAACTTCAAAAAGGGGCGTGGTCCAACCGCCCCTAATTACAAAATATTAATTTTAAGATATTTCCACAGATATTTCCAAGTTACACCTAATTGTACGTAAAAAAGAGAGGATCCGTCTCTCGAATTCTCTGATGGATGATGCGCGTGGTAGTCGATGTAACCTCTAATTTTGGGTCCGGATCCCTTCTTAAAGTGTGTTTCCGAAATCAGGCATAGGTCAATATTTTTTCCCCGTATAAATACTTCTAGTTCGTCGATTTTCTTTTAAAGACCATTTGCATTCCATGTAAGTATGTTAATGAGCTTCATATTCATGATTTGTTATTCGTTTTGCGAGGTTTAAACTCTAGCTCGCTCAGTTTGTCAAATATTACTTGATTAACTTTAGTTTGTTGCTCAAGCTTTTTCAATATCATAAATAATATTTGAGATACCGAATCTGTTGTGGTAGGCTCTGGAGGTTTGCTTTTGTGTGACGCGACTTCAGCGTGCGATAATAATTAACTAAATTCCTGCTAATTTTTTTTTTCAAAATAAATTAATCTACCTAAGTTATTAGTTTTTATAAATAATGAATTTTATGCTTTTTAATAATTTTTTTATGCATGTTTCTTACAACCTACGTTTCCTTATATTAGTAACTAGCTTTATAACTCTTTTTTAATAACTTCATCAATAATATTAATTAATAATTGAATAATTTTTGTTTATTAAATGATTCAGGGCTGAATTATGTATTTTTGTTATGTAAATTTTTGTATTTTATGTTTATTTAAATTTTCGGTCACCTTTGTTTATCAATAATATTAATGAGTGCATAACAACTGAATATGAACTTGATTTTTCTTAATTTAATCCATTAAGAGCTGTTGTTCTTTTTCATAAATCTATTTATATAAATCTATTTATGTATTTATCTATATTTTTCTGTAGGTAAACCTTTAGTAGTTAATATGTACTAATTATGTATCTACCAATATTTATTTATTTCTGGCTGTTAATTCTGTCGGTATTATCAATACCTTTGTGCCTAATTTAATTGAATAAAATTAAACAAAAATATTTTCTTAAAAATAACAATTTTTTATTTATTAATAATGAAAAGGGCATTAATAAATAATAAATCTCCATGCAAAATTTACGTGTTCGGATACAGAAAAAAGTGTCCGGAAACTAAATTTGCCGTCCGGATACAAATGCAAATCGAACTTTTTTAATTTTTTTTTAAATATAGATACTAGCACAATATTAGACAATTGTGTGAATGCTGCATTACTAGAAAATATCTACATTTTTAGAAACACTATAACTCCTGGCGGTATCTTTCATTATAGGTACGAAAATTAATTGAGTTCAAAGATCAGAAAAGTGGTAAGTGTCCGGATACACTTACTAGGTATTTTTGTAATTTTATTTTTTCTTTATTAAAAGCAACTTCCAAACTTTCTTTAACAGCACCATTCTGGAAACAGCTTCATAGGTACTAAGGGCATCGATCAATCTTAGAAGAGAATAAAAAACATGGAGAATCCAATTGATTCAAATCTGATTATAATTTCCTGATAAAGCAGAATTTTTCTGTTTATTTTTCCATATCCACGCAATGTGGCTGTGGCAGCGACGTCTGTGTGCGCTTTGATTTCAAATCAGAAACACAAGCTGAAACATTAAAAAAGTAGATATACCTACCTATATACGCTTGTAGATGTTGGGTATCTATAGGTATATTGTATGGTAATGGTATTATCTATTAATACCTACCTACAAACAATAATAATCTTAGCCAACCTATACCTACCAACAATCAGTTCTTGTTTTTGTGCCTTCTTGCATCAAAAAATCTGCCATGGTTTCTTTTGCTATTGAAGCACTTAGAATCAATAATTCCGCAAATTTATGTGCCCCAAGTATGTGCCTGTGTACCTACAACCTACCTATCTATAATCGGAGAAGCATAAAAGGGGGCTAAGATGCCATCAAGAATTGAAAAAAGGCCACAATGGAAGAGGAAGACCTATACGTGTTATGTATTTACAAAGAAAAATGGAAGAAACAACTTAATTAATTGAATCTATCCTCCCTAGAGCCGTGCTTCTTCCAAAGTATCCCCACTTATTATTAACCACAACGACTGTCGGCCACCGCCCCCCTCCCTCCTACGCATTTAACGGTAACCAAACATATTGATGCTATGTCATAAAAAATACTTTCAAGACAAAACTCACCAATCAAAATAAGGGCCATGCTTAATAGAATTGGAACTTTAATTTATACAAGAAGAAACGGGATAGCAAAAATGTCCAAAATATTCCACCTAACATAACCATAATTTCCCAGTATTTTTCCCTCTTAGGTAGCAACTTCGCTCCGCCTTTATTTCCTTCACTCTTATTTGGATATATGTATATATTCTGTTTTCTGTGTAGTCGGAACGGCCTCTTCACACGGTGAGTACTACTTACTCTCCTGTCGAGCACGAATTGGGTATTTCATTCTTTACACCCTTTGTTGGGCAAAGAGATGAATAGCATTAAATCAAGCAACAGCCCCTTTCTGACTAATGGTGATACAGATGCGGACACAGTGTTAAGTAGAACTGTAAACTGGCACTCGCTGACATCGGCGGATGTTATTTTAGCAAGCAGAGTGAGATGTAGACAATCTTTATCTTTAATAATGTTACTTTTCTTTGTTTTAAATTAGCTTAACCAAATTCGTTTATACTGCAAAAAGTAGGTAAGCTTAGAATTATATACCTAGTCGTAGGTACTTATACCTACCTACCTATCTACCTGCGTTATTATATAGAGCTAGGTAGGTATCTATATAACGGGTGATTTTTTAAGAAGTTGAGAACTTTTTAAAAAAAAAAACACAAAAAATTCGAAAAAATTAATGAAATATTTATTTGAATCGATAGTTTGAACCTTGCAATTTAATGTTTAAAGATAATTTCATGCAAATGTTGACCGCGGCTGCGTCTCAGGTAGCCCAACCGCTGAGTCCAATTTTGGCATACTCTTTCACACGTATCGGCCGGTATCTCACGAATGAATGCATGGATGTTGGCTTCCAGTGCGTCAATCGAAGCGGGCTTGTCCCTATAGACATTAGCGTTGACATGCCCCCACAAAAAATAATCTAATGGTGTCAAATCGCACGATCTAGGCGGCCAATTGACCGGCCCGAAACGTGAAATTAACTGTTCACCAAACTCGCCGACCATAAAATGGAAGCAGCGCGCGATGAACATTTCGAACCGAGCACGAATTTTGATAGTAAAATTCAATAATTTGCAAGCGTTGTTCATTTGTAAGACGATCCATGGTTAAATTGCAAACCAAACTGAAGCTGTTTGACAGTGACACAAGGTACTAAGCACACGTCAGCTTGTGAAAGCTGCTTTGGTTTAAAGCATTATTATACCCGACCGAGGGTATATTAATTTTAATGCATAGTTTGTAACACAGTGAAATAATCACCGTAGACCCTAAAGACCCTTTAGAGATATAATCGAGGCCGACATGTGAATCGTTAAGCCATGTCCGACCGTCCGTCCGTCCGTATATGTGAAGTTTTTAGGTCTTCAAAATCAACGTAGAGAGCTGAAACTTGGTACCTACATGGCTTAGTTCTTTTGTTGCACACACAAGGTTTGAAAATTGGCATAATCCGTCAACGGCCACGTCCACTACTGGCTTCAATGTGAGACAACCTCTATTTCACATTTTTTTTCAAAATGCCTTTTGGTCAAGTTAGACAAGGCACAGGAACTTAAATTTTGGTACTCAGCAATATTGGCTTTACACCTTTAACAAGACAAAAATTGGACCGCCTACGATATCGACCATGCCCACTTTTAACATGTTAGATCTTTAAAAACATGATTTCTCGGAAAGTTACTCCAAAACGAAAAAAAAATTCTATGACAAATATTAAAGATATAACTATTTGCTAAGTCTGCTCCATATAAAGTCTTGAGCTCCGCCCACTTTTAAGGGGCGGTTTAAGGAAAAAACTGTTTTTTTTCTGAAATAATTATCGCTTTTACCGTATTTTGTCATGATTCTAACGAAATTACAATATATTGATTCTAATTTTAGGCCCATGCCCACTTTTGGAAGCGTGGCATATACAAATATTATATGAATTCGGGCCAAGAAACTTTAAGATTTGGTATTATATGGTATATAGGGTCGGGCATATAGAAGTTTGTCACAGACAAACTCTTGCACTTACTCACTTGTTTTGTTTCAAATTCAATATTTTTGAAAAATTTACCTTTAAACGTGGGCGTGGCTAAGAACTTTATATCAATGAAAACTGGAATTAAGTCTCATTTACCTTACCTGATAATTTTTTTGTTTCATGCTTTCCTAAATAAGGGCCAGTCGAAATTACGTTTCGACGAATAGTCGCTAAGTTCAAAAAATTAAGTTTTTTTTAACTTACCCACATTTTTGGGCAATTTTCTTTATTTTTCTTTCCGTAAGAACCTTCCACAAAGTATAAGAAAACTTTTTGATAAAAGATTAATGAAATCGGTAGGTAATTCCATTCTCAAGTTATAGCGGGACAAAGGGAAATATGGATTGATTAAATGTTGACCACCGCGAAAGGCAAAATCAGTGTTTCAATTTTGTTTCGATATCAAAAAGCATTTGTATCTAATAATAAAAAATTACATACTTGAAGTAGTTTTCATCCCAGTTCGAATAGAAAATTCAAAGCTTGGACAGGACGACGTCTGTCGGGCCAGCTAATTTGGATATAAAATGTCGTTGTTTTTATTTTGTTTTTATTTTTTTTTTAATGACGATTTCCGACTTTATGGCATTTTTTAAGCGCATCTCGACAACTCATTTGTTCCACTTAGATATGTAATATTAATATAATATTTGAGTGCAATTTTAAGAAAATATATGCATAAGATCTGTTTATACGGGTTATTAAATTCTGTCATTGCAGTGTAGTAAATAAAGGGGAGATTTTTGCTGTTTGCCCGGTATTCGTGTTTAAGATTCATAAAATATATATTTTTCCATTACTTTTAGTCTAGGTTTACCTCCTCTTAATATTTTTTTTTCAAGTCTACTGTATTTATTTTGGTAAAGATAAAGTTTTTTGATTCTTTTTGGCAAAAAAAAAATTGAAAAAATTTTTATAATAAAATTGAAAAACTTATATTGCATTTTTCTTTCGAACCTTAAAAAATTGTCTATGTCTGATATTTTTTTTCAGAATGGTATATATTACCGTTATTGAGATAGTGTGGGGGGACACGCGGTTTTTTGTCTTTTTTCTGCATTTTTTTGGTTTAAAATCCATAAAAGGTCTATTCGAAACCTTTTGTTGAATACCGTTATATTTTTTTGTTGATTCTTATATACTTTGCGCTAGCAACTTTTTTCTAATACTCAGGGCAGAGGTTTTTTAGTTCTCGGGTAAAGAATCGAGCTTTTAATTTGGTCATTAAACCGTTTCAGAAAATTTTCAGTTAGAAACGCCATTTTTGAAAGATCTTAAAAGTTTTAGGATTCCCTTTATACGTTTTATACACGAACCAAATTTCATTACAATCGGTACCACCTTTAAGGTTCCAGAGTATTTTGAAAAATAACTTGAAATGTTTTTCCTACTATTTTTTTTTTTCGAAAATATGCCAAAACTACAGTTTTAAAGCCGTTTTAAAACCGAACCGTTTTTTAAAACCAAAATTTGATTTAAGTTTTTGATAAGCCTTTAGCTGCTTTATATGTTAGTCCAATTTCGGCTATTTAGCTAAAGTAATGAAAAAGGTATGACGTTAAACACGTTGAAAATGGGTATCTATTTTTCATTCCTTACTTCTCAAAAAGTTTTCAATATCTTGCAAAAATTTGAATTTATTATGAAAATTCAAGATTTTTTGGTACATGTTTTAATTTTCATTCTTCTGTCTGTTAAACTTTTTAACATAAGGCCAAAACACTTTTTGTGTTTTTTATTATCAGCATTCAAACTGTAATTAAACCGTTATGAGTGTATATAAAAAATTGCCCTTGTATGCGTTCTTATTTTTTTCATGGACTTTATAAGGGTTACAAATTTCATCTTTCTCCGGTCTACCGTTCAAAAGTGACAGGTGCGGACGGGTGGACGGGCGGACGAGCGGACGGACGGACGGACGGACAACGGAGCGATACCATAAGAGGTCCTTTTTCAATTTTTGGACGGACCGCTAAAAATAAAAAATTATGTGTATCTATTATATGGATTTTTTTCTGACTTTAAATTTCGAAAGTAAGAAAAAATTCATAGATTTAATGAATTGACCATGTTTTAATGTTTTTATACCCTATCTTTTAGGAAAGGAGGCATATTAAGTTTGTCACATAGTTTGTAACACGGTTAAATAATAATAGTAGACCCCAAAGACCTTAAGGGCATATGAACGTGACAGAATTCTTAATCGAACAAGCCATGTCCGTTCGTCCGTTCGTCCGTCCGTCCGTCTGTATACCACATGTTTTTAGGCCTTACTTTTTGAGCTAGGGTGCTAAAATATCGTACGTAAGCTCCACGTCATGCGAAGCCGTACAAGTGTAACATTTTTTGAAATCTGGCAGAAGACACGCCCGCAATCGGTCTAATTGTGCAAATACCTGCAGAGCATTCAGAACTGTAAGATGTCTTAAAAGGCTGAAATTTGACATTTAGTATCTCCTTATGAATGTAAGGCACAAAAAAGAAGAATTAAATTGGTAAACCTGCTCGAGTGGGCGTGGCATCTATTTTAAAGGTTAATTTTCAAATGCATTTTGCTCAATTTTTGCTCCAAATTGAAAATTTGCTTAATATTTCATGTTGAAAAATCTTAATTCTTCATTTTGTTCATACAAGACTTTAGGCCACGCCCACATTTAGAGATAGAATTAATTAAAAACATAAAATTTTCCAGAAAAATGTAATTTTCACTGGCCTTATGGAGTTGAGGAAAGCATGGAACAAGAAAATTGGCAGGTAAGGTAAACGAGATTTCGGTAATACGATTTTTCAAAAATGTTGAATTTGAACCAAAATAATGCACTTTTACGTACGTTCATTTAAGGGACACTTGGAAATATCTTTTAATGCTGATAGTTTAGTATGTAAAAAGTGGTGGTTAGACTACGCCCCTTGGCGAAGTTTGCACTACTTATAAAATGTCAAAAAATAGCAATTCCATAATTCCACCAGCATTTTACAATGTTGGATAGGATGGGGTATTCAACGGTCCGTTTTACGGACTGTAACGTCTGCGTACACACTTTAGCGCTTACTCCCTGGTTTATTACTAATAAAGTCCACTCATTATGGGATTGACAAAAGCTTATTGTATGTGAAATATGCTACATGCAAGCGTGAGAACATAAATTTACCTCAAACGAATTTCTGATATGGGACACGAGATGCGTGAGCTAAGTACTTATTCAATTTCAGGGTTTACGCTTGAATAAATGTTTTTAGGTAATAATAAGAAAAGCTTATATAAATTAAAATCTTTATAATTTAATTTATATGTAAAATATAAATTAAAATATGACCGCGGGGACTGAAAATTATGAGTGCTCCCACGAGTTAAAAAGAAGTTTCAGTTAAAATAAATTTAAATTTATTTCCTCCTTTTGAGGGTCCTTAACTCTCTAAACTTAATAGTAAACTAAAACCAGTGAGTAAGTGCTATAGTGTATGCGCTCAACTAACAGTCCGTAAAACGGACCGTTGAATACCTACCCCATCCTATCCCTCATTGTAAAATGCTAATGTTATTGTTATTTTTTTGACATTTTACCTAAGAGTTGTGCAAACTTTGAAAAGAATTCACGAACCATTAATTAACTAAAAAAGATATTTCATTTCTTAGGTATAAAGATTTTCATTTTATTTTTTAGAAGGGGCGTGGAACATCCAGCTCCTACAACTAAAAATCAAAATTAGCATAAAAATATCTATGTTTGCGGCCCAAGTGTAGGGGGAAATTTCGATTTTTGGATCAAGTTCATAACCTAACTTTGCTAAATCGACCCCTATAAATGGGCATAATCAAAAATTTTGTGTGAAAGAAATCTAGTATCCGGAAAATAGATCTAATAATCTAGTACCCGGAAAATAGTTATATGCTAAAGCGCTGTCGAAATCTATGTTTTTCTGTAAAATTATAGGTTTTTCTTTAATTCTGCTCTAAATGTGTGAGTGGCCCAAAAACTTTGTTTGAATCAGTTTTGATGCAGCAGAAAATGTAACATAGAGAAATAATAACTATAGACCCCCAAGATCTTAAAGGCGTATGATTGCGACCGAATTCTGAGTTGAATGAGCCATGTCCGTCCGTCCGCCCGTCCGTCCGTCCGTATGTCACCAATTTTATGACCCTAAATTTGGAGGTAAAGCTGAAATTTTGTACGTAAGCTCCTGTTATCCGATATCCGAAGCAATACAAGCGCTAAAATTTTTTTAATCCGCACTCAGACACGGCCACAATTTGTCTAAATGTGCAACCACCTCCAGTGCTTTAAAAACTGTAAGACATCGTGAAAAACTGAAATAAGACATTTAGCATCTCCTAATGATAATAACATCTCCTAACCAATACTGTATTTGTTGCTCCCCTTAACGGTTTCTGCAGAAGTAAGAGAAATGAGTAAGAAGAAGAAACCATGGTTCACCTTCTGTGTAACTAGCCCGCCCTATCGACCCTGAGAAGGAAACCCTTAGGGGAATACTTCTTTGATGATCTAAATGATCTAGCACGACTCGATTCAAAGAGGGTAACAAGCTTTATCTCTGGGTCAACCGGTTCAACAACGCCACATTGTTAATCACATAAACTATCCCTCCGCCACATGGAAACTCTATGGGAACAAGTTTGCCGTAGGTCCAAGTGGAATTTAGTTGTTATTTTTATGCTTATATACACTTCGCGTCATCAGGTTAGCGCCCCCTCTTTCGCTCGTTTATTTTTAATTTTTCTATTTTCCTAATGCACGCAAATTCGTATTTTTTTTGTTTTTTTGTTTTCATTATGTGTGGTCACAAATACCGCTATTACAAATTTTTTGGTATTTATTTATTTTTTGCTTCCACTTATTTTGCGTCATCGGATTAAAGCCCCCAAATGCATTTTTAGTTATCTCGCGTGTTTTAGCAATCACGGCTACCAATTCTTTTGTGTAGGATAAGCTTATACTTATCTCCAAATAAACATATAAAATGGGAAGAGCAACAGTTTTATCGTTGGAAGAAAAAGCTAAGATTGCAGCTTACTACGACTCTGGACTCTTCGATTCTGAAATCGAAGAAATAAATGGAAGGCACAGAAAAACCGTTGCAAGTTTTCCTCACAATAAGGAAAACTATGGAAAAAACTTGAAGGGCGGGAATAATCTAGTGCTATCCCAAGTAGACAAGCGAGCTATATTGAGGCAAGCATCAAATTCGCACGACTCGGCTAGCAAAATCAAGGAAAAAACAGGTGTTAAAGCGAGCTTGTCAACGGTACACAGTAATTGGGAAAGCTGCACACCTTCAGAGACCAAAATTGAAAAAAAAAACACCACTTACCGTGGGACCACAATGCCCGTAGCGGTGGTATGTAGCAGTAGTACGTAGTACAGCCGCGGAGCCATGTGGCGTAGTACGGAAAAAAATTGAACACAATGGTGTAGCGCGGCTATGTCGAACAAAAACCTCGTTTATAAACATTGGCCGATACTCTGAGTTAATTTGAACTAAATTTAATATTTTTGTACAACGGATAACACAAATTCCATAAAATTTCCTTAAAATTAACCATCTCAATAAACTTTTCGACGTCCTTTTCCTCCATTGTTTACTTAACTTGTACTGAACTATCCACCGTGTAGCGCTGTCAACCGTGTAGCGATACGAAAGTTAAAAGTTGGCCAACTCTTACTACCGCCACAGCTACGCGCTACCGCCACAGACACACATTGTGTGCGCAATACACTGAATACATGTGTTTTAACTTTTGACAGCTCTTACTACCGCTACTACTACCGCCACAGCTACATCACTGTGGTTCTACGGTTAATAACCTTTGGAAGGAAATGCGCTTAAATTTTGCTTCAAAGCACATGACGTGGTCTAATCAGTGGCATTACGTTGTCTTTTCAGATGAAAAGAAATTTTATTTAGAAGGTCCCGATGGATACAATTATTATTTCCATGACCTACGAAAGGGGGAGCATTATTTGGATCGCTTGCACAGCCGGGAGAGTGGAGTGATGGTGTGGGGAGCAATATCCTACTATGGCACCTATGAGTTGCAGTTTTTAACATCGCGTATGAAAGCGGAGAACTACAAAAGCGTTTTGAAAACGGCTTTTCCCCATTTGAAAAGCTTATTTCAAAATATTAAGTGGCATTTTCAGCAAGATAATGCTCCAATCCACACTGACCGATCCGTGAAATCGTGGATTCAGAGCCAAAATGGTGATGTCCTTGAATGGCCACCATACTCGCCCGACCTAAATATAATCGAGAACGTCTGGGGATGGCTGGTTAGGAAAGTTTATGAGTCGGAACACGATACTCAACCAAAGCCGAGTTAATCGTAGGCATAAAACACGCTTGGTCCACCATTTCGTTGAATTACATGGAGCAGCTTTCCAATGGGGTGGGGGGGGGCTTACCTGATGACGCGCTATGTATGTATTTCAGTGTTCTGACTACGAATATATTATTGAAAATTCTCGGTCTCATTTAGTTAAAAAGTTATAGCTGTTCAAACTTTCAATTTTCTGCCTAAGAGTATGCTATTGAAATCTGACAAGCTTAGCTGCAAAATAAATTTGCTTTTGGAGACAACAGTGTTTGGGTGGGCCGCTTCGCGAATCAAAAGGATTTCAACACCCTTCTTCGCAGAGTTTAGCCGCTCACACGACTTCGTCTGAGGGTAGGTGCCAGTTGTCTGGCAGGCGCCTATGGCCATTTACGGCTAAGTTAAGGTTGCACTCTTTTTGAACTTCTTTGGCTTATAACTTCTAAACGAATCGAGACCGACAATTTTTAATAGCATATTCGAAATCAGGATACCCAAATCCATTTATTAAGATAAAAAAATCCAATACATTCCTCTTGGACCTACGGTAAATTTACATATGCAACTCTATGTGGGAGAGACTGCATCTACAGTGAAGCGCCAAATATCCCCCATCACTCGATCTTAACCCCACCCCAACCAACACCACCCAAGTTTCCCCAAAAGGACCTGCCTGGCAGGGGCTTATACCGCTTTGACTGCCCTCACCTCTCCGCTCTTATAAAAATTACGGGTTCATACCGCTCCAGTTACCCTTACGTATGGTGGATAAAGTGTCGAGAAAACTTCGCCATCTTGTGACCAAAAAATGCCCCTTAAGTTGAAAGAAAGGCTCTACACCGCAGTTGTGCGTCCGGCACTCAGATATGGCTTACAATGTTGGACAGCGTATAAAAAATATGAGAGTAAATTAACGGCAGATGAGATGAAGTTGCATTGCATGACAGAAGGTGTAACAAAGCGAGATAGAAGAAGACGTACGAATATCCAAGGAAGCCTCCATGATCCATTACTTCAGATTATAACCTCGCGCCTGAAATAAAAAGAAAGAATGGTGTTTACTTGCTTGAGACCTTAAATTATTACATTTAAGTAACCAGAACAAAAACAAGTGGGAAATGCAACAGTGCGTATGTAAAAATTTCAGTCCGTCTATGACGGATTGCAAAATATCCCACCCTACCAAAATAAGACCGTCAAGTGTCGAGTATGAAGTCATACATGGAGCAATCCGTCGGCTTTTTTTGAAGGCTTAGTGAAGAATTATTGCTAAATTTGCATATAAAATGTTGTTTAGTATATGCGACTTTGTTTTTATACCCTATTCCACATGAATGGAGTATATAAAATATGATTCAGGCGAAAATAAGGGCTCATTCGACTCAGAAATCGGTCTCGATCATATGCCCTTAGTTTTGAGCTAGGAAGCTGAAACTTTTTACGTAAGCTCTCTGTCATCCGAAGCAATACAAGTGTTAAAATTTTTCTAATCCGCCCACAGACAGGCCCACAATCGGTCTAAATGTGCAACAACCTCCGGTGCTTTCAAGACTGTAAGACGTCGTGAAAAGCTGAAATTTATTATTTAGCATCTTCTAATGATTACAAGTCATAAAAAATAAAAATAAAGTCCGCAGACCGCCCCTTGTGGGCGTGGCATCGATTAAAAGTGTAACCTTTCAAATGTAATTTATTCAATTTTTTTATTCCAAATCGAAAAAAATTTTCATAATATATTATGTAGAAAACACTTTTTTTAAAATTTTTTTCATGCAAAGTCTTGGGCTACGCTCCAATTGGCACGTTTAAGCCTAACTCATCCTAAGAGGTCGATTTCACAAAATTATTGAATTTTGAACCAAAAAATTAAAGTTTTGCGTACTTTTTAGCCGCAAACTTGGATATTTCTATGCTAATATTGTTTTTCAGTTAAAGGGGTTGGACATGCCACGCCCGTTTTTTTAAAAAAAAGTAAACAAAAACTTATAAGGAATAATTTTTTTTCTATTTAAAATGATGCAAATGGTAACGGGACGGGATGGAAAACAAGAAAACAAACGAATGGAAAGGAGAATAGGAATGGAAAGGAGAAAAGCAATGGAAAGGAGAATAAGAATAGAGAGGCGAACAGTGAGTTGCACTTACTCTCTGTTTTTTTTAAGGACGATTTCTGACATCATGGCATTTTTCAAGCTCATCTCATAACTCATTCATTTCGCTTATACATGGTGTTTCCTAACTCGATGCTAATACTTTGGAATATGATTCTTGGGTGTAATTGAAGAAAAAAATCGTTCCGCAGTAGGGCCTATCTCTAAATTTGATATCATTTATTAGGAATCTAAGAAAACAACTACTTTGAGGTATCTTGACCCATACTAACACAAATATATCCGCTAATATTTACAAGAGGAACTTAGTTTAGGATATAAATTTTAGAAAAAATAGTATTTCTTTTAACTGATTCTTTTTTTCTTTTTTTCTTTTTTTTCTTTTAACGGATTCATTTTCCCTGCACATGACATTTTTTTGACTTTGCATTCACATCTTTGCAAAAAAATGTGTTGTAAACATATCGGGAAATTTTTTTTCTGGCGAACCTAACAATACTTAACAAAAATTGCTGCAAGAAGGTACCTTTTTTTTTTTTTGCCGTGGGTAGCAAAAACCTTCAAAAAAAAAAAAAAAAAAAAAAAAGGTAACAACAATGTAGCAACAAGGTACCTAAAAAACGAAACAGATTTTACGATACTTGGGAACAGCCGTAACAGGTACAATTAAGAAAAATTATTTTCACGAAGCCGCGGCAGGTATTAGTTGGAAATATGATTTGTTGCCTACTTTTATAACCGCAGTTGACAATAAGAATGATTTTTTACGATAATTTACGTAAGTTTTGGAAAATGCATTTTTATTAAACTACCTGATAAAACCGTAATTCCCTTACCGCGTCTGTCACACATTGTGCGGCTCACTGGTCGGCGTCTGTCTCCAAAGTGTATTTAAAAATGAAAATAAAAGTAACTTACCTATTTCTCATAAAAACAAAAAGTTAAAAAAAAAAATGGCAATGAACAAAACGAAAGATTTGATTACCCCAGGTGGCAGCCCAGCTATGCTGGAAAATCCACCCTCTTCGGAGGCAGGCTCTACGGATTCTGGGGAGAGCCTTTTATTGCTTATAAATCCTTTTGAGAAAAGGACAAAACTAAATCGATCACCACCACCTAGATCGAACATATCCGGAAAAAGCAGTCCACCGGTAAACCAGGACTCTGTGAAAATTAAAAGCTTAGAAAAGGAGAATAATGAACTCCGAGCTAAGCTTATTGAAATGGAGCGACTCTTCCAAGATCTAAAAATGGAAGTTGACTCTCTGCGAAAAGAAAACGAGGATATTAAAAATACTCGTTTAACGAAAGACTGTGAGGTAACGAAAGAGTGTGTAACACCGAACCGACCAGCAGTCGAATACTTCACGGACGAGGACGAACTTGCACTTGAGACCGATTCAGTCTTAAGGAAAAGGTCTAGCAAGAAGCGAAAGGCGAATTCCTCTCCCGAAGTAATACAAAAAGAAGATAAGCCCTCTGGCTCAAACAAGGCTAATCCAGAAGCGGAAATTCGTCCACCTCCCGCAATAAACATCGTCGGGATAGCAGACTTTGGGTTATTGCGCAACCTTCTTGCAAACACGGTAAGAACAGAAAACTATAAGCTTACCTCGCACCGAAATAACGTGTGGAAAGTAAATGTTGACAACGCCGATTCCTATCGCGCACTGTCTCTTAGACTGAATGCAGAAAGAATCGAGTGGTATACTTATCAAAATAAGTACGAGAAACCACTGCGAGTCATTGTAAGGGGGCTCCACCCATCATGCACAAAAGAAGACGTTGTAAAAGACGTAAAAAATAAAGGCCTTAAAATTATTGATGCCGTCAATATCATTAAAAAGGAAAAGCAACGCACGGAAGGAGAAAGAGACACTGTGATCAGACGCGGCCTTCCAATTTTTATGCTCTCCTTTGAAAGAACTGAGAGCATAAACGATATTTATAAAATAAAAATGATACTTAACATCAGGGTTAAAAACGAACCCAAGCGAAAGGGCAATAGACTGATACCACAGTGTAAGCGATGCCAAGAATTCAGGCACACAAGTGCCTACTGCCAAAAAGAACCACGTTGCGTGAAATGTGCCGGAAAACACCTGTCAACAGAGTGCAAGGTTGACATAAAGGCTCCAGCAGTTTGCGCCAATTGCCACGGAAACCACCCCGCGAACTATCGAGGATGCGAAGTAGCCATAGAGCTGCAAAAGGGACGAGAACCTCTTAAGGAAAATACTAGAGGTCAGAATCAAAGCCTAGGACGCCCAAAACCTGCTGAAACTCCTAAGCCAAAGACTCCAAAGACGCCAAAGCCGATCAAAAGTGGAAGATTGGCAAAGGAGGCGTCGACAAAAGGCGTAAAAGCTCCACAAAAGAGCGGCGCCAGTTCAAGTGCAGCGGAGAAACCACCACTGGTCGGACCGAAATCATACGCACAGGTTGCGGCAAACGAAAACAAGGCAACATCGCCCACAACAGATGCAGTGTCTCAGATCCTAAAATCAACAAAGTTATATTTGACAAACTGAGCAAGCTCGAGTTTAAGCCTCGAAAAAATTACAAGAGAACATGAATATGAAACAGTTATTTAAAATACTAACATGGAATGCAAACGGCCTTCTGAATAAAATAGACGAACTAGAAGTATTTCTACGGAAAAACAATATTGATATTTGCATGATTACGGAAACTCACCTTAAAAACGGGTCTACACCCAAACTTAAAGGTTACAATGACTATCACGCACATCACCCTTCGCAAAATTCGAGAGGAGGATCCTCCCTCTACATTAAGAACTGCATAAAGCACTTCAAGAACACAGAAGTTGAGCTAGACTCTATGCAGATCAGTTCAGTTTCTGTAAAAATTGACTGCTTAGATTATAACATTGCATCTTGTTATTTCCCGCCAGGATATAGACTGGTGGAAGACGATCTTGATCGTATGTATGACTTCATTGGGTCCAATTTTATCATTGGGGGTGACTTTAACGCGAAGCATACTTTTTGGGGCTCACGATGCAATTCAACAAGAGGCAGATTACTGTACAAAAATAGTATGAAGCGTGGGGTGGACTTTTTCTCCACGGGTAAGCCAACATATTGGCCAACCGATAGGAATAAAAAGCCTGACCTTGTCGATTTTTTCATCGCTAAAGGGTACCCCAAATACCTTACGCGAATTGAAGAGTGTTATGATCTTAGCTCAGACCACTCAGGAGTTATCTTGAAGATGGGTGGAAGACTGGCGAAAATAGAAAGAGCTCCTAGATTAGCTAGCAAAAACATGAACTGGGACGCTTTCAGAAAGGACTGTAAGGAGGGTGTTGGCTTGAATGTGCCATTGAAAACTCCTTTCGAGTTAGAAACCGCAGTTGACAAATTCATTGAAGCAATTCAGAGCGCTGCTTGGAACAACAATTCGTCCCAAAAGAACGCAGTTAGCACCGACGGGCATGTACGTAAAACATATCCGCTCGAAATCGAAGAATTGATTCGTGAAAAGAGAAGAGCGCGTAGGAGATGGCAAGGCACGAGGGCCCCACCAGACAAAACCCTATTGAACCACCTCTCTAACAAACTGAAAGGAATGTTGCTAGATCTTAAAAATCGTGAGACCACTGAATACCTTGAAGGCTTGTCGGCGGATAGGACCTCAAACTACTCGCTGTGGAAAGCAGTTAAGTATATCAAGAAACCTATAATCCACTCGGCACCAATAAAAAAAGCTAACGGCGAATGGGCAAGAGAAGACAAAGAGAAAGCGAATTTGTTTCGAATTTAGAAGAAACATTCAAGCCTTTCGACGGTCCGCCGTTGGCTGACGTTCTAAACAACAACGGGGAACCTGGTAGCTTTAGAATGAAAAATGTTTCGTTAGTTGAACTCCGACAGACAATTAGCAAACTTAAAAATAATAAGGCCCCGGGTTACGACCTGATCACTGGCGAAATATTAAAAGAGCTACCAAAAAAGGCATTAGTCAAGCTACTTTATATGATAAACGCTTCTCTTAGACTTCTATACGTTCCAAGACAATGGAAAGTTGCTGAAGTCATTATGGTTCCTAAACCGGGGAAATGCGCAAATGATAAAAAATCTTATAGGCCCATATCGCTTCTGCCGATAATATCGAAAGTATTTGAGAAACTTCTGCTGAAGCGATTACAACCAATAATTGCAGAAAGACGCTTGATCCCGGATCATCAATTCGGTTTCAGACCTAACCATTCCACAATAGATCAAGTCTACAGAATAACGCATGAAATTGAAAAAGCCTTAGAAGGGAAAAAAATATGTTCAAGTGCTTTCCTCGACGTATCGCAAGCCTTCGACAAGGTATGGCACGAGGGCTTGAAATATAAGCTACGGCAAAATTTGCCGGAAGACATGTTTAAAATATTGGAAAATTATCTTGAAAGCAGACTCTTTCGTGTTAGGTGTAGTAGGGAATACTCGAGTTTCAAGCAAATTCGGGCTGGCGTACCCCAGGGAAGCGTCCTCGGTCCGACCCTGTTCCTGCTCTACACAAGAGACATACGTCTAGATGACGAGACAGTCGTGGCCACGTTTGTGGACGATACGGCCATCCTGGCAACAGGTGAATCAGTCGAGTCATCAACGAGAAACCTCCAACGAGCATTGGACAGAATTTGTGTCTGGACGAAGACTTGGCGAATCGCTCTTAACGAGAACAAGTCTACGCATGTGAATTTCACTTACAGAAGGGTTAACAATTTGCCTCTGTTCATAAATTCTGTACAAATACCTTATGCAAATGAAGCGAAGTATCTAGGGATGACACTGGACGCTAAACTAAGGTGGAAACCACACGTAAAGAAGAAGCGTGACGAGCTCGAGATTAGGCTCAGGGAAATGTATTGGCTTATCGGAAGATTTTCGAAATTAAGCACATATAACAAACTGCTCTTGTACAGGCAGGTGTTAAAGCCGTCCTGGACATACGGTATACAACTTTGGGGTTGTACCAAGCCGAGCAACATGTCCATGTTGCAGACTTTCCAAAACAAAACACTAAGAGCAATTGTGAATGCTCCATGGTATATTAGGAATAGCGATATTCACAGAGATTTAGGAATAGCTACCGTGGGCGAAGAAGTAACAAACTTCGCTCGAAAGCTTAATGCTCGCCTTCATGTTCATTGCAACAATGAAATGAAAAAATTGAAAATGAAATTTTGGAGTTTTAGTCTCCGTCCATCCTAGTATTCAAAAAAAAAAAAAAAAAAAAAATTCCCTTACCGCTTTTCTGTTAAATCTCAAAAAGGATTAAGTTTGGAAAGGGCGCCTAGTTTGAAAATTTACCTTACGAAAATTCTATAAAAGGTTCGAAAACAAAATCAAATCCATCAGTTTAAATTTTGAGGCCGGGTTACACAATAGTTATTTAGAAACCTACGAAGAATAGGCGGATATTATCTATGTTTATAAGATGTGCAACGGGAATTCTAGTAGAGCACGGCAAAGATACCATGAGCTCTATCCTAACCGAAGAATACCTAATCCCTGTGTATTTAGAAATTAATTTCGAAGGTTTCGGGAAACGGAATCTGTTTCAACAAGACGACCTAACGGAGGAGCTTCACCAGGAAGAGTTGTGGTTGACTAAAGAATACTGGAAGCTCTTACAAATGATCGATCAATCAGCATCAGGCGCTTATCTTTGCGATTCAACGTTTCAACACATACAATTTTTCGTCTCCTGCATACGGAAAATTCGAATCCATACCACCATACTACTGTGCAGGAACTGCTTCAGAATGATTTGGAGCCGAGACTTGAGTTTTGCAACTGGTTGTTAGAGCGGAGCTTCAATGACAACGCTTTTATTAGCAAAATCCTTTCAACCGACGAATCTCAATTGACTAGGGATGGGATTACAAATTTCCACAATCTACACACATGGACTGAGGAAAACCCACACACAAGGAGAGAGTCATCAGTTCAACACAAATTTAGCATCAATTTGTGGGCAGGTGTAATTGGAAACAAGTTAATCGGTCCCTTCCCCACTACGGTCGCATAGTTAAGAATTGGCTAGACGAAAAGTACGTTGGTCGGTGGATAGGAAGAAATGGACCAGTTCTCTGGCCTGCAAGATCTCCGGACCTAACAAATTTGGATTTCTTTGTATGGGGGAGAATGAAATCACTTGTTTACTTCACCGAAATATCAACTTTAAATGATTTAGAAGAGCGTATTCTCCAAGCCCCCTCACAAGTGAGGCAGCAGTTAGCTTTAATAAACGTTGACAGCGCAATCAAAATGGAGGAGGACACTTTGAGCACCTGAATTTATTGCTTGGTCACCATAATAAAAAAAATATAAACCACATACATCATTTTTTTTTCGAATAATGGGAATTGAAAACTATGAATCGACTTTTAAGTACAAGTATCGTTAAATCTGTGCGTTTTACAGGTACCTTGTTGCAGCTTTTTTTGTTAAGTATTGTTAGTAAAAAAAAATTTACCGATATGTTTATAAGGTCCCTTGTTGCAGCTTTTTTTGTTAAGTATTGTTAGTAAAAAAAAAAATTTACCGATATGTTTATAAAGTATTTTTTGCAAAAAAGTGACTTGAAAGTCTCAAAAATGTCATGGGCCAATATCTCAAAAGTGAAAAAAGCCATAAATTTTATTTTAACACAGCTAAAAGAAGTACTATTTCTTCTAAAATTAAAATCCTTAATGAAGTTCCTGTTGTATGTATTAGCGGAGATATTTTTGTTAGTATGGGTCAAATAGCTGTTTGACACCAAAGAAGGTGTTTTCTTAAATTCCCAATAAATGATATCAAAATAAGAGTTAGGCCCATACTGTAGAACGATTTTTTTTTTCAATTAAACCCAAAAATCATACCTCATGGTATTGGCATCGAATTGGGAAACACCCTGTACAATATTTATAGAATATCGAGTGCAATTTTAAGAAAATAAATATATGCATAAGATCGGTGCATACGATTTATTAAATGCTGCGCTGCCATTGAGATTTTTGACGGTTTGCCCGGTATTCGGGTTTAACATTATTAGAATAGATATTTTTCCGTTAATTTAACTCTAGGTACTGTTAATATATTTTTTTGTAAAAAAAAATCGACTAATATATTTTTTTGTAAAAAAAAATCGAAAAAAATGACTAACGGGTAAAATTGTCTTATAAATATACAAGCTGACCCGACAGACGTTGGCCTGTGCAAGCTTTGAATGTTTTGTTAGAACTGAAATGAAAACTACTTCAAATACGATATTTTTTATTTTTACAAATGGTTTTTGATATCCAAACAAAATTGATTGGTCAACATCAAATCGATTCATATTCCCCTTGGTCCCGCTATAATTTGAGAATGGTATTACCAATTTCATTCATCTTTAATCAAAAAGTTTTCTTATAGAAGAATAAAGACAATTGAACAAAAAGTTGGGAAATTTAAAAAAACTTAACTTATTGAACTTAGCGACTATTTTAGACAAATATATTTGAGAATTTTTTTTTTTTGTAAATTTATCGTTAAAGTAGTATATTTATTATATATCATTAAGTTTACTGTAGGTCGAGTGGATTTTGCTGGATTTTTTATTCTTATATATGGATTTAGGTATCCCGATTCCGAATATGCTATTAAAAATTAGAATTTTGAATTTATACGGAAGATAGGTAAAAAACGTGCAACTTTCACATATCCGTACATGGCCACAGACAACTGCCAGATAGCTGGCGACAGACGTTATCCTGTCCAAGCTTTGAATTTTCAATTCGAACTGGAATGGAAATTACTTTAAGTAAGTCGTTTTAAAAATAACCTTTCAACTCTCTTTATAGGCTAAGCCCCCCGAAAAAGAGGGAAGAAATCTTTTAAATCCTCGAAGCGGCCCACTGTGGCCTCCAAAGGCAATTTTTATACCCCATCCTATAGGATAGGAGGTATATTAAGTTTTTCACATAGTTTGTAACACGGTGAAATAATAATGGTAGACCCCCAAGACCTTAGGGGCATATGATCGAGACCGAATTCTGAATCGAATGAGCCATGTCCGTCCGTCTGTATGTCACATGTTTTTAGGCCGTAAATTTTGAGCTAGGGTGCTGAAACTTCGTACGTCAGGTGCACCTCATACGAAGCAGTACAAATGTAAAAATTTTTGAAATCCGCCCAAAGACACGCCCACAATCGGTCTAAATATGCAACTACCTCCCTTAATAAACCTCCTCTAGTGGGCGTGGCATCTATTTTAAGGGTAAATTTTCAACTGCAGTTTACTCAGTATTTTTGCTTGAAATTGAAAAAAATTTGCTTAATTTCTTATGTAGAAAACGCTTAGTTCCACATTTTGTTCATACAAGACTTTGGGCCTTGCCCACAGTTGGAGGTAGAATTGAAGAAAAACCTAAAATTTTCCAGAAAAACTTAATTTTGACTGCCCTTGAGCCTAATTTAGGAAAGCATGAAACAAAAAAAGTAGCAGGTTAGGTAAACAATACTTTCGTCCAGATTTGGTATATATAAAGTTTTTAGCCACCCCCTTTTAGGGGTCGATTTTTCAAAAATATTGAATTTGAACCAAAAAATTGCATTTTTACGTACAATTAGGTGTAACTTGGAAATATCTTATAATTAATAGTTTTTAATTAGGGGCGGTTGCACCACGCCCCTTTTCGAAGTTTGCATTACTTATTAAATGTCAAAAATAACTATGCCATCATTATTTTACAATGTGGGATAGGATGGGGTATTCAACGGTCCGTTTTACGGACTGTAACTTCTGCGTACACACTGTAGCACTTACTCAATAGTTTTTTACTGTTTTTATTTAATTTTTGATTTTAAAATTAAAATATCCAAAGCAGACTGAATGTGCGTAAGTTGCATTGGAATTTTTCTGGGAATTTTATTTACGGGCCAAGGTCATTTCTTGGGCCAATACGAATCGATCAAGCCCAAAATTGCTAAAAACGAACAATCCGTAAAGCGTTTACCATTCATTTGATGCATTACCCGTTGCAATTTTTTATTTTTTTAAAGCTACTATTACGGCGAGTATGCAAACAGCCGCTCACCAAAATTTTATTGCAATCTTATGAATGGTATAGGCAATTGTGTAAGACAAACAAACATACAAGAATTCATTTTTATATACATAAATATATATAGATTTTGCTTTCCACTCCAGTGGTTTTTGCTCTAGTAAAATTAAGTTGATAAGATAGAAACAACTGAAAAGTTATAAGCATTTCTTAGCACTACCTTAAAAATTGTCTATCTAAACCTGATATTTTTTTCAAAGCGTTATATGTTACCGTTATCGAGATAGTGTGGGGGGACACGCGTTTTTTGTTTTTTTTCTGCATTTTTTTTTATTTAAAACCCATAAAACGTAATTCGGAACCTTTTGTTGAATATCGTTATATCTTTTTTGATTCTCATACGAGTATACCTTGCGCTAGCAATGGTTACATTTTTCTTGTACTCAGAGCACATTTTTTTTAGTTATCAGTTAAAAACCCGCGTTTTTTTATTTCCGCTATCTTTTTTTAACCGGTTTCGAAGATTTTAAGTTAGAAACGCCATTTTTGAAAGATCTTTAAAATTTAAGAATTCCCTTTATACGTTTTATATTTAAACGCTATAACGCGCTCTTCTTCTTCTTTTTCATTTAGGCGCGAGGTTGTTATCTGAAGTGATGTATTATAGCCCTCCCACTCTACTGCATTCCTAATGGTCCGCTTGTGGGGTACGCCGATTTGACCTCAGAATATACCGGCAGGCCATCTGGTTTTGGATATCTTTGTCACTGAGGCAAAATAAATGCTGTTTTCATTGCATTTGTGTGATCCATGAATGTTCAGGCCTTCCTCTCCTTCGCGCTTGCGCTGGAATGTTGATTGACTGCCTGATTGCCTTTTTGACGGGGTTCGTAGGATCTCTCCTTTGAACGTGGCAATACCACCTGAGCCGGTCCTGCTCCATTTTTCTGGAGATAGGCTTGGAGGCTTCCTCGGATCTTCGTACTTCTAATTCTACCTCGCTTTGTTACTCCTTCAGTCATGCGAAGCATCTTCATCTCAGCAGCCGTTAATTTGCTCTCATATTTCTTATACGCTGTCCAACATTATAGAGCTTTCTTTGTAACTTAGGGGGCATTTTTCGGTCACAGAAGACGGCAGAGTTTTCTCGCCACTTCATCCTCCCCACGCTTACGCGATGATTGATGTCGTCATCACAGTTTGCTTTGAAATTGATCATATATCCGAGGTACTTCAACTTTTCACATTTGGGAAGCACCTTTCCATTCAATTTAATGTCTGGAATTGGTTCGGGTGGGTCAGAGAATGGGCAACAGCTGTCTTGTTTTAACTTATACGATACCCATTCCCCTCTAAAACATCCACCCATATATCAAGTGCTCGCTGCAGGGATATATGATCTTCACTTATGATGGCCCCATCGTCAGCGAAGAAAAACTGATGTAATTTCGGGTTCGTCAGTTTTCCTTCAAGCAGATAATCAAGGACTATAATGAAAAGCAAAGGACTAAGGACGCTTCTCTGGTGTACACCGACTTTAATTGAGAACTCATTAGTGACTCCGGAAGGACATCTTACTCTTGTTTTTGCTCCATCATGCATCTCCATGATCATCTGCAGGTAGGTTTTTGGAAATCCTCGTTTTCTTAGCGCCACCCATATCAGATCTCGTGGTAGTCTATCGAAAGCTTTTTCAAAACCAACTAGCACCATATGAAGATCTTTAAGGGCATCCTGATGTTTTTCCATTATAATCCTTGTGCTTTGGATTGCATCAGTGGTTGATTTGCCCGTGACAAACCCACACTGGTCCTCAGATAGCCTGATTATTTTTCGTAGTCGATTATCTAGTACCCGCTCGACGATCTCCATTGTTTGAGACATTAGCTTGATAGGATGGTAAAACGATAATTGTCACAGCTTCGTGTATCACCTTTTCCTTTAAACAAAGCAAGGAGATAAATTTGGAGCATTGGATCCCCTCTTATTAGTTTGGAGATTAAGGTCGTGAGCCATCTGGACCTGCTGTCTCCTATTTTCTTCCAGAACTCTGAGGGTATCTTATCTGGCCCAACCTCATCGACTGTGATGTCTGGTACTTCTTCTCGGTAAGGAGAAGTTTCTTCTGGAAAGTGGTGCCTGGGAAACTGTTCGTTCAAAAGTCCCTCACAATACTGCCGCCACCTGTGAAGAATTTTGCCGTCAGGCACAAGAAGCTGTCCCATTGTCGATGAACTTTGGCGAACTAATCTCCTGGCCGTTTCTTCTCCCCCGAGCAGCAATTTTGAAGATTTTAGCCCCTTAATTCAAGGTGTTTTGTCGGAGATCTAGTGTGGCTGATGTGTATTAGCAGTGGGAGGAGAAACTTCCTTCAATTCCTGATACAGGCCCTTAAACCTGGGCGCACTTCTTCTTTGCAAGACTCTTGAGTATTTTTGAGTATTAATCTTGAGTATTTCTTGAGTGTATTTTTTTCAATTCCAGGCGAGAATTTCATCTATGTTGTTCAAGGAGCACTTCAATGCCTTGAATGCCGCTTTCTTTTCACTCATTACTAGTTTCATCTCATCTGACCACCACCATGTTTCATTGACCTCTTTGCAGTGGCCTTTTGAAGTCCCTAAAAGTGATTTGGCCTTGGGTCTCTCTCTGGGTCTCATTCCCACGCTGCAGTAAGTGATCACGTGCCTGCTTTCCTTGACGAACATTGTATTAAGCACGATAAGACCGTATGACTTGCAAACGTTTAGGATATCGTGGCAGTCTTCTTTTTGACTGCAAAACTTTTTAGGATAAGACCAAAACACTTTTTGTCCTTTTTACCATCAATATTTAAACTGTAATTAAACTGTTATATGTATATATGAAAAATTGTCCTGTATGCGTTCTCATTTTTTTATGGAATTTATAGATTTATAAGTGTACCAAATCTCATCTTTCTAGGACTTATCGTTCAAAAGTTACAAGTGCGGACGGACAGACGGGCAGATGGACAGGCTGACAGACAACGAGTGATACCATAGGAGGTCCTTTTGCCATTTTTGGATGAAACGTTTAAAAGAAGCTGCCACGCTTCCAAAAAGTAATGAATGATATGAATTTTAACTAGCCCTTAAATGCCCAAAGAAACCGAGTTTGAAGTTAAATTTTTTTTTTTTTTGAAAACTAGGGTGAATGGAGACTAAACTCTAAATTCTTTCAAAGATACCAATATGCCCACTATAGCAGGTATATAATACCGAGGTAGCCGATACAGGTTATGCCCAATTTCCACGTGCTAAAAAACAACCCATTTATGAGAGACACTATGAAAACTGTCAGAAAGCACGTAATATAAGTAAATTTTAGCTCTTTCATAATTCTTCTTGACTAGAACTAAGTTACCTTAACAAGTAACGGGTGATTTTTTAAGAGGTTGAGAACTTTTTTTTAAAAAAAAAACACAAAAAATTCGAAAAAATTAATGAAATATTTATTTGAATCGATAGTTTGAACCTTGCAATTTAATGTTTAAAGATAATTTCATGCAAATGTTGACCGCGGCTGCGTCTCAGGTAGCCCATCCGCTGAGTCCAATTTTGGCATACTCTTTCATACATATCGGCCGGTATCTCACGAATGAATGCATGGATGTTGGCTTCCAGTGCGTCAATCGAAGCGGGCTTGTCCCTATAGACATTAGCCTAGACATACCCCCACAAAAAATAATCTAATGGTGTCAAATCGCACGATCTAGGCGGCCAATTGACCGGCCGAAACGTGAAATTAACTGTTCACCAAACTCGCCGACCATAAAATGGAAGCAGCGCGCGATGAACATTTCGAACCGAGCACGAATTTTGATAGTAAAATTCAATAATTTGCAAGCGTTGTTCATTTGTAAGACGATCCATGGTTAAATTGCAAACCAAACTGAAGCTGTTTGACAGTGACACAAGGTACTAAACACACGTCAGCTGTCAAAACCAGTGTTGCCAAAACCAAACCAGCTAAACAATCACCCTTTAGTTTACGTTTCCATAGTGTTTACCGTGTTGAGTAGGCTGCTATCCAGTGAATGCACTTACAACTAGTGGGAGGGCTACTATCCGCTTAGGCGAATCGCTGGATACCCCATCCCAATTGAACATTTTCAAGCTGCGAATTGTGTCATAAATCTTAGTTGTTAAATTTCAGTTTTTCTCAGAATTTCTTAGTTAAAGAATGTTCACTTTTAAAAAGGGGCGTGACATCCACCTCTTTTCAATAACATCGCTTTTATACCCCACCCCATAGGATAAGAGGTATATTCAAATTTGATTCATGGCTTGTAACGTAGAGAAATAATCACCGTAGACCCCCAAGACCTTAAGGACATATTGTTAGACTGAATTGTTAGTCGAATGAGCCATGTCCGTCCGTTCATCCGTCCGTTCGTCCGTCCGTCCGTGTGTCGGTAGTTTTTAGGTCTTAAATTTTGACCTAGGAGCTTGAAACTTAATATCTGTTCTTTCTAGGTCCCGAAGCAGTACAAGTGTAAAATTTTTTAAAATCCGCCCACTGACATGCTTTACGTATAAGCATGAAAATTCAAAGTTGTCAGAGGAAGCTAAAATTTGGTACGCGTTAGCCTCGCAATACACTTATATTGCGATTGGCATTTAAAAAAAAGATCCGCATCAAGGCTAAATTCGCCAACATTAGCCTCATATGCGCGCATGCCCCCACAGAGGAGAAAGATGACGAGAACAAAGATATGTTCTACGAACTCCTGGACAAAGCTTATGAGCAGTGCCCTAGCTACGACATTAAGATTGTCCTAGGCGATTTTAATGCCAAGCTAGGAAGGGAGGGCATCTTTGGTCGTACTGTCGGAAAGCATAGCCTGCACGACATGACCTCCGATAACGGATTCAGTCTGATCGACTTTGCTGCGGGGCGACACGTTGTGGTAGCCAGTACACAGTTCCCGCATCTCAATATCCACAAAGGGACAAGGAGATCTCCCGAACAATGAAGTGTCAACCAGATTGACCACATTACGGTCAATGCAAGGCACTCCTCCAGTATCATGGATGTCCGAACTTTCCGAGGGGCCAACATTGACTCGGATCACTACCTTGTTGTAGCCAAGGTACGGCTGCGGATATCCCGACCAGCGCCAAACAATGGAAATACTGTGAGGAAGTTTGACGTCGGCCGACTACAATCGCAAGAGATCGCCAGGTCCTTCTCCAACCGAGTCCCTCAAAACCTTCTACGAAGTCCTATGCAACCAGCATCAAGTATTGATAGCCAGTGGCAACACTGCCAAAAGGCCATCAGAGACGCCGCCTCTGAAGTGCTGGGTTTCACACGGCGACCACAACGAAACCCCTGGTTTGACGATGAATGCCGGCAAGCACATGCAGCTAAACAGGAAGCATACAAAGCGGCGCTGCACAGAAGGACTAGAGCTGCTCGCGAGCTCTACGAGCAGAGGAGGAGAGAGGAGCACCGGCTTCTCCGAAGGAAAAAGAGAGAGCACGAGAAGCGCGCGGTTGAAGAGATAGAGAGATGTTACAACAGGAATGAGGTTAGAAAGTTTTACCAAAGGATCAAAAGGTCCTGCCAAGGGTATAAACTTCGAACTGAAGCCTGTAAGGACCATCAAGGGAACATCGTTGTAGAATCGCAGTCGGTGCTGAGGTGCTACTTCTGTAAAAAAAATTCTGTAAAACTGTATAATAACAAAAAATAAAAACAATAAAAAAAGTTCGGTGTTTTCTTTTATTTTAACAATATTCAGTATAGTAAGATAGTAAAAAACCATAATACTGTAAATTGTGCAATCAAAAAACTTAAAAAAATTAACAAAAAAGCAACTTCAACAGAAAAAAAAATTGGGACGGTTGTCCAGAGCAAAATAAAATTAAACAACTTCGTTAGTACAATATTAATTTCTTAGCTTTTCTTTTTAAATAAGCAGAGAAGAGTTTGGGCTCATGTTCAAATTCATACCTATGCCAAGATCTAGTATGTATAATAATCTGTAAAAATAATTTTTTTTTAAATTTTTTTTACGCCGCCAAAATGATTTTTGGTGCTAATTTGCAGAATCGGATAATGTAAGAAAGTGTGCTCACTTTTACTTTATCAAATACTTCTAAATTAAATTCTGGAAGTGCAAAATTCTGTGCATAATTAACAGAATTTGATAATGTGCAAAATTCTGTGCATAATTTACAGAATTTGATAATGTCAAAAAGTGCGCACTTTTTTACATTATCAAATTCTGTAAATTATGCACAGAATTTTGCACTTCCAGAATCTTACAAAACAGAATTTTGAAAAATCAGAATTTTAAAATCCAGAATTTTGGAAATACAGAATTTTGTATACAGAATTTTGGTCCATTCAGAATTATGACCCCAACCCGAGATATATAGCGCAATGTCTAGTGTTGGCATCCCTGCCAAACTCGTCAGTCTGTGCAGGATGACGATGGAAAACTCAAGCTGTTCCGTCAAGGTCGGTAAAGACCTTACCGACCCCTTTAAAGTCAAAAAAGGATTTAGACAAGGTGAAGCGCTGTCATGCGACTTCTTTAGCACAATACTTGAGAGAATTGTGCAGAAATCTCGCGCCAACACCAGAGGTACAATCTTTCAAAAGTCCGTTCAACTACTCGCATACGCAAACGACATTGACATAATCGGTAGAACAAAGCGTGATGTCAGTGAAGCTTTCGTGAGTATTGGGACGGAACCGGCGAATATGGGCTAAGCAGTCAATGAGGGCAAAACCAAGTATATGCTGTCATTAAGAAAAGACACCCAACACCGACGTCTTGGACAAAACATCACCATCGACACCTATAATTTTGAGGTAGTTAGGGACTTTGTCAACCTGGGTTCCGCTATCAATTCAGATAATGACACCAGCACTGAAATCAAACGAAGGATAACTCTTGCGAATCGCTGTTTCTTTGGGCTAAGGAGGCAATTGAGTAGCAAAGCCCTCTCTTGAGCAACTAAAGTGTCCATGTATAAGACCCTCATAATCCCAGTCTTGCTTTACGGTGCAGAAGCATGGACCCTGTCAAAGGCGGATGAAAACACTTTAGGCTGCTTCGAGAGGAAATTTCTTCGTTCGATTTACGGTCCCGTCTGCATAGACGGAGAGTGGAGGAGGATATATAACATCGAACTGTACGGGCTGTACAGCGATACCGACCTAGCCAAAAGAGTCAAAACACAACGTCTCAGTAGCTGGGTCATCTAGAGCGGATGGAGACCAACGCCCTGGCCCGGAAAATCTTCGAATCCACATCGCAGGGACGGCACGGTAGAGGAGCACCGAGACTCAGCTGGCGCACGCAAGTGGAAGGGGACCTCAGCCAACTTCGCGTGCGAAACTAGAGACGGCTAGCTAGAGACAGAGCTGGCTGGCGAAGCTTGTTGGCTGAGGCCCAGATCCACCCTGGAATGCAGCGCCACCTTAAGTAAGTAAGTAAGTATTTCAAAAAAAGGCAAAACCCTCCCAGTTTGGGCGTGGTCATATTTCATTCAAAAAACTTGCGCTATAAAATGTTCAGATATGTGTGAAAGCTATCAACTGAAATGTGTAAATTTTTACCACGCCCACTTTTGGGGGCATTTTTAAGTATAAACCAAATTTTTAATGTGAAAATGCAATCGACACGCGTATACCACTTCTGCTAAAAAATATAAACAAAAAAACGATGCTATTGAAAAGGGGTGGATGCCCCGCATGGAGAAGATTCCTTAACAGAGAAATTCTAAATACAGTTGAAGTTAATAGAAACTGAAATTTAACAACCAAGAATTATGACACAATTCAGAGCTTGAAAGTGGTCAATTGGGATGAAGTATCCAACGATTCGCCTAAGCGGATTGTAACCCTCCCACTAGTTTTGTTTATATTTTTTATCAGAAGTGGTATACACGTGTTGATTGCATTTTCAGTAAAGTTGCTAGTAAGTAAAGTGGGCGTGTCAGTGGGCGGATTTTAAAAAATTTTACACTTGTACTGCTCCGGGACCTAGAAAGAACAGATATTAAGTTTCAAGCTCCTAGCTCAAAATCTAAGGCCTAAAAACTACCTACACACGGACGGACATGGCTAATTTGACTAACAATTCGGTCTCGAACATATGCCCTTAAGGTCTTTGGGGTCTACGGTGATTATTTCTCTATGTTACAAACAAAGAATCAAACTTAATATACCTCCTATTCTATGGGATGGGGTAAAAAAACCGTCAGTTCGTGCGGCTTCACCCTACGGCGTCGCTAGGTCGAAGGGTATAGAACAAGTTCTTTGTAGTCGTTGTTTACATCGTTAAGAGTACGGATCATTTCACTGTTGCAATGAAAATAAAAACGAGCATTTAGCTTTCAAACAAAGTTTGTTACTTCTTCACTCGCAGTAGCTATTGCTAAATCTCTGTGAATATCACTTTTCCTAATATACAATGGAGCATTCACAATTGCTCTAAGTGTCTTGTTTTGGAAAGTCTGCAACATGGACATGTTGCTCAGCTTGGTACAACCCACCCCGAATTTGTATACCGTAACTCCAGGATGGCATTGACACCTGCCTGTACAAGTCTAGTTTCGAAAATTTTCGGTTCACCAATACATTTCGCTGAGCTTGATCTCGAGCTCGTCACGCTTATTCTTTACGTGTGGTTTCCACCTTAGTTTAGCGTCTAGTGTCATCCCTAGATATTTCACTTCATTTGCATACAGATACCTGTGCAAAATTTATGAACCGAAGTATATTGTTAACCCTTCTGTTAGTAAAATTCACATGCGTTGACTTGTTCGCGTTAAGAGCGATTTGCCAAGTCTTCGTCCAGAAACAAATTCTGTCCAATGCTCGTTGGAGGTTTCTCGTTGATGACTCGACTGATTCAACTATTGCCAGGATGGCCGTATCGTCCGCAAACATGGCCACGATTGTCTCGTCATCTATAGGTTTGTCTCTTGTGTAGAGCAGGAACAGGGTCGGACCGAGGACTACTCCCTGGGGTACGCCAGCTCAAATTTGCTTGAAACCTACCTAAGGCTTACAGTTCGAGCTTTCGTGCGACAAGGTGTGTCGAAGGCTTGAGATACTTCGAGAAAAGCACTTGAACATATATTTTCCCCCTTTTAAGGTTTTTTGAATTTCATGCGTTATTCTGTAGACTTGATCTATTGTGGAATCGTTAGGTCTGAAACCGAATTGATGATCCAGGTTCAAACATCTTTCTGCAATCATTGGTTGTAATCGCTTCAGCAGAAGTTTCTCGAATACTTTCGATATCATCGGCAGATTTTTATAAAATGAAAATGATACTCAACATCAGGGTTAAAATTGAACCCATGCGAAAGGGCAATAGACTGATACCACAGTGCAAGCGATGCCAAGAACTCAGGCACACAAGTGCCTACTGCCAAAAAGAACCACGTTGCGTGAAATGTGCCGGAAAACACCTCTCAACAGAGTGCAAAGTTGACATAAAGGCTCCAGCAGTTTGCGCCAATTGCCACGGAAACCACCCCACAAACTATCGAGGATGCGAAGTAGCCATAGAGCTGCAAAAGGGACGAGAACCTCTTAAGGAAAATACTCGAGGTCAGAATCCAAGCCTAGGGCTTCCAAAAACTGCTGAAACTCCTAAGCCAAAGACTCCAAAGACGCCAAAAGCCGATCAAAAGTGGAAGATTTGCAAAGGAGGCGTGGACAAAAGGCGTAAAAGCTCCACAAAAGAGCGGCGCCAGTTCAAGTGCAGCGGAGAAGCAGCCACTGGTGGAGCCGAAATCATACGCAAGTGTTGCGTCAAACGAAAACAAGGCAAGATCGCCCACAACAGATGCAGTGTCTCAGATCCTCGCTGTAATCTTGGAAAAACTTGAGGACCAGACTAAAATCAAAAAACTTATATATGACAAACTGCTAGAGTTTAAGCCTCGAAAAAATTACTAGAGAACATGCATATGAAACAGTTATTTTAAATACTAACATAGAATGCAAACGGCCTTCTGAATAAAAAAGACGAACTAGAAGTATTTCTACGGAAAAATAATATTGATATTTGCATGATTACGGAAACTCACATTAAAAACGGTTCTGGAAGGCATGTTTAGAATATTGAAAAACTATCTTGAAAGCAAACTCTTTCTGAATACTCGTACTGAATACTCGAGTTGCAAGCAAATTCGAGCTGGAGTACCCCAGGGAAGTGTCCTCGGTCCGACCCTGTTCCTGCTCTACACAAGAGACATGCCTTTAGATGACGAGACAATCGTGGCCACGTTTGCGGACGATACGGCCATCCTGGCAATAGGTGAATCAGTCTTGGGATTTTGCTGTCGCTTTTTTTTGGCACGACTGGTGTTTGTTGCATGGTTTCTACTTCAGGTGAAGAACCAGCTTTTCGTTTTTTGGTAAGCCTTTTCTAAAAGACCGGATTCATTTCGCGTGCAAGCTCTTCCTTGTCCGTGTGGTATTCCAATTGGCGTTTCGGTGTTTCCTCACACTTAATAGTACGGGAATTCCTCAAAGCTTCGTTTTCTTTACGTAACGAATCTACTTCACTTTTGAGTTCACTGTAGAGACGTTCCATTTCATTAAGCTTAGCACGGAGTTCATTGTTTTCCGCTTCGAAGCATTTAATTTTCGCTGAGTCCTGATTAACCGGCGGACTTCCTTTCCCGGAGACGGCATACGGAGGGTGGATTTTAGTCGCCTCTTGTGGTGAATTTTAGTCGCCGACAGGCATGCCTTACCTCGAGTATATTCGAACCCCTACCCGAAGGGGTAGAAGTTAAATATTTTAATAGTTTTTTGATTCAATATTATTTTTTGATGAGTATTTTTTTTATTTTTTATTTTTACATAATTTCAAAGAAAAGACCAGTGAGTTAGTGCTAGAGTGTGTACGCATAAGTTACATTCCGTAAAACGGACCGTTGAATACCCCATCCTATCCCACATTGTAAAATGCTGGTGGCATCGTTATTTTTTGACATTTTATAAGTAATGCAAACTTCGAAAAGGAGCGTGGTCCAACCGCCCCTTATTACAAACTATTAAATATAAGATATTTCCAAGTTACACTTAAATGTACGTAAAAATGCAATTTTTTGGCTCAAATTCAATATTTTTGAAAAATCGACCCCTAAAAGAGGGCGTGGCTAAAAACCTTAATGCCCGTTTTCACTGTGAACGTTTAAACTTAGGATTACTTAAACTTTCACGAAACTTTCACTCAGTGCTTAAACTGTTGGTGTTTCACAGCAGAAATTAACTGAGCGTTTAGCTAAACTTCCGGTTATTGTTTTTCGTTAGTTTTGTAAGCCACTTTAAACATCAATTGTCATATCTCAGCCCATATTTATTTTTCAAATTGGTTCAAGAAATCCTTGAAAAGAAGGAAAATATCAAGACTTGTACGGTGTTCTTTAAACTACACGCCGATCTCGGATCGGGTATTCTGTTTCGGAGATATTTGCATCCAAAGCTTAGACAAATGCGACATTCTTCGCAAATTTAATTTGAAATTCTCAAGGCAACGTGATACTTGTGACGTTCACAGTATTTTTGAGCAAAACTTCATTCCCGTTTTCATCAAACGTCGTTTCAAACGTCGGTTTAGCCGTTAAATGGCAGTTTTAACCATCAACTGCTGGCGTTTAAGTTAAACAGCCATATAAACTCTCTTTTAGGTTTAAACTAGCACTGAAAAATACAGTTTTGTTTTAAACTTCAAGTTAAACTTTGAATGTCGCTAAACGGAGTTTAAACTTGCACTGTGAAACCGGGCAAAAATGAACGAAGTCTGAACTGAAGTTCAGTCTGAACTCTCGTTTACCTAACCTGGTCCTTTTTATACCCCATCCCATAGGATAGGAGGTATATTAAGTTTGTCACATAGTTTGTAACACGGTGAAATAATAATGGTAGACCCCCAAGACCTTAGGGGCATATGATCGAGACCGAATTCTGAATCGAATGAGCGATGTCCGTCCGTCCGTCTGTATGTCACATGTTTTAGGGCCTTAAATTTCGAGCTAGGGTGCTAAAACTTCGTACGTCAGGTGCACCTCATGCGAAGCAGTACAAGTGTAAAAATTTTTGAAATCCGCCCAAAGACACGCCCACAATCGGTCTAAATATGCAACTACCTCCCTTAATAAACCTCCTCTAGTGGGCGTGGCATCTATTTTAAGGTAAATTTTCAACTGCAGTTAACTCAGTATTTTTGCTCGAAATTGAAAAAAAAATTGCTTAATTTCTTATGAAGAAAACGCTTAGTTCCACATTTTGTTCATACAAGACTTTGGGCCTTGCCCACAGTTGGAGGCAGAATTGAAGAAAAACCAAAAATTTTCCAGAAAAACTTAATTTCGACTGCCCTTGAGCCTAATTTAGGAAAGCATGAAACAAAAAAAGTAGCAGGTTAGGTAAACAAAACTTCCGTCCAGATTTCGTTCATATAAAGTTTTTAGCCACGCCCCCATTTAGGGGTCGATTTTTCAAAAATATTGAATTTAAATCAAAAAATTGCATTTTTACGTACATTTAGGTGTAACTTGGAAATATCTGTGGAAATATCTTATAATTAATAGTTTGTAATTAGGGGCGGTTGGACCACCCCTTTTTTTAATCAAATTTTAATCAAAAAATTTAAATCAAAAAATTGCATTTTTACGTACATTTAGGTGTAACTTGGAAATATCTGTGGAAATATCTTATAATTAATAGTTTGTAATTAGGGGCGGTTGGACCCCTTTTCGAAGTTTGCATTACTTATAAAATGTCAAAAAATAACTATGCCATCAGCATTTTACAATTGGGGATAGGATGGGGTATTCAACGGTCCATTTTACGGACTGTAACTTCTGCGTACACACTGTAGCACTTACTCACTTGGTTTGTTTCATGTTTTCCTAAATTAGGCTCAAGGCCAGCCGAAATGAAGTTTTTCTGCAAAATTTTAGGTTTTTCTTCAATTCTGCTTCCAAATGTGGGCGGGGCCCAAAGTCTTGTATTAACAAAATATGGAACTAAGCGTTTTCTAGATAAAATATTAAGCAAATTTTTTTCAATTTCGAGAAAAAATATTGCGCAAACTGCATTTGAAAATTTACCCTTTAAATAGATGCTACGCCTACTAGAGGAGGTTTAACCATTAAATTTGTCTTTTTTGTGTCTTACATTCACTAGGACATTCACTAAACGTCAAATTTCAGCTTTTTAGAACGTCTTACAGTTTTGAAAACTCTAGAGGTAGTTGCATATTTAGACCGGTTGTGGGCGTGTCCTTGGGCGGATTTCAAAAATTTTTACACTTGTACTGCTTCGCATGACGCGGACCTAACGTACGAAGTTTCAGCTTCCTAGCTCGAAATTTAAGGCCCTAAAACATGTGACATACAGACGGACGGACGGACATGGCTCATTCGATTCAGAATTCGGTCTCGATCATATGCCCTTAAGGTCTTGGGGGTCTACCATTATTATTTGTTAGTTGTCACCGTGTTACAAACTATGTGACAAACTTAATATACCTCCTATCCTATGGGATGGGGTATAAAAAAGTTCTTTACCTGTTTTCATATTTATTTTATTTTTTTCTTGTTTTTCATCGCCGTCCCGTTACCATTTGCATCATTTTAAGTAGAAACCAGTGAGTAAGTGCTACAGTGTGAACGCAGAAGTTACAGTCCGCAAAACGAACCGTTGAATACCCCATCCTATCCCACATTGTAAAATGCTGATGGCATAGTTATTTTTTGACATTTTAAAAGTAATGCAAACTTCAAAAAGGGGCGTGGTCCAGCCGCCCCTAATTAGAAACCAAGTTACAAACAAAAAGTCCAAGTTACACTTAAATGTACGTAAAAATGCAATTTTTTGGTTCAAATTCAATATTTTTGAAAAATCGGCCCTTAAAAGGGGGCGTGGCTAAAAACTTTATATGAAAGAAATCTGGACTGAAGTCTCGTTTACCTAACCGGCTACTTTTTTTGTTTCATTCTTACCTAAATTACCTCAAGGGCAGTCGATATTAAGTTTTTCTGGAAAATTTTAGGTTTTTCTTCAATTCTGCCTCCAAATGTGGGCGCCAAAAGTCTTGTATGAACGAAATGTGGAACTAAGCGTTTTCTGCATAAAATATTAAGCAAATTTTTTTCAATTTCGAGCAAAAATACTGAGTAAACTGCATTTGAAAATTTACCCTTAAAATAGATGCCACGCCGACTAGAAGAGGTTTACCAATTAAATTTGTCTCTTTTGTGTCTTATATTCACTAAAAGATGCTAAATGTCAAATTTCAGCCTTTAAGAACGTATTACAGTTTTGAAAAATCTGGAGGTAGTTGCATATTTACACCGATTGTGGGCGTGTCTTTGGGCGGATTTCAAAAATTTTTACACTTGTCCTGCTTCGCATGACGTGCACCTGACGTACGAGTTTCAGCACCCTAGCTCAAAATTTGATGCCTAAAAACATGAAATACAGACGGACGGACGGACGGGCGGACATGGCTCATTCGATTCAGAATTCGGTCTCGATCATATGCCCTTAAGGTCTTGGGGGTCTACCATTATTATTTCACCGTGTGACAAACTATGTGACAAACTTAATATACCTCCTATCCTATGGGATGGGGGATAAAAAAAAATATTCCTTATAAGTTTTTGTTAACTTTTTTTTTTAAAAGGGGCGTGGCATGTCTTACCCCTTCATCCGAAAAACAATATTAGCACAGAAATATCCAAGTTTGCATATTAGCCGCAAACTTGGATATTTCTGTGCTAATATATTTCTGTACGCAAAACTGTAAATTTTTGGCTCAAATTCAATAATTTTGTGAAATCGACCTCTACGGAAGGGCGTGGCCAAAAACTTTATATGAACGAAATCTGAATTAGTATCAGGTGTATTTTATGTGCTAAATTTTATTTTTTATTCTATCCTTAGTAAAGCTTAAAGGAGTCGAAATCCATGTTTTTCTCTAAATTTATGGGTTTTTATGGAACTATGCCTCTAAATGTGGGCGCGGCCTAAGACTTTGTATGAAAGAAACTTAGGAAAAAACTCTTTCTACATAAAATATTAAGCAAAATTTTTTCGATTTGGAACAAAAATATTGAATAAACTGCATTTGAAAGATTACACTTTCAATCGATGCCACGCCCACAAGGTGCAGTCTGCGGACTTTATTCTTATTTTTTATGACTTGTTATCATTAGAAGATGCTAAATAATAAATTTCAGCTTTTCACGACGTCTTACAGTCTTGTTAGCACCGGAGGTTGTTGCGGAAAAAAATTTAACACTTGTATTGCTTCGGATGGCAGAGAGCTTACGTACAAAATTTCAGTTTCCTAGCTCAAAATTGAAGGCCTGAGAATTGGTGACATACGGGCAGATAGACGGACGGATGGACGTATATTGCTCATTCGACTCAGAAGTCGGTCTCGATCATATGCCCTTAAGGTTTTGGGTGTCTATCGTCATTATTTTTCTATGTTACATTTTCGCCTGTATCAAACTTAATATACTCCATTGCTGTGGAATAGGGTATAAAAAGCACATAAACCTAAATATGGGATATTTTTCAATAACTAATGGTTTCATTAATTTATAAAACGTCAAACCAACAAGTAAGTAAGTGCAAGAGTTCGTTTGTAACGAACTTCTAAATACCCGACCCTCTTTACCCATTAACACCAAATTTAAAACTTTTTTTGGTCTGTTTCATATATGAAAAAATGCGTTAAAAGCGAATATACTTAAATAAACATTAAGCGAATATAATACCTAAATAAACATTTTTTTTCCAAAAACGCCCCCTAAAAGTGGGCGGAGCTCAATGCTGTGTATGCAACAAACTTAGAGAAATCAGTTCTTGAGAAATTAGGTTTTCAAAGATTTCAGATGTTAAAAGTGGGCATGGTCGATAGAGTGGGCAGTCCAATTTTTCTAATTAAAGGCTTCTGGTCGATATTGCTCCCCACCAAAAATTTCAGTTCATATGTTTTGTCTATCTTGACCAAAAGGCATTTTGAAATAAAATGTAAATTTGCGGTTATCTGACATTCAAGCTAATTGTGTACGTGGCTGTGGGAGGATCATCTCAATATTCATACTTTGTCTGTACAAAATGAGAACCAAGCAACGCTGCAAGTTTCGACGTGGACCCTATGTACGTAGTTTCAGCACCCTAGCTCAAAACTTAAGGATTAAAAACATGTGACTTACAGACGGACGGACGGACAGATGGACGGAAGGACTTGGCTCATTCGATTCAGAATTTGGTCTCGATCATATGCCCTTAGGGTCTTGGGGGTTTACCATTATTTTTTCACCGTGTTACAAACTATGTGACAAACTTAATATACCTCCTATCCTATGGGATGGGGTATAAGGAGCGGCGACAGAACAAAGCAAAGTCCAACGGGCACATCAAAAGGACGGGATTTGACGCCATTTATCCGTACACAGCTTCTGCAGTTTCCATGCAAAGACTGGATGGCTCTCAGAAGAGGCCTACTCAGCGCATAGTCCTGCAAAACTCTCCACAGTGTATCCCGAGGGACTCGGTCATACGCCTTTTCCAGATCTACAAAACACTCATAGACCGGTTTGGCATATTCCCAGGCCTTCTCAAGAATAACCTGCAGAGTAAAAAGCTGGTCGGTTGTGCCTCTGCCAGGCCGAAAGCCGCACTGTTATTCCCCTAACAAAGGCTCGATTATAGCTCTGAAACGCATTTCCAACACCTTCGCGAATACTTTTTCCGGAAGATTCAAGAGAGATATGCCCCTATAATTGGCGCAAACTCTGCTGTTCCCTTTTTTGAAAATGGGCACTATAACTCCCGTTCGCCAATCGCTAGGTGCCTTCCCGCTATCCCAGGCCACCTTTATAACACGTGTTAGCCATTTAACTCCCTCTTCATCCATCGCCTTGAGCATTTCTGGTCGGATTTCATCAACTCCAGCAGACTTGCCAACTTTAACGACAAGTTAAAAAAAATGGCAATGAACAAAACGAAAGATTTGATTACCCCAGGTGGCAGCCCAGCTATGCTGGAAAATCCACCCTCTTCGGAGGCAGGCTCTACGGATTCTGGGGAGAGCCTTTTATTGCTTATAAATCCTTTTGAGAAAAGGACAAAACTAAATCGATCGCCACCACCTAGATCGAACATATCCGGAAAAAGCAGTCCACCGGTAAACCAGGACTCTGTGAAAATTAAGAGCTTAGAAAAGGAGAATAATGAACTCCGAGCTAAGCTTACTGAAATGGAGCGACTCTTCCAAGATCTAAAAATGGAAGTTGACTCTCTGCGAAAAGAAAACGAGGATATTAAAAATACTCGTTTAACGAAAGACTGTGAGGTAACGAAAGAGTGTGTAACACCGAAACGACCAGCAGTCGAATACTTCACGGACGAGGACGAACTTGCACTTGAGACCGATTCAGTCTTAAGGAAAAGGTCTAGCAAGAAGCGAAAGGCGAATTCCTCTCCCGAAGTAATACAAAAAGAAGATAAGCCCTCTGGCTCAAACAAGGCTAAACCAGAAGCGAAAATTCGTCCACCTCCCGCAATAAACATCGTCGGGATAGCAGACTTTGGGAGATTGCGCAACCTTCTTGCAAACACGGTGAGTACAGAAAACTATAAGCTTACCTCGCACCGAAATAACGTGTGGAAAGTAAATGTTGACAACGCCGATTCCTATCGCGCACTGTCTCTTAGACTGAATGCAGAAAGAATCGAGTGGTATACTTATCAAAATAAGTACGAAAAACCACTGCGAGTCATTGTAAGGGGGCTCTACCCATCATGCACAAAAGGAGACGTTGTAAAAGACGTAAAAAATAAAGGCCTTAAAATTATTGATGCCGTCAATATCATTAAAAAGGAAAAGCAACGCACGGAAGGAGAAAGAGACACTGTGATCAGACGCGGCCTTCCAATTTTTATGCTCTTCTTTGAAAGAATTGAGAGCATAAACGATATTTATAAAATAAAAATGATACTTAACATCAGGGTTAAAATCGAACCCATGCGAAAGGGCAATAGACTGATACCACAGTGTAAGCGATGCCAAGAATTCAGGCACACAAGTGCCTACTGCCAAAAAGAACCACGTTGCGTGAAATGTGCCGGAAAACAGCTGTCAACAGAGTGCAAAGTTGACATAAAGGCTCCAGCAGTTTGCGCCAATTGCCACGGAAACCACCCCGCGAACTATCGAGGATGCGAAGTAGCCATAGAGCTGCAAAAGGGACGAGAACCTCTTAAGGAAAATACTAGAGGTCAGAATCAAAGCCTAGGACGCCCAAAACCTGCTGAAACTCCTAAGTCAAAGACTCCAAAGACGCCAAAGCCGATCAAAAGTGGAAGATTGGCAAAGGAGGCGTCGACAAAAGGCGTAAAAGCTCCACAAAAGAGCGGCGCCAGTTCAAGTGCAGCAGAGAAACCACCACTGGTCGGACCGAAATCATACGCACAGGTTGCGGCTAACGAAAACAATGCAAGATCGCCCACAACAGATGCAGTGTCTCAGATCCTTGCTGTAATCTTGGAGAAACTTGAGGATCAGACTAAAATCAACAAAGTGACAAACTGAGCAAGCTCGAGTTTAAGCCTCGAAAAAATTACAAGAGAACATGAATATGAAACAGTTATTTAAAATACTAACATGGAATGCAAACGGCCTTCTGAATAAAATAGACGAACTAGAAGTATTTCTACGGAAAAACAATATTGATATTTGCATGATTACGGAAACTCACCTCAAAAACGGGTCTACACCCAAACTTAAAGGTTACAATGACTATCACGCACATCACCCTTCGCAAAATTCGAGAGGAGGATCCTCCCTCTACATTAAGAACTGCATAAAGCACTTCAAGAACACAGAAGTTGAGCTAGACTCTATGCAGATCAGTTCAGTTTCTGTAAAAATTGACTGCTTAGATTATAACATTGCATCTTGTTATTTCCCGCCAGGATATAGACTGGTGGAAGACGATCTTGATCGTATGTATGACTTCATTGGGTCCAATTTTATCATTGGGGGCGACTTTAACGCGAAGCATAATTTTTGGGGCTCACGATGCAATTCAACAAGAGGCAGATTACTGTACAAAAATAGTATGAAGCGTGGGGTGGACTTTTTCTCCACGGGTAAGCCAACATATTGGCCAACCGATAGGAATAAAAAGCCTGACCTTGTCGATTTTTTCATCGCTAAAGGGTACCCCAAATACCTTACGCGAATTGAAGAGTGTTATGATATTTGCTCAGACCACTCAGGAGTTATCTTGAAGATGGGTGGAAGACTGGCGAAAATAGAAAGAGCTCCTAGATTAGCTAGCAAAAACTGGGACGCTTTCAGAAAGGACTGTAAGGAGGGTGTTGGCTTGAATGTGCCATTGAAAATTCCTTTCGAGTTAGAAACCGCAGTTGACAAATTCATTGAAGCAATTCAGAGCGCTGCTTGGAACAACAATTCGTCCCAAAAGAACGCAGTTAGCACCGACGGGCATGTACGTAAAACATATCCGCTCGAAATCGAAGAATTGATTCGTGAAAAGAGAAGAGCGCGTAGGAGATGGCAAGGCACGAGGGCCCCCCCAGACAAAACCCTAATGAACCACCTCTCTAACAAACTGAAAGGAATGTTGCATGATCTTAAAAATCGTGAGACCACTGAATACCTTGAAGGCTTGTCGGCGGATAGGAGCTCAAACTACTCGCTGTGGAAAGCAGTTAAGTCTATCAAGAAACCTATAATCCACTCGGCACCAATAAAAAAAGCTAACGGCGAATGGGCAAGAGAAGACAAAGAGAAAGCGAATTTGTTTGCTGAACATTTAGAAGAAACATTCAAGCCTTTCGACGGTCCGCCGTTGGCTGACGTTCTAAACAACAAAGGGGAACCTGATAGCTTTAGAATGAAAAAAGTTTTGTTAGTTGAACTCCGACAGACAATTAGCAAACTTAAAAATAATAAGGCCCCGGGCTACGACCTGATCACTGGCGAAATATTAAAAGAGCTACCAAAAAAGGCATAAGTCAAGCTACTTTATATGATAAACGCTTCTCTTAGACTTCTATACGTTCCAAGACAATGGAAAGTTGCTGAAGTCATTATGGTTCCAAAACCGGGGAAATGCGCAAATGATAAAAAATCTTATAGGCCTATATCGCTTCTGCCGATAATATCGAAAGTGTTCGAGAAACTTCTGCTGAAACGATTACAACCAATAATTGCAGAAAGACGCTTGATCCCGGATCATCAATTTGGTTTCAGACCTAACCATTCCACAATAGATCAAGTCTACAGAATAACGCATGAAATTGAAAAAGCCTTAGAAGGGAAAAAAACATATTCAAGTGCTTTCCTCGACGTATCGCAAGCCTTCGACAAGGTATGGCATGAAGGCTTGAAATATAAGCTACGGCAAAACTTGCCGGAAGACATGTTTAAAATATTGGAAAATTATCTTGAAAGCAGACTCTTTCGTGTTAGGTGTAGTAGTGAATACTCGAATTTCAAGCAAATTCGGGCTGGCGTACCCCAGGGAAGCGTCCTCGGTCCGACCCTGTTCCTGCTCTACACAAGAGACATACCTCTAGATGACGAGACAGTCGTGGCCACGTTTGCGGACGATACGGCCATCCTGGCAACAGGTGAATCAGTCGAATCATCAACGAGAAACCTCCAACGAGCATTGGACAGAATTTGTGTCTGGAGGAAGACTTGGCGAATCGCTCTTAACGAGAACAAGTCTACGCATGTGAATTTCACTTACAGAAGGGTTAACAATTTGCCTCTGTTCATAAATTCTGCAGAAATACCTTATGCAAATGAAGCGAAGTATCTAGGGATGACACTGGACGCTAAACTAAGGTGGAAACCACACGTAAAGAAGAAGCGTGTCGAGCTTGAGATTAGGCTCAGGGAAATGTATTGGCTTATTGGAAGATTTTCGAAATTAAGCACATATAACAAACTGCTCTTGTACAGGCAGGTGTTAAAGCCGTCCTGGACATACGGTATACAACTTTGGGGTTGTACCAAGCCGAGCAACATGTCCATGTTGCAGACTTTCCAAAACAAGACACTAAGAGCAATTGTGAATGCTCCATGGTATATTAGGAATAGCGATATTCACAGAGATTTAGGAATAGCTACCGTGGGCGAAGAAGTAACAAACTTCGCTCGAAAGCTAAATGCTCGCCTTCATGTTCATTGCAACAATGAAATGATCCGTACTCTAAACGAGACTCTTAACGATGTTAACAACGAGCGACGCCGACGACTACAAAGAAGAAGACCCTTCGATCTAGCGACGTAGGGTGAAGCCGCATGAATGAACGGCTTAGTAGGTGCATTCACTAGAAAGCAACCTATCCAATGCGATTAACGCTATGGAAGCGTAAACTACTTGTTAAGCTAACTTAGTTGTAGTCAAGAAGTATTATGAGAGAGCGAAAATTTACTACTATGAAGTGCGTTCTGGCAGTTTCATAGTGTCTCTCATAAATGGGTGGTTTTTTAGCACGTGGAAATCGGGCATAACCAATATCGGCTACTTCGGTATTATGTACCTGCTATAGAGGGCGTATTGGTATCTTTGAAAGATTTTGGAGTTTTAGCCTCCGTCCATCCTAGTATTAAAAAAAAAAAAAAAACTTGCCAACTCTTAGCGATTTAATCGCTTTAGTGACTTCGTCTACTGTGGGACTATTCTCCGCCCTTATCTCGTCAGCAGTGGGAGTCCCATCTTCAGTGCCCTGTTGGGGGTGGAGCAACTCCGAAATGTGCTCTCTCCATCTGCGCAAGACATCGCTCTCATTTGAAAGAAGTGTACCGTCCTTCGATTTAACCCCTTGAATGATATTCAACTTCCTTGGTCGGAGCCGGCCAATGGTCTACCAAAATATCTTTTTTGCAGATCTGTAATCGTGCTCCAACTTCTCGTCGAACTGTTTCCATGACTGTTCCTTGGCTGTTCTGACTGCCAGATTGGAAGTCCTTCGCGCCTCATTGTACCGGGCTCGAGAAGTTGAGTTTCTGCATTGGATCCACGCAATGTAGGCTTTTTTCTTCTTTCTGATAGCTTCTTGAACTCCAGGCGTTTTAAACAAAGCAGTTCTTTTCTCACCACCAGCCGCTACCCAAGCCGCATCACTCCACAAACATTTCCTGCAGAGGCAATGACTGCCGATAAAAACAGCTGCCATTCCTCCTCTACATTCAAAAGGTCAGTTGGAATTTGTTCAAACTTCTCCGAAACATGCTGTGCGAAGCGCTCTCTGAAATCAGAGTCAGCATCCTGCAACCTTTCCCACCGTATGCGGGTCACCAGTCTTGGTCTTCGCCTGGGTGGCAAAGGAATACTGTCACTGAAAAACAATTCACACAGCACTTAGTGGTGATCAGTTGAAATAATCACCGTAGACCCTTAAGACCTTTTAGAGATATGATCGAGACCGACAGGTGAATTGATTAAGCTATGTCCGTCCGTCCGTCCTTCTGTATGGGTGAAGGTTTAAGGTCTGCGAAATCAAGCTAGAGAGTTGAAACTTGAGACATGGCTTGGATCTTCTGCTGCACAGACAAAGTGTGAAATTCGGCTTAATCCGCAACTACTGGCTTCAATGTAACAAACCTCTATTTCACATTTTCTTTCAAAATGCCTTTTGGTAAAGTTATACAGGTCATAGGAGCTTAAATTTTGGTACTGAGCAATATTGGCCCAAGACGTTTAACAAGGCAAAAATTGGACCGCCCACAATATCGACCAGTCCCACTTTTAACATGCTAGATCTTTAAAAATTCAATTTCTCGGAAAGTTTACTCCAAATCGAAAAAAAAATTTATGACCAATATTAAAGATATTACTATTCGCAGAGTTTGGTCCATACAAAGTTTTGAGCTCTGCCCACTTTAAGCGGGCGTTCTTAGAAAAAACTGTTTTTTCCGATATAATTTTCGGTTTTAACGCATCTTGGGATGAACTTAACGATATAACAAATAATTGATTTTAATTTATAGCCCAGACCCGCTTTTGGGAGCGTGACCTATAAAAATTATATATTTTTCGGGACACAAAATTTTAAGATTTGGTGTAACATGGTAAATAGGGTCAGATATATAGAAGTTTGTCGCAGACGAACTCTTGCACTTACTCACTTGTTTGTTTCATGCTTTCCTAAATTAGGCTTAAGGTCAGTCGAAATTACGTTTTTCTGGAAAATTTAAAGTTTTTCTCTAATTCTTTTTCCATACGTTAGCATTGCCTAAAGTATTTTATAAACAAAATAAGGAATGAAGTGTTTTCTACATAAAATATTGAGCAAAACTTTTTTAATTTGGAGCAAAAATATTGAGTAAAATGTATTTGCAAATATACCCTTAAAATAGATACCCACTGGAGGAGGTTTACCAATTTAATTTTTTTTGTGTCTAACATTCATAAGGAGACGCTAAATTTAAAATTTTAGCCTTTTAAGAGGCCTTACGCCCGGAAGTAGTTGCACATTTCGACCGTTTGTGGGCGGGTGGCAAAGGAATCCTGTCGCTTAAGCGCAATTTGTACAACACTAGGTGGTGATAGGTTGACAGCTCAGCTCCTCTCATCACTAATAGTTTTTTACCCCCTTCCATAGGATAGGAAGAATATTAAGTTTTTCATATATTGTCCGTCTGTATAACACATGTTTTAAGGCCTTAAATTTTAAGCTACGGTGCTGAAATTTCGAACGTAAGTGTAGATTACGTCGTCATGCGAAGCAGTACAAGTGGAAACATTTTTGAGATCCGCTCAAAAACACGCCCACAATCGGTCTAAATGTGCAACTACCTCCAGAGCTTTCAAAACTGTAAGACGTCTTAAAAGGCTGAAATTTGGCATATCCTAATGAATGCAAGACACAAAAAAGAAAAAAATAATTGGTAATTGTAAGTGGCATCTATTTTAAGTGTAAATTTTCAAATGCATTTTACTGAATATTTTTGTTCCAAATTTGAAAAATATTGCTTAACATTATATGTAGAAAACACTAAGTTCTTCATTTTCTTTATAAACGACTTTAGGCCACCATTTCATTTAAAGGCATAATTGGAGAAAAACCTACATTTTTTTAGAAAAACGTAGTTTCGACAGGTCTTAAGCCTAATTTAGGAAAGCATGAAACGAAAAAATCATCAGGTAAGGTAAACGAGATTTCACTTCAGATTTCGTTAGTACAATGTTTTTAGGAACGCCCCCTTTTAGAGGTCGACCTTTCAAAAATATTGAATTTAAACCAAAACAAGTGGGAAAGTGCAACAGAGCGTGTGCAAGAGCTTCAGTTAATCTACGACGGATCGCAATATACCCGACCCTACAAAAGAGAAAACAGCCACGCCTTCGAAAAGTGGGCGAGATATAAAAATATAACTGTTATACCGTTTTGCTTTATACTTGGTTGCCTACTTTCGTCGTAAAACTTCGCCTTTTTTACTAAAAAAATCACTTTTTAACGCCACGCCTGTGCAGTATACCCTGCACATAAATAGAGTTCCATTGAAACAGGTGGAGCGGCTTAAGTATCTTGCGATCTTTTTCACGAAACATGGAAGGAGTGATACTGAGTTATCCTATAGGATTGGCCAAGCTGGAGCAATAGTAAACTTACTGCGCCAGCCGGTCATCAGGAAAGCTGAGCTTGGAGTGAAAGCAAAGATCTCAGTTCATAATTCAGTGTTCGTTCTATCCCCCCTCTATGGTCGTGAAATTAGATAATGACCGAAAAAATTAGATTGTGGGTACCTATAAGCTGCCGAAATGAGATTTCTGAGGTGCTTTGCTTGTTTTACTCTAAGGGAAAGAGAAAGAAACGTCAGTATTCGTGGAAGTCTTAATATTGAGCAGCTACTTCTCCGAGTGAAACGATCAAACCTTCGATTTTTTAGGAAGCTGAAATTTTATACGTAAGCTCTCTGTCATCCGAAGCAATACGAGTGCTAAAACAAGTGGAAAAGTGTAACAGTGCGTATGTTAAAACTTCAGTCCGTCTGTGACGCATTGCAAAATACCCTACCCTACCAAAAACGGAACTCCCACGCCTCCAAAAAGTGGGCGGAATAAAAAAATATAGCGGTTGAATGTTCTATACTAGGTGGTTGCATACATTTTGGCCTAAAACTCCGCCTTTTTACCCACAAATGGGCGGAGGCATATACTATATATTATATACAAAAAAGTTAGCAACTGCTAATATCTGCAACTTTTGTCATATAATTGTACCCCATCCCATAGAAAAGGAGGTATTATTAAGTTTATCACATAGTTTGTAACACGGTGAAATAATAAAAGTAGACGCCCAAGACCTTCAGGGCATATGATGGAAACCGTCTCTCTGTCCATCCGTCTGTATGTCCATGTTCTTAGACCTTAAAGTTTAAGTTAGGGTGCTGAAATTTCGAACGTAAGTGTAGATTACGTTGTCATGCGAAGCAGTACAAGTGGAAAAATTTTTGAGATCCGCTCAAAAACACGCCCACAATCGGTCTAAATGTGCAACTACCTCCAGAGCTTTCAAAACTGTAAGACGTCTTAAAAGGCTAAAATTTGGCATATCCTAATGAATGCAAGACACAAAAAAGAAAAAAATAATTGGTAATTGTAAGTGGCATCTATTTTAAGTGTAAATTTTCAAATGCATTTTACTGAATATTTTTGTTCCAAATTTGAAAAATATTGCTTAACATTATATGTAGAAAACACTAAGTTCTTCATTTTCTTTATAAACGACTTTAGCCCACGATTTCATTTAAAGGCATAATTGAAGAAAAACCTACATTTTTTTAGAAAAACGTAGTTTCGACAGGTCTTAAGCCTAATTTAGGAAAGCATGAAACGAAAAAATCATCAGGTAAGGTAAACGAGATTTCACTTCAGATTTCGTTAGTACAATGTTTTTAGGAACGCCCCCTTTTAGAGGTCGACCTTTCAAAAATATTGAATTTAAACCAAAACAAGTGGGAAAGTGCAACAGAGCGTGTGCAAGAGCTTCAGTTAATCTACGACGGATCGCAATATACCCGACCCTACAAAAGAGAAAACAGCCACGCCTTCGAAAAGTGGGCGAGATATAAAAATATAACTGTTATACCGTTTTGCTTTATACTTGGTTGCCTACTTTCGGCGTAAAACTTCGCCTTTTTTACTAAAAAAATCACTTTTTAACGCCACGCCTGTGCAGTATACCCGGCACATAAATAGAGTTCCATTGAAACAGGTGGAGCGGCTTAAGTATTTTGCGATCTTTTTCACGAAACATGGAAGGAGTGATACTGAGTTATCCTATAGGATTGGCCAAGCTGGAGCAATAGTAAACTTACTGCGCCAGCCGCTCATCAGGAAAGCTGAGCTTGGAGTGAAAGCAAAGATCTCAGTTCATAATTCAGTGTTCGTTCTATCCCCCCTCTATGGTCGTGAAATTAGATAATGACCGAAAAAATTAGATTGTGGGTACCTATAAGCTGCCGAAATGAGATTTCTGAGGTGCTTTGCTTGTTTTACTCTAAGGGAAAGAGAAAGAAACGTCAGTATTCGTGGAAGTCTTAATATTGAGCAGCTACTTCTCCGAGTGAAACGATCAAACCTTCGATTTTTTAGGAAGCTGAAATTTTATACGTAAGCTCTCTGTCATCCGAAGCAATACGAGTGCTAAAATTTTTCAAATCCGCTCACAGACACACAGAATCAGTCTTAATGTGCAACAACCTCCGGTGCTTTCAAGACTGTAAGACCTCGTGAAAAGCTGAAATTTATTATTTAGCATTTTCTAATAATTAAAAGTCATAAAAAATAAAAATTAAGTCCGCAGACAACCCGTTGTGGGCGTGGCATCGATTGAAAATGTAATCTTTCAAACGGAATTTATTCAATATTTTTGTTCCAAATCGAAAAAAATTTTCACTTAATGTATTATGTAGAAAGCACTTTTTTTTAAATTTCTTTCATACAAAGTTTTGGGTCACGCCCACATTTGGAGGCAGAATTTAAGAAAAACCTCTAATTTTCCAGAAAACATGGATTTCGACTACTTTTTAGCCTAACTTAAGTAAGAATAAGAAATAAAATTTAGCACATTAGCTTCAACGTGTTCTATACTAAATTCCGTTCCGATAATGCTTTTGGCCGCGCCCATGTTTGGAGGTAGATATTACGAAATTGTTGAATTTTAACCAAAAAATTACATTTTTGGCATCGAATTAAAGAATAATTGTTCAAATGCAACTTATTCAAAATTTTTGTTCCAGATCAAAAAATACAAAAACATGGATTTCGACTGCTTTTAGATTTACCAAGGATAGAATAAGAAATAAAATTTAGCTTATAAAGTACACCTGATACTTTTTCAGATTTCGTTAATACAAAGTTTTTGGCCACGCCCATCCTAAGAGGTGGATTTCACAAAATTATTGAATTTAAACCAAAAAATTACAGTTTTGCGTTTATTTTAGCCGTAAACTTGGATATTTCTATGGTTAAATTGATTTTCGGTTAAAGGGGTATGACATGCCACGCAACTTTTTTTAAAAAAAAAGTAAACAAAACTTATAAAGAATAATTTTTTTTTTCTGTTTAAAATTATGCAAATGGTAACGGGACGGGGATAGAAAACAAGAAAATAAACGAATGAAAGGAGAATAGGAATGGAAAGGAGAAAAGGAATGGAAAGGAGAATAGGAATGGAGAGGAGAATAGGAATGGAAAGGAGAATAGGAATGGAAAGGAGAATAGGATTGGAAAGCAGATTAGGAATGGAAAGGAGAATAGGAATGGAAAGGATAATAGGAATGAAAAGGATAATTGGAATGGAAAGGATAATAGAAATGGAAAGGATAATAGGTATGGAAAGGATAATAGGAATGGAAAGGGTAATAGGAATGGAAAGGAGAATAGGAATAGGAATAGGGTATACAGCGGTCCGTTACAGACGGACCGAAGCTATTACATACGCACTGTTGCACTTACCCACTGGTATTCAATATTTTTGTCCAATTTGGCAAATCGAAAAAATTTTACTAAATGTATTATGTAGATAACACATAGTTCTACATTTCGTTAAAGCAATACTTTGGGCCACGGCCACATTTGGAGGCAGAATTGCAGAAAAACGTTGAATTTTTCAGAAAAACGTATTTTCGACTGGCCTTAAGCCTATTTTAGAAAAGAATAAAAAACCAATTAGCAGGTCAGATAAACGCACTTTATTCGAGATTTGATTCCGACAAAGGTTTTTACCCTCGCCCCCTTTTAGAGTTCTATTTTAAAAAAATATTGAATTTGAACCAAAAAATTGCATTTTATTTAAGCGTAACTTCGAAATATCTGCGTTATAAATTATAGTTCGTAATGAGGGGCGGTTCAAAGTTTGCACTTCTTATAAAATTTAAAAAAAATATAAATAATATCTGCATTTTACAATGTGGGATAGGATGGGGTATTCAACGTACGTTTTACGGACTGTAAGTTCTGCGTACACACTGTAGCACTTACTCACTGGTTTTATTTGGAATGGGGGACCAGACACAGATCAGACAAGCTTTGGTCTACGGGGTTCGCGTAACATATAGATTGGGTGGGAAACGCAAATTGTACAATAAACTTAAAACTGCATTATGTCTAGAAATATCTTAAACCTATGCGAACGTGACAGCACATCATTCCCAAGGTGCCCGCACTAAGAGCCTTTCTGAAGTGTTGGAATTAGGTATTAGTCGGCATAGGTTTGTTTGTGGTTTTATTATAAACAAATATTTCTTAAAAAAAGGAACGCCTCCGAAATACCCAATATGCAAGAGTGTGGTGATGATGACAATATCGCACTATAATTCCTCTTTAAGAACACCACCTTCGGAACTACATGAAAGGGGAGGAAAGGACCGTTAGGTGAGGACAAAGCCCTCGCAAGGGTGGAGCAGGGAAAAAAATAGTGTAACTAGGTATGTAGGTACTCACCCCACATAGCGTGTTCTCGTCAAGGCAACTTTTTGCAGCTTCCGTGGGAAAATATACTAAAATCAAGTCAATTTACGCTGCATTTTAGATGAGCTCAGCTTAAAAATTGAAGTCAATCATCAATTTTAATGCTTAAAATTTAAATTAAATGGACAAGGTATCAACAACTTGAATGTAGCTACCGCCTATTAAACACATACGCATTCAAAATTGAATAGGGTATGGCATTCATAACATATCTCCAACACCAATCGTACGCTCATAATTGTGAAAAGTTATGTCGGCCACGTACAGAGGTAGAACCACACGAAAAATAATAATTAATTACCTCTTGAAAAAGGTGCCAGATACATTATTCGTTCCATCTTTTTTCTCTGGTCTTATCGCTTCATAATCAACGAACTAACAATATGACAAAGGAGAAGCGAAATATTAATTGTGTGTAGACTGCATTCTGGACGGCGATTGCCCTTAACACAATTCTTATTGTAAGGTGACGGCCCATTATACATACACCTACATACTTGAATCTCTTTTGCAGTTGTCCTGCTAAATTTACTAGCAGCGTAATTTTATCAAATTTTATGAGTTTTTGACTGATTGTTTTCTTCTGTGTTTTTTTTTTTATTGTGGGGGAGTGACAGGAATTCCACATACCATCATTAGATTATAGCTTACTTAGGTACCTACGTAGATCCGGAAACGAAAACAGGTAGAGTGAAAGAGTATGGTTTGTTGTTCGTATCCTAATACCTTCGTAAAGGAAATGGGGCAATGATGAAACAGTGGTTTTACATCGCATTCTTATTGTTCATTATTATTACCTGTTACCTATCCTCAGCTAAATCACCTGGGTAATTAAGGTAATTTCGCCTTAATCGGAGTTGCATTGACGTTGAGTGGGGGTTGGCTTGTGACCAAGTGTTTTACTGACTGTCCTAACTGCGTGTATTTCCTTGACACGACTGTGTCGATAAACACAAAAACGAAAGGCACTGTAATGCGTTGCGGTTTTGGTAATGGTTTTTTTGTGCTAGGCTTATTGGTTAATAAGTAGGTAAACCTTTGGGGTTCTTTTTGTTTCGTTACTGCCTATTTGGCTGCTCTTGTATTATTCGTTGTGTTTATTAGATAAAGTGAGTACCTAACCATAGACCAAACAAGCTGAAACAAATGCTGCAAGATATTAAAATCGTGAGACCACCTAATACCTTGTTCGAAATACTCGCCATGGAAAGCAGATAAGTCTACCCAGATGCCACAGCTAAGACGATCAAGAACTAATAATGCACACAGCACCAATAGAGAAAGCTTCAGGGTAGTGGGCAAGATGAGACAAAGAGAATGGGTCTCTGTTTGCCAAGCACTTGAAAGAAATATCCAAGCCGTTCGACGGTGCGCCGCGCCGGCCGTTGGGTGGCATTCAAACCGACAACGCCGAACGAGTAGGTAAGTGCAACAGTGTGTACGCAGAAGTTACAGTCCGTAAAACGGACCGTTGAATAGCCCATCCTATCCCACATTGTAAAATGCTAATGGCATTTTTATTTTTTTAAGTTTTTTAAGTTGTGCAAGCTTCGAAAAGGGGCGTGGTCCAACCAATTATAAAATATTAACACAGATATTTCCAAGTTACGCTTAATTGTACGTAAAAATGCAGTTTTTTGGTTCAAATTCAATATTTTTGAAAAATCGATCCCTAAGAGGGCGCGTGGCTAAAAACTTTATACAAACGAAATCTGGACTGAAGTCTCGTTTAGCTAACCTGCTACTTTTTTTGTTTCATGCTTTCCTAAATAAGGCTCAAGGCCAGTCAAAATAACGTTTTTCTGGAAAAATTTAGGTTTTTCTTCAATATTGCCTCCAAATGAGGGCGTGGCCCAAAGTCTTATATGAACAGAATGTAGAACTCAGCGTTTTCTACATAAAATATAAAGCCAAATTTTTTCAATTTGGAGCAAAAATATTAAGTTAACTGTATTTAAAAATTTACCCTTAAAATAGATGCAAATTGATGCCACGCCCACTAGAGGAGGTTTACCAATTCAATTTTTCTTTTTTGTATCTTACATTCATTAGGGAATGCTTAAAGTCAAATTCCAGCCTTTTACAGTTTAGAGATCTCTGGAGGTAGTTGCACATTAAGACTGATTATGGGCGTGTCTTTAAACGGATTTCAAAAATTTTTACACTTGTACTGCTTTTCATGACGTGGACCTTACGCCTCAAAATTAACGGCTTAAAAACATGTGACATACAGACGGACGGACATGGCTTATTCGATTCAGAATTCGGTCTCGATCATATTCCCTTAAGGTCTTGGGGTCTACCAAGTCTACCATTATTATTTCACAGTGTTACAAACTATGTAACAAGCTTAGTATACCTCCTATCCTATGGGATGAGGTATAAAAAGGTATCATTTGCCAAACTCCGGCAACAATAATAATAATGAGACCCCAGAATTTGACCTGATTACTAGCGAAATCTTGAAGGAACTAGGAAAAAGGGTGATGGTTAAGTTGATGTTCTAATATGATTTATATTATATAGTAAAACCGTACACCTTATTGACTGCCCCAGAGGCATATATCCACAGTCGACCCCAGCATGTGCTTCAAATTGATACATTGTAGCATATATGCACTTCTTAAAACTCAATAAAAGTATATAATAATATAAATTACACTTAAATTTTTGGTATATGTATGTATGTATGCACATTTATATTTTTTCTTGGTCAGATACTTATCGTCATAATGTACATTTATTGTACATATGTACATTTATATTTTTTTTAGGCCAGATACTTATTGTCTTATTTAAACCTTTTCTTTTCTTCCCATAGCTCGCATAACCAGTTGCAGCGAAAAGTCGACAACATAGCTTCTAAGTTTGGCCACCCCAGGGTCTATATTATAAACGCTTCTCTTAGACTTCTAAACGTTCCAAGGCAATGGAAAGTGGCTGATGCCATGATGGTTCCAAATCAGGGAAAACGATTAAATGACAAAAAATCTAATGGGTCCATATCGCTCTTGCCGGACGGTTCGAATTCGGAAAAAAATTGTAGAACCCCTTGTATGTGAAGAAATTAACGCACACAGCATACATTGTTAAGAAGTTGGCTCTGTTTCACCTCGAGCTCTTGCGCCACTCTATTTATTTTTTATACCCTATTCCACAGGAATGGAGTATATTAAGTTTGATACAGGCGAAAATGTAGCATAGAGATATAATGACGATAGACCCCCAAAACCTTAAGGGCATATGATCGAGACCGAATTATAAGTCGAATGAGCCATGTCCGTCCGTCCGTCCGTCTGTCGGTAGTTTTTAGGCCTTAAATTTTGAGCTGAAATTTTGAGTTGAAATTTAGACCACAAATTTGGTTCGTTCTTTTAAGTTTTAAATTTAAAAGTATTTTTTTTCACCAATTCTATATTGCCGCAGATTCAGTTGCCCTCGTTTGACGGGTCATTCGATGAGTGAATAACTTGGTGAGCTCAAGGACATGTTCACCACCTGCGTCATCGAGTATACCTCTCTCTCTAATGTGCAGCGACTTCATTACCTAAACTGTAGTCTCCCTGGCAATGCAGCGAATTTGTTACATGGGATATATGAACAGCTCGGTATGACAACAACGCAAGTTAATTAAGCAGTACCTACGTGACATCTTAGCTCTTCATCGACGGAAGAGCTAAGATGTTAGCGAATTGGCCAGTGTCTAGCGGCAGACTCTCAACCGAATTACGGAAGCAGTTCGCCCTCTACTGCTGGCTGATTCCACTTGTAACTGAAAAGATGGATCCTGTCATCATCAAGGATTGGGAAACATCGTTGGATAGTCAAAACACTATTCCCACGTACCACGAGCTTGGAAAATATTTTAAAGTCGACTTCAAGGGCTTGATGTAATAGTTGCGTGTTCTAGACAGAAGCTAAAGGAACCTTATTAAAAGACAATCAGTACACCAATTCAAAGCCACCAAGCGAATATCGATCGATGTCCACGTTTTTCTGGTTAGCATGTTCTTATGTTTTGCTCTGATTTCAGACAACAAACACGAGCACAAAGGCTGACGTTTGTGACAAAGGTGAAACCCGCACGAACTGCCTTATGGGGGATCATTCACAGTCACACTGTTCATCGATGTAAACGTGATTGAAATGTCATCAAAAGCACCATACTATGCTGCACGACAGCGTACATTCACGAGAGCCTCTCGTTACCTCCAACCACCTGCTTACGGAAAGCCCTGCTGCACTCCATCACCATCATCACTCGCTTGTTGAAGACTCTGACGAGCTGTCCTCCCTGAAGTTAGAACCTGTTCTGTAAGCTGCAGCTCAAATTAAAGTGCGCTGGACTTAATCTTGAACTTCGGGATCTCTTAGATATTGGATCGCAAGCATCTTTTATTAGTCAGTATGCTGTGCAGCAACTGCACCTACAACGAATACTAGTTCCTGACTGACATCTGGCTGACGTCTTTTCATCTGCCTGGATCCATTGATGTCATTTTCAGGGCTGACCTGTGTGGCTCCCTGTTATACGGTGACATTATAAAATATTCTGGTGGGACACCTATGGCCCAACGCACCCATTTAGGATGCGTCATATACGGACGCTTGCCCGAAGCCACTACGAGCGAGTTGGTAGCAAATTTCGGTACAGCTTGCAGACTGAACTTGAGGATTTAGTTAAGCATTATGTCGAAATTTAACGAGCATGAGGACACCAAACATATCGGCAAGATGACAGCTGACGAGTTGTAACGCACCGTATACTAATTTTGGACGACTTGTCGTTAAGTACCCGTTCAAGGAATCAACTAATCGGATTGTGTTGCATACAGTTGTTCCAACACTTACTTAGACCAAGTTCCGACAATGAGGAGCATTTATGAAGAATTTATGTCCAAATATGTGCGGCTTTGATATATTTAAACGGGTTTGTGAAGAACATGCCTCATAAACAAGTGTACTATTTACCACATCATGGAGTTTACGAAGACTATAGTTCGACCACTAAACTGAGAACAGTTTTTAATGCATTCAGGAAGTATAAATCAGGTAAATCACTTATGGCGTCTTCTTTTGAACACCGAACTGCCACACCCAGCTGTCAAATAATACTCGGTGTTCGATACAATTCCAGCGTGGTGTACACTCGGTTTCGTTGTGTACAGAGCGGCAAATACTGCACCGGTTCAGTCATTAGTTCAGTTAAGTGTCAAATTGTTTTGACTTCGGCTGAGTTTCTTTGTTCGCGGATAGGAGGTATATTAAGTTTGTCACATAGTTTGTAACACGGTGAAATAATAATTGTAGACCCCCAAGACCTTAAGGGCATATGATCGAAGATCGAGACCGAATTCTGAATCGAATGAGCCATGTCCGTCCGTCCGTCTATATGTCACATGTTTTAAGGCCTTGAATTTTGAACTAGGGTGCTGAAACTTCGTACGTAAGGTCTGCGTTATGCGAAGCAGTACAAGTGTAAAAATTTTTGAAATCCGCCTAAAGACACACCCACAATCGGTCTAAATGTGCAACTACCTCCAGAGTTTTCAAAACTGTAAGACGTTCTAAAAAGCTGAAATTTGACACTTAGCATCTCCTAATGAATGCAAGACACAAAAAAGACAAATTTAATTGTTAAAAATCCTCCAGTGGGCGTGGCATCTATTTTAAGGGTAAAGTTTCAAATGCAGTTTACTCAATATTTTTGCTCGAAATTGAAAAAAAATTGCTTAGTATTTTATGTAGACAACGTTTAGTTCAAAATTTTGTTTATACAGGACTTTGGGCTACGTCTACATTTGGAGGCAGAATTGAAGAAAAACCTAAAATTTTCGAGAAAAATTTAATTTTGACTGGCCTTGAGCCTAATTTAGGAAAGCGTGAAACAAAAGAAGTAGCATGTCAGGTAAACGAGACTTCACAAGGGGCGGTCTGTGGACTTTATTTTTACTTTTTATAACTTGTTATCATTAGAGGATGCTAGATAATAAATCTTAGCTTTTCACGACGTCTTACAGTCTTGTAAGCACCGGAAGTTGTTGCACATTTAGACCGATTGTGGGCGTGTCTATGGGCGGATTTAAATTTTTACACTTGTACTGCTTCGCATGACGTGCACCTGACGTACGAAGTTTCAGCACCCTAGCTCAAAATTTAAAGCCTAAAAACATGTGACATACAGACGGACGGACATGGCTCATTTGATTCAGAATTCGGTCTCGATCATATGCCCTTAAGGTCTTGGGGGTCTACCATTATTATTTCACCGTGTTACAAACTATGTGACAAACTTAATATACCTCCTATCCTATGGGATGGGGTATAAAAAGCACCCTTTAGTTGGTTTACTTTTTTTTCATTTCGCAGAGTGATTTTGTTCCCGTCGGTTTTTTGTGCTTTTTACTAAAAATTAATTTTGATACCTTTGAGTTTGAGACATTAAGTTATTTTTTATTGATTTCGCAAAATATTAGTCGCGTTGTAAAAAATCACGAATGAAAAATCAGTCGTAACGTCACTTCACACATACAACCAAAGCTACACCCAGCCTCTACCGTCAAACACTACGGTGGCGAAACTTCGAGTTCGGTGTCGACACCGAACTAATTCGGAGTTCAAAAGAACATTTACATGAGCGCAATTCCGTTCAAGTTTACATGAAAAGAACAATTTTTTTCTGTATTCCACACCAGTTTCAAGATTCGGTGTTGAAATGAATACGCCATTAATGTCTTGAGTGCCTTCATCTAGGTCCAAAGCTGCAAAATGATCTGCCAGCTATTATTTTGATGTGGCACACAAATCGTATCGGTTTTATGGCTGACATTGAGGTATATTATAAACAAATACTAGTAGGTGAAAAGACGCCGATATGCAGCGCATTATCTAAATGGATGACGAAGGTAAGCCCACCGTCTTTCGACTGCTTACAGTCACATATTGTTTGAACTGCTCTCCTTATCTTACCATAAAAGGTCTGCATACCTTAGCTGAGATTGAAGAGGCCGATCAATCTGAGGCTGCAAAAGCTCTCCGAGAAGTATTTTTTATGGATGATTGTCTTCATGGCAGCGATACTGCTATCGCCGCTCAGAAGCTACATCGTAAACTATAGCAGGTGCATTTTTAGTTCAAAGCAAGTTGGAGTTTGCCAGTTGATAGTTCGACTGTATTATCCGTAGCGAGGATAGCCGAGTCATCCGCGAACGTGGCTACAGTCGCTGTCTCTTCTTGTGGTACGTCTCTTGTAAAAAGTAAAACAGTGTTGGACCGAGGTCGCTAACTTGTAGAACACCGGCGGGTATTTTCTTAAATTCTGAGTATTCGCTCCCGTATTTCGCGCGAAAGAGTCTGTTGTCAAGATAGGACTCTAAGAGTTCATACATTTTTCCGGCAAAACTTTCGGAAGCTTTTATTTAAGGCCTTCTGCTAGACTTTATAAAAGGCTTGGTAGACGTCAAGAAAATCGGTAGAACATATCATTTTCGCTTCTAAGGCTTTCTCAATTTCATTAGTAATTCGATAGACCTGGTCAATTGTGGACTGTTTGTCCCTTTAGCCGAATTGGTGATCCGGAATCAATCGTCTTTCTTCAGTTATTGGCTGCAGTCTTTTGAGCAAAAGTTTCTTGAGGACTTTAGATAATAATCGACAGAAGCGAAATTGGTCTTTGGAAATTTTAAGTTTGAAGCTGTCAGTGAAAGTTTGTTGTCAAACAGCAGTCAAAAAAAGCGGAATGTACCAGGTGAGCGAAACAGACTAGCGATGGCACACAAAAACCAAAATTGTAATAGATTATCGAATAATTGAAATTTATATGACGTCAGCCAAATTTATACTAATAATTTAAGAATTTTATCATACAATATTTCTGATATTGATTAATAAGCTTTTGTTTGTAAATTTTTTTAATTACGTTAATAGTTTCGATATATTCTTTCTTTTTGAAACTCATGTTTTACCTAAAAACTTTAACAGATTTGAGAAACTTTTTATTGGGTTTAAAATTAAGTGGTGTGAAGCCGTCAAGACTGTATGGAATTCGAACATCATTATTAAAGTCGTATGCGTTTGCCGAATGTGAAGGTACAATAATAGTAAAATGCTTGAAAGAGAAGGATATGTGTATTGTCCCTTGCTATCTAAATTGTAATAAATGGGCAAATGATTTTGAAAAGCTATATAATACATGTCAGCTCCTAGCTAACAAGAGTTTCTTCTGATTGGCGATCTGAACGCTAGAATCGGCAACTCCCGAATTGTAACCTCGCAAAACGTTTCTAACCCTGCTATTTCTTACACCGATCGGAAGTCAACAGACACAGAATTTAATAGGAATGGAGTGGATCTGCTTGCGTTTCTGCAAAAATACGATTGCATTATTCTGAACGGATGTACGAAAGGAGACAAAGAAGGCCAACATACTTTCATCAGAGGTCAAGGAAAATCTGTCATTAATTATTGTACTGCAAATGACTAGATCGAACGGATTAAAAAACTTGAAGTTGGGTGTAATATCTTTTCAGATCACATGCCACTTGTTGTTGAATTTTCTTGTAATTCTTCACACTCGGACATAAACGTTCGCCTTGTACCTCGCCTATGCTGGAAAAACGAACAAAAAGCCTCCTTTCAACGAAAATTAGACGAGCTTCTTATACAACATGAACTCAGAACACTATCCACAGAAACATTTTCGAAACAACTAACAGAATCTATTCGTAAAGCAGCGCCAACAAAAATTACCGCTAGAAACTCTCCTCTAAAACAAAAGTGGTTTGACAACGACTGCTGGAACGCACGAAGGAAATCCTTTACTCTTCTGCGAGCCATGCGTTCCTCTAACATAAGGATTTGGTACTTAGAAGCCAATGCACATTATAAAAATCTGTGCCGCCAAAAGAAAATTGACCTCGAAAACCTGCAAGCTGCAACATTAGGACAAATGAGAAGTTCAAAGGATTTCTGGATAACCGCGAAGGAAATCAATGGAAGGAAGTATAAAATGCTGCACCCATTTTATGTGTATCTGCCGAAGACCTTGCAACTCACTTCAAGCTACTTCTTTCCAGTGATAATAACCTAGTGTTCTCCTACGCCGAACCGTTAACTTGGGATGAGTTATTAGACGTGCAAGTATCCATTGAGGATACACAAGCTGTAATTTTAATAGCGAAAAATGGAAAAGCTCCTGGCGAAGATGGGATTACGAGTTTTTTAAAAATGCAACACCATCGTTCACTAAGCATCTAAAAAATCAATTTAACAAAATTTCTATGACGGCTGAGATCCCCTCCTCTTTCAAAAAGTCTGTGATTTTCCCTATACAAACCAGTTAGTAAGTGCTACAGTGTGAACGCAGAAGTTACAGTCCGTAAAGCGGACCGCCGACTCCATCCTATCCCATTGTAAAATGCTGATGGCATAGTTATTTTTTGATATCTTATAAGTAATGCAAACTTCGAAAAGGGGCGTGGTCCAACCGCCCCTAATTACGAACTATTAATTATAAGATATTTCGAAGTTACACTTAAATGTACGTAAAAATGAAATTTTTTGGTTCAAATTCAATATTTTTGAAAAATCAACCACTAAAAGGGGCGTGGCTAAAAACTTTATATGAACGAAATCTGGACTGAAGTCTCGCACACCTAACCTGTTCCTTTTTTTGTTTCATGCTTTCCTAAATTAGGCTTAAGGCCAGTCGAAATTAAGTTTTTCTGTAAAATTTTAGGTTTTTCTTCAATTCTGCCTTCAAAAGTGGGCGGAGCCCAAATTCTTGTATGAACAGAATGTTGAACTAAGTTTTCTACATAAAATATTAAGCAATTTTTTTTCAATTTCGAGCAAAAATATTAAGTAAACTGCATTTGAAAATTTACCCTTAAAATAGATGCCACGCCCACTAGAGGAGGTTTACCAATTAAATTTGTCTTTTTTGTGTCTTATAAAAAAGACAAATAATAAAATAAATAAATATCAAATTTCAGGTTTTTAGAACGTCTTACAGTTTTGGAAACTCTGGATGTAGTTGCACTTTTAGACCGATTGTGGGCGTGTCTTAGGGCGGATTTCAAACGTACGAAGTTTCAGTACCCTAGGTCAAAATTTAAGGCCTAAAAACATGTGACATAGGTACAGACGGACGGACGGACATGGCTCATTTGATTCAGAATTCGGTCTCGATCATATGCCCTTAAGGTCTTGGGGGTCTACCATTATTATTTCACCGTGTTACAAACTATGTGACAAACTTAATATACCTCCTATCCTATGGGATGGGGTATAAAAAGCACCCTTTAGTTGGTTTACTTTTTTTTCATTTCGCAGAGTGATTTTGTTCCCGTCGGTTTTTTGTGCTTTTTACTAAAAATTAATTTTGATACCTTTGAGTTTGAGACATTAAGTTATTTTTTATTGATTTCGCAAAATATTAGTCGCGTTGTAAAAAATCACGAATGAAAAATCAGTCGTAACGTCACTTCACACATACAACCAAAGCTACACCCAGCCTCTACCGTCAAACACTACGGTGGCGAAACTTCGAGTTCGGTGTCGACACCGAACTAATTCGGAGTTCAAAAGAACATTTACATGAGCGCAATTCCGTTCAAGTTTACATGAAAAGAACAATTTTTTTCTGTATTCCACACCAGTTTCAAGATTCGGTGTTGAAATGAATACGCCATTAATGTCTTGAGTGCCTTCATCTAGGTCCAAAGCTGCAAAATGATCTGGCAGCTATTATTTTGATGTGGCACACAAATCGTATCGGTTTTATGGCTGACATTGAGGTATATTATAAACAAATACTAGTAGGTGAAAAGACGCCGATATGCAGCGCATTATCTAAATGGATGACGAAGGTAAGCCCACCGTCTTTCGACTGCTTACAGTCACATATTGTTTGAACTGCTCTCCTTATCTTACCATAAAAGGTCTGCATACCTTAGCTGAGATTGAAGACGCCGATCAATCTGAGGCTGCAAAAGCTCTCCGAGAAGTATTTTTTATGGATGATTGTCTTCATGGCAGCGATACTGCTATCGCCGCTCAGAAGCTACATCGTAAACTATAGCAGGTGCATTTTTAGTTCAAAGCAAGTTGGAGTTTGCCAGTTGATAGTTCGACTGTATTATCCGTAGCGAGGATAGCCGAGTCATCCGCGAACGTGGCTACAGTCGCTGTCTCTTCTTGTGGTACGTCTCTTGTAAAAAGTAAAACAGTGTTGGACCGAGGTCGCTAACTTGTAGAACACCGGCGGGTATTTTCTTAAATTCTGAGTATTCGCTCCCGTATTTCGCGCGAAAGAGTCTGTTGTCAAGATAGGACTCTAAGAGTTCATACATTTTTCCGGCAAAACTTTCGGAAGCTTTTATTTAAGGCCTTCTGCTAGACTTTATAAAAGGCTTGGTAGACGTCAAGAAAATCGGTAGAACATATCATTTTCGCTTCTAAGGCTTTCTCAATTTCATTAGTAATTCGATAGACCTGGTCAATTGTGGACTGTTTGTCCCTTTAGCCGAATTGGTGATCCGGAATCAATCGTCTTTCTTCAGTTATTGGCTGCAGTCGTTTGAGCAAAAGTTTCTTGAGGACTTTAGATAATAATCGACAGAAGCGAAATTGGTCTTTGGAAATTTTAAGTTTGAAGCTGTCAGTGAAAGTTTGTTGTCAAACAGCAGTCAAAAAAAGCGGAATGTACCAGGTGAGCGAAACAGACTAGCGATGGCACACAAAAACCAAAATTGTAATAGATTATCGAATAATTGAAATTTATATGACGTCAGCCAAATTTATACTAATAATTTAAGAATTTTATCATACAATATTTCTGATATTGATTAATAAGCTTTTGTTTGTAAATTTTTTTAATTACGTTAATAGTTTCGATATATTCTTTCTTTTTGAAACTCATGTTTTACCTAAAAACTTTAACAGATTTGAGAAACTTTTTATTGGGTTTAAAATTAAGTGGTGTGAAGCCGTCAAGACTGTATGGAATTCGAACATCATTATTAAAGTCGTATGCGTTTGCCGAATGTGAAGGTACAATAATAGTAAAATGCTTGAAAGAGAAAGATATGTGTATTGTCCCTTGCTATCTAAATTGTAATAAATGGGCAAATGATTTTGAAAAGCTATATAATACATGTCAGCTCCTAGCTAACAAGAGTTTCTTCTGATTGGCGATCTGAACGCTAGAATCGGCAACTCCCGAATTGTAACCTCGCAAAACGTTTCTAACCCTGCTATTTCTTACACCGATCGGAAGTCAACAGACACAGAATTTAATAGGAATGGAGTGGATCTGCTTGCGTTTCTGCAAAAATACGATTGCATTATTCTGAACGGATGTACGAAAGGAGACAAAGAAGCCAACATACTTTCATCAGAGGTCAAGGAAAATCTGTCATTAATTATTGTACTGCAAATCATGACTAGATCGAACGGATTAAAAAACTTGAAGTTGGGTGTAATATCTTTTCAGATCACATGCCACTTGTTGTTGAATTTTCTTGTAATTCTTCACACTCGGACATAAACGTTCGCCTTGTACCTCGCCTATGCTGGAAAAACGAACAAAAAGCCTCCTTTCAACGAAAATTAGACGAGCTTCTTATACAACATGAACTCAGAACACTATCCACAGAAACATTTTCGAAACAACTAACAGAATCTATTCGTAAAGCAGCGCCAACAAAAATTACCGCTAGAAACTCTCCTCTAAAACAAAAGTGGTTTGACAACGACTGCTGGAACGCACGAAGGAAATCCTTTACTCTTCTGCGAGCCATGCGTTTCTCTAACATAAGGATTTGGTACTTAGAAGCCAATGCACATTATAAAAATCTGTGCCGCCAAAAGAAAATTGACCTCGAAAACCTGCAAGCTGCAACATTAGGACAAATGAGAAGTTCAAAGGATTTCTGGATAACCGCGAAGGAAATCAATGGAAGGAAGTATAAAATGCTGCACCCATTTTATGTGTATCTGCCGAAGACCTTGCAACTCACTTCAAGCTACTTCTTTCCAGTGATAATAACCTAGTGTTCTCCTACGCCGAACCGTTAACTTGGGATGAGTTATTAGACGTGCAAGTATCCATTGAGGATACACAAGCTGTAATTTTAATAGCGAAAAATGGAAAAGCTCCTGGCGAAGATGGGATTACGAGTTTTTTAAAAATGCAACACCATCGTTCACTAAGCATCTAAAAAATCAATTTAACAAAATTTCTATGACGGCTGAGATCCCCTCCTCTTTCAAAAAGTCTGTGATTTTCCCTATACAAACCAGTTAGTAAGTGCTACAGTGTGAACGCAGAAGTTACAGTCCGTAAAGCGGACCGCCGACTCCATCCTATCCCATTGTAAAATGCTGATGGCATAGTTATTTTTTGATATCTTATAAGTAATGCAAACTTCGAAAAGGGGCGTGGTCCAACCGCCCCTAATTACGAACTATTAATTATAAGATATTTCCAAGTTACACTTAAATGTACGTAAAAATGAAATTTTTTGGTTCAAATTCAATATTTTTGAAAAATCAACCACTAAAAGGGGCGTGGCTAAAAACTTTATATGAACGAAATCTGGACTGAAGTCTCGCACACCTAACCTGTTCCTTTTTTTGTTTCATGCTTTCCTAAATTAGGCTTAAGGCCAGTCGAAATTAAGTTTTTCTGTAAAATTTTAGGTTTTTCTTCAATTCTGCCTTCAAAAGTGGGCGGAGCCCAAATTCTTGTATGAACAGAATGTTGAACTAAGTTTTCTACATAAAATATTAAGCAATTTTTTTTCAATTTCGAGCAAAAATATTAAGTAAACTGCATTTGAAAATTTACCCTTAAAATAGATGCCACGCCCACTAGAGGAGGTTTACCAATTAAATTTGTCTTTTTTGTGTCTTATAAAAAAGACAAATAATAAAATAAATAAATATCAAATTTCAGGTTTTTAGAACGTCTTACAGTTTTGGAAACTCTGGATGTAGTTGCACTTTTAGACCCATTGTGGGCGTGTCTTAGGGCGGATTTCAAACGTACGAAGTTTCAGTACCCTAGGTCAAAATTTAAGGCCTAAAAACATGTGACATAGGTACAGACGGACGGACGGACATGGCTCATTCGATTCAGAATTCGGTCTCGATCATATGCCTTTAAGGTCTTGTGGGTCTACCATTATTATTTCACCGTGTAACAAACTATGTGACAAACTTAATATACCTCCTATCCTATGGGATGGGGTATAAAAAGGACCGCTAGACGTTGTAGAAAATTACAGAGGAATTTCCTTCATGAATGTCACAGCTAAAATATTCTGCGGGAAGAGATTGGAAATATGGGTAGAGCAGAAAAATATTCTATCTGTCTTTCAAGCTAGTTTTACAAGAAACTATTCTACGATCGATCAGATATTTACTCTCACATCCATTATCAAAGCGTTTCAAGCCAGGAAGAAAGAAATATATTCATTCTTCGTTGACTTCAAAGCAGCCTTCGATCTTGTCAACAGAAATGTTCTTTTCTATAAGCTGTCGCAACTTGGTATATCCTCGAAATTCATCAGAGTACTCAAGGAAATGTACACAGATACCAATGCACCAGGTTGGGATGGTTAAAGTTTTTCGGATTGGTTTGGTACAAGTACTGGTGTTAAACAAGGTTGTCTTCTTAGCGCTCTGTCGTTGTCCTTGTTTATAAACAACATAGTAAAAGACCTTCCGGGAGGAATAAATATCGCTAATTCTAAAATTAATGTGTTGCTGTATGCAGATGACATCGTCATACTTTCCGAATCGCCTGAGCAAATGCAGTTAATGATTAACCGTCTATCATGTTGCTGCAAAAGATGGGGGCTGAAAATTAACACACAAAAAGTCTAAAATGATGGTTTTTGCACGATCTCAAAGAAGTTAGGTTAGGTTAGGTTAGGTTAAAGGATGCCCTTTTGACAATATTCACGGCTTCACTTAGACCAGCAGTTGGGTCCATTGTGTCCATTGGGAACCTTCTTAATACCTGGAACGAAAACAGAAATAGACCGCTGTTAGAAGCTGAGAAGTCCGCCCTCTTGGACCCATCCGGATTTGTATACAAATCTTAGGAGGTCCTTTAGATCTGCATTATTTAGATCTTCGAGCTCTAAATAATGTAGATCTAAAGGACCTACATTATTTAGAGCTCGAATAAAGAAGTTACAATGAAAGGCGATGGAAATACGACGGACATCCTCTAAAAACTGCCAAGGAAATCAAATATTTAGGCGTTAAACTGAATCCAACCCTAAATTTCTCCGAAGATCTTTCCGAAAGAGCCAAAAGCGCTCAAAGCCTACTAAACGTCACATGGAAGAATGTATTTTGTAACAAAAGAATATTTTTATCGGCAAAATATAAGATTTTCAATGCAATCGTAATATCTACTCTCTGTTATGCTTCTCAAGTTTGGGGTGCACAAGAACACGAGATAATCGAAAAACTTAATTTTTGCTATATGTCTAGAATCTGGTCTTCCCAAGCTATTAAATCACAAGCAGACTTCATTATTAGGATATGAAACCAGTACGAAGGCTTCAGAATAAGAAAAAGACTACTTCTCTATGAATTGAGAAATAAGGATTGGTGGTACGAAAGATGGCAAACTATTGGGAACGCTTGTGGAGAAACCCTATATATCGACCCGAACAACCTAGGCAATCTGAAAGAGCAGCTCTACACTATCATTCAAAAAACGAAGACTCTGTGCGAGATGCTTTAATCAAGAAGGCAAGAGAATCCGAAAGTAGGATATTATACAGTCAACTTAACTTCAATCTGAACTCCAAAAACTACTTTCATGACTCTCTAACTTATTTTGAAATATCGTTAATTTTCAAAGCAAGGTGCGAGCTCCTTCCCCTAAATGGTACACCTTACAACGGAAGCTTCAACCAGTTCTGTACAATCTGCAACCTGAAATCAAAAGATGATTGCTTTCATAATTATAATAATATGATTATAATTATTATAGCCATAGTCCTTAAATTCATATATTTATACACTCTGGTTTTCTTATTGAAATGTCAATAAATTAATTACTTACTTACTTACTTACTTATTATTTTATTAGGTTTATATTAATTTTAATGCATAGTTTGTAGCACAGTGAAATAATCAACGTAGACCCTTAAGACCTTTTAGATGTATGATCGAGACCGACAGGTGAATCGATTTTGCCATGTTTTAGGTCTTCAAAATCAAGCTAGAGAGCTGAAACTTGGTACACGACTTGGACCTTCTGCTGCACAGACAAAGTGCCAAATATGGCTTAATCCGTCTACGGCCACGCCCACTACTGGCTTCAATATGAGACAACCTCGATATCACATTTTCTTTCAAAATACCTTTTGGTCAAGTTTGACTTCATAGGAACTTACAGTTTGGTACTGAGCAATATTGGCCCAAAACCTTTAACAGGGAAAAAATCGGACCGCCCACAATATCGACCATGCCTACTTTTAACATGTTAGATCTTTTAAAAACCCGATTTCTCGGAAAGTTTGTTCTTAATCGAAAAAATTTTATGACAAATATTAAAGATATTACTATTTGGAAAGTTTGGTCCATACAAAGTAAAGGTACGCCTACTTTTTAAAAAACTGTTTTTTTCCGATATAATAACAGATATCAAGTTTCAAGCTCCTTGCTCAAAACTTAAGGCCAAAAAACTACCGACAGACAGACGGACGGACGGACATATGTTTGCCCGTCCTCGATCATAAGAATGCCCGTAGGCTTGATCGTATGCCTTTAAGGGCTTGGGAGTCTACAGTGATTATTTTGCTATGTTACAAACTATGAATCAAACTTAATACACCTCCTATCCTATGGAATGGGGTATAAAAATGGCATAAATCTTATGCAGGCAGGCCAAAAGTTTTAAATTTAGTGTAACAGTGTTTAGGAGAGCGGGTATTCAGAAGTCCGGTACAGACAAACTCTCACACTTACTTAGTTTTTATACCCGACCCAGGGTATATTAAATTTGATGTATAGTTTTTAACGCAGTAAGATAATCACTGTAGACCCCTAAGACCTTTTAGAGATATGAATGGGACCGACAGGAGAATTGATTAAACCATGTCCGTCCGTCCGTATGTAAACAACTTTTAGGCCTTAAATTTTAAGGTAAAGAGCTGAAATGGTGCCTTTTGCTTTTTTGATGGCACACCAACGCGACCTAGTTGGATATGTAGAGCACTTCTATACAAATAACAATTACTGTGACAGCTCAGCTCTAAAGTACATCCGTCTTGAGTTATGCGGCTTAGGTTATTAGATTTTACGTGTTGCTAACTAAATTGTGTTATAGTTTAGGGCGCTTATCATGAGACGGATGTACTTTAGAGCGGAGCTGCCTTAGTAATTATTTTTTGTATAGAATTGCTCTACACATACAACTAGGTCGCGTTAGTGTGCCATCAAAAAAGCAAAAAAGGCACCAGTTGTCTATACATTTTCGGTAAAGCCGGTGGGTTGGCTGGAAGTCCAGTCCTTCAGATCAAGTTTGAAAATAAGCTGAATCCGCCCACACACACGCCCACTACAGGCCTGTATGTGCGACCACCTCTAATTTAAAAAAATACTTTTTCCAAATTTTAGCTATGTAACAATGGCGCTAGCGCATTAATTTTTGGTAATTGACATTCCTTGTAATTGCCTTGCCTTTGAATTTGCAAAAAAAAAAAATCTTAGCCTTTTCATTGACGACACGCCCAATTTTTAAGGGATTTTAGCTTAAAATGACTGTTTTTTAATAAACATACATATATAAAATTTGTATGTAAAGAAATTAACACACCAGCATACATTGTTGAGAAGTTGGCCCTGGTTCACCTCGAGCTGTTGCGCCACTCTATTTATTTATATATAAAATTTGACAAAAATTATATGACAAAAGTTGTAGATATTAGCATTTTCTAACTTTTATTATATTATATGTGCCTTCAACCACTTTTGTGGGCGTGGCGTTCAAAAAAGTAATTTTTTTTAGTTAACTAGTGGGAGTGTTACAATTCGCCTAGGTGAATCGTTGGATACCTCATCCCAATTGACCACTGTCAAGCTCCAAAATACGTCAAAAATCTTGGTTGTTAAATTTCAGTTTCTATTAACTTTTATTGTGTTAAGAATTTGTCAGTGTCTTCTTTCTAAAAAAGGGGAGTGGCATCAACCCCTTTTCAATAACATAATTTTTTTTACCATATTTTTTATGAATCAGTATACACGGTTTGATCCTAGTTAACTATTAAAAATTTGATTTTTTACTTAAAAACGCCCCCAAAACTGGGCGTGGCAAAAATTTAATCATTTGAGTTGATAGCTTACGCACATATCTGAACATTTTATAGTGCAAGTTTTTTGGATTTAAAGCGAATATATGAAATTAAAGCCGTTTATTAGAATGCATATTAAATATGACCACGCCTACAAGGGGCGGTTTTCGCTTTTTCTTTTTTTTAAATGCCAATCACAATACACTTAAGCGAGGATATTGCATACCAAATTTCAGCTTCCTACGACAACTTTGATTTTTAACGCTTATAAGTAAAGTGGGCGGATTTCAAAAATTTTCACACTTGTACTGCTTCGGGACCCAAAAAGAAAAGATTTAAGTCTCAAGATCCTAGCTCAAAATTTAAGGCCTAAAAACTACCGACAGGCGGAGGGACGGACATGGCTCATTTGACTTACAATTCGGTCTCGATCATATGCCTTTAAGGTCTTGGGCGTCTACGGTGATTATCTCTCTATGTTAAAAACTATGAATCAAACTTAAAATACCTCCTATTCTATGGGATGGGGTATTATCCTAAGGGTGGCGTTTTTGGCCGAAATGTATGTAACCACCTAGTATTAAGGATTCAACAGTTATATTTGTATATCCCGCCCACTTTTTGGAGGCGTGGCCGTTTTTTTATTGGTATGGGCGGGTATTTTGCAATCGATCGTAGATAGACTGAAGCTTTTGCATACGCACTGTTACACTTTCCCACTTGTTTTAATAAATTGTAATTATTTAATTATTTTAATTTAAAAACAAGTTGGAAAATGCTACAGTGCATATGCAAAAGCTTCAGTCCATCTACGACGGATTGCAAAATACCATACCATACCAAAAATTTTAAAGACCTAAAAGCTTCACACATACGGACAGTGCTGTGACGGACAGACAGGCGGACATGGCGCAATCAATTCATCTGACGGTCTCGATCATATCTCTAAAAGGTCTTAAGCTTCAGTGATGATCATAGCACTGTGATACGAACAAATCATTAAAATTAGTTCATATATCCTAGATCCAAATATAACCATTAAAATTAGTACATATATCCTGGGAAAAAATACCCCTTTTAGGCCTACTCTTCACCCGCTTCATTTAATGCGAATGATAAAAATTGTACAAAACATTACTTCGTTTCTAAATCAAAGGTAAAGACTTTTGTTCTTGACGTAGTTGAGTCTACACCCAAAGCGCGAATATAGCAAAAATATTCTTATTTGGGGTATTTTTCTCTGATTAGAGGGAGAAGCCCCAAGTTCTTGAGAAAAAAAAACCCAAATTCGAGATCAGCGACCCAAGAAACCTTTAGATACTAGGCCAAATCTCACCCAACATATCTTTATCTTACCCCACCCCCCTTCCCCCGCAAATTAATTTGAGTAGTAGGTACTTAACAAGAAGTGAAACAGGAAATAATTCAATAATATTAAAGCATCTTCTTACCAATTACGACCCGTGTTTTCATTTCCATCTTTATCTTCGGATTATAATTTCGAGGAGGAGAAATGGCAAAATTGAATAGCAACATAACACAAGTGAGGAGTGTTAAGGTCCTGGAAATAAAGCCCCAAGATAAAATAAGAAGAAGACAAAACCGAGCTGGAGTGCTCTAATTATACTTGCACCAGTGCAAGCCCTTAAGGTATAATTTGCTTGATTGATTTACATAACGACCCAAAATGATCAAGACATTATATTCTTATTAAATTTTGTTATGGGTGCCTGGCACACTGAGAGAAGGTCCGAACTGAACTCAATAATTGTTTATTTTCAAACAAACTGGGTAGCAATCCCATACCAATATAGATGACTAGTGCGGTTTAGTCGACGTTCGTCCCCTTCATCATCATCATCATCATTTTCGTCATCAGGGCCGATTGCCGGTTGTCTTCTTCAATTCTCAGACTTTTCGTAATCGCTTCTTCCGTGGGCTCGTCCTGAGCCGTGATGAATTGAGTCATTACATTACCCTTATTATATTGGCTTTGTTGGTCTACAAGAGGAGTCGGTTTCTACACGTGGCAGCTTGGATCATCTCCGTTTGTGCCGCCGACGTAATTAATGTTAGTTTTAACGCTGGGATCTCAAACGTTATTTTCACTGATTATATGTTTGCAGCAGCATCATCAGTAGATCGTGATCCACCGCAGGGTAATTCTATACGCCTTGAACATGGTTCCCATTAATGAAATGGCAGACAGATTATCACCTGATGCGCGCCGCTGCGGTCGATACACAAGGCAATTGATTTGATTCGTTCCGGCTATCTGCTGATCGTTAACATTATTGTCCATGATGTTTCTTAATTATTGTTAGGTAATGCTAGGCTATGCAAGAAAGTATAACAAAATATAAATTACCTATAGATACCTGTTCCGAGTAAATTCGGAATACATAGGTGACTATGTTTTCGATCAGTATTAATGTACTTTGGGAGGAAGAGCAGAATGGAGAAACATAAACCAAAATTTTGGTAGACGGCCTTTGCTAAACCATTATAGCCAAGCAATGTATTCTAATTCTTTTTCTGTAAAAGTTTATTTGAAATTAATAAATGTCGAACTAAACTAAACTAACTAAATATAAATTTTTAAAGAAATCTTGTGTACTAACGTATGATACAAACAGCATAAGCTATTTTCATTCACGTATCGTAGCCGCGTTGCTAAATTCTATGGTACCTACATATTTAAATTTCTTGTAGAGAAAAATTTCTAAGTTTAAAACTCTTTAGTTCCCAGCGCCGCCTGTGAGTTACAAAAGTACTTGAAAGATAGATAGACTCATTTCATTATAAAATGTTAACATTTATTGAGTTAATCGCTTAATACACGTTTAATACGTTTAAAGTTATTATAAATTCACGAATAAAATCGAATTAAAAAAAACATAATGCCAGCATCCGATAAAGAAGGTTGCTCCACTAAAACGCAAGAAATTTCAGTCGCGAAAACAAAACGTGCTTCGTCAATTGGACAATTAACGAAATTAAAGAATTTCTTCGCGTCGGTATAAGACACTATAAGTATTGCTGAGCTTGAAACAAGACTCGGGATGCTTGAATCATACTCTACGAAATTCGATAGTATCCGGTAGTATTCGATAGTAAACGGAACTCGAGGTTCTCGATAATAGTGAGCTTGAAGGTAATAAGCGTTCCACGTTCGAAGATTCCTAATGTGTGTTCAAGACCTAAATTCTCGCTCCATTGAATTCAAAAAGACCGCGAGTGCTACCGGGAACTATGGAAGATTCATTTTTGCATCAACCGCATAGGATCGAAAATGTCAATCTTCCCAAAATCACTTTGACTAAGTTTTTGGGGCAACTACACAGAGTGGCCGAACTTTCAATCAATGTTCATGACTCTTGTGGACTCAGATGAGGAACTTTTGGGTGTGAAAAAGTTTCAGCACCTCCGTTCAAGCCTTACGGACTCTGCGCTACGCACCCTCGAATCGCTGGAAGTTACAGGAGCAAACTATAACAAGGCTTTAAGTTTACTCAAGTCTAGATTCAATAATAATCGCATTTCCGAAATTAAGCAAATGGGTTTATGTATTGGCTGCCTCCGTGAGGGACATTTGGTTAGTTCTTGTAAGTCTCTCGTGCCTCTAAGCATTGCAATGGTAGGCATAACACTCTACTGCAACTAACTCGAAGCATTCCTCCCACCCAGCCGGCTTGTGTAGGATATTCTTTACCAAAGCATTCCGCGGCTCCGCGCAGCCCTCAGCATGTAAATTCCTCTAATATTAGAGAATCTCACAGAACACCAACCTTATCATCAGGATCGGATTCATCACATCATTATCACTTTTTTTCTAAAAAGTTGGTTTTTCTCGCTACAGCTGTTGTACATAGGCGCCCGGAGGGGGGAGGCAAGGGGGCACTTGCCCCCCCCCCCCCCTGGCTCTGATCGATAATTTTTTTACTAGGATATTTTGACAAATTCAACTGTTAAACTAAAAATCTCCATGAGGGATTAAACTTGGAGAGACTAAAATCTCTATGAGAGATGTTTGTTTGTTTGTCCAAATCAATGACGTTCAAGCTGTCCATAGTTCTTGGGGGTTGAACGTAAGGTTTAAGTTAGGTTTCAGTGCGGTCTTTTAACAAAATAATTAGTATTAAGATTATGTTTTACAACCGCAGAAAATTGTGATACTGGGCACAGTGTTTAACGCATCAGTCCACATACGACAAATAATCAAACACTGCTGCACGTTATACCTTTTGGTACAACGTTATTCCTTTATTTCTTTAGGAAAGTCGTGGACAGGCCTGTAAATAATACGTTTAGCAGCGGTTTTGTGTAATTGTTTTCATTAAATGAGAAAATGAGTTCCCAAACATCTGCGATGTATTGAACGAAGTCGAGTAGATTTACCCATCAATTTTTTCAGCTCTTTGCATAGGGCTCTCGATTCCACTAACCACAATGTCCCGCTGAGCAATCGCTTAGCACTCTACGAAAAGTTAAGACATGTTTAAGATCTACCATGACTGATGAAAGACTTGATTGAATGTCTATGATGTATATCCATCGAAATCGCAAAAATAGAGAAGACATCTTTTTTTGAAGAAATAATTAACCGATTTGGAAAAGATCCTAGGCGAATGCAGTTGTTGTTCGCTAAGCAATAAATGTTCTTCGTATAACTAAAAAAAATTAAAAAACAAGTGAGTAAGTGCAAGAGTTTGTCTGTGACAATCTTCTAGGCCACGCCCGTAAAAGTGGGCATGAGCTTATAATTAAAATCAATTCATTGTAATTTCGTTAGAATCATGACAAAATACGGTAAAAGCCAAAATAATTTCAGAAAAAAACAGTTTTTTCCTAAAACTTAGTATTGAGCAAACTTAGCAAATAGTAATATCTTTAATATTTGTCATAAAGTTTTTTTTTTCGATTTGGAGTGAACTTTCCAAGAAATCGGGTTTTTAAGGATCTAACATGTTAAAAGTGGGCACGGTCGATATTGTGTGCGGTCCAATTTTCGCATTTTTAAAGGTCTTGGACCAATATTGCTCAGTACCCAAAATTTAAGTTCCTGTGCCTTGTCTAACTTGACCAAAAGGCATTTTGGAAGATAATGGGAAATAGAGGTTGACTCACATTGAAGTCAGTAGTGGGCGTGGCCGTTGACGGATTGAGCCAATTTTAACACTTTGTCTTTTCAACAAAAGAAAAAAGTCGCGTATCAAGCTCGCTAGCTTGATTTTGAAGACCTTAAACATTTACATATAGAGACGGACGGACGGACATGGCTTAATCGATTCACCTATCGGTCTCGATCATATCTCTAAAAGGTCTTGAGGGTCTACGATGATTATTTCACTGTGTTACAAGCTATGCATTAAAATGAATATACCCTCAATCGGGTGTAAAAATAAAACAAAAAAAAAAAATTGAAAAAAAATTTACAAATTCCATATTAATTTTTTGATAAATGATTGCCATCCAAAGGATCCAATACACTAGGACTCTCTCAACATTCCAAACAATAACGAGCTCGCTGACCCTAATTTCTATGGTGCAAACAAAATAGACATGCTTATTGGAGCCTCGTTGTTTTTTGATTTGCTTTGTATTGGACAGAACCGGCTAGGAGCTAACAGCCCAACTCTACAAAAGACACGTCTAGGATTGATAGTTTCCGGTGATTGTATTTTACCCAGCTCGAGTGTTTGCCTTGCAGTAACATCTAATGAGGATTCCGGAAACGAAGACAACGAATGTCTTGTAGACCTTTTGAAGCGTTTTTGGGAAATCGATTCCCAGAGTCAGCCTAGTGAAACGCATTCGCCTGAAGAAATTGATTGCGAAAATCATTTCGTTCAATCGCATATTCGATATCCATCTGGGCAATATGCCGTTAGGCTACCATTTAAACATCCACCCTCGAGCTTAGGGTCATCATTCGAACTGGCAAAAAAAAGGTTTTACAATCTAGAATCGAAATTGAATCGCAATCCACTCGTCAAACAGCAATACATCGATTTTATGGCAGAATACAAGCGGCTTAACCACATGAACTTAGAGTCTGCGGATATTCTTCAAGGAAATCATTTCTTTCTCCCCCACCACTTTTTTTTAAAAGAAGAAAGCACTACAACAAAACTTAGATTGGTATTCGATGGCTCGACCAAGACAACCTCAGGAAAGTCACTGAATGAGATCTTTATGGTCGAACCTACCATTCGATCTGATCTTTTCAGCACACTTTTGAAATTTCCTACTCATCGTCTTGTGGTTGCAGCTGATATTGCAAAAATGTATCGTTGTGTTCAGGTACAATGCCCGGACAACTTTCAATGTATTTTGTAGCGCAATAGCAGTGTTGAGGATCTATAAAATCCAAAAAAAAAACCAAATCTATAAGCTTAATACTGTTACCTAAGGTTTTGCACCTACCTCTTTCCTCGCCATTCGTAGCCTGGTACAACTTACTTTGAACGAGCAGGAAAAATTTCTATTAGGTTCAAGGATTCAAGAAGTAAGGTCAGACTCTTATTTTGATGACCTGTTGACAGGTGGAGATCCACTCGAAGAGCTCAATGAAATCAGGGATCATGTTCGCCTTTTATTATCAACTGGAAGTTTTCACCTACGCAAATTGTGTTCAAACTCCGCAGAATTTTTGGCCACAATTCCGGCAACTGAAAGAGAGGACTTTCTCCAAATAAATGATGGAAACGTTACCAAAGCCTTAGGCCTCATTTGGGAGTCAAAATTGGATGAGTTTTGGTTTTCGTGGAATAAACGCTTGCTGACAAGGATAACAAAGCGATCAGTGTTCAAATCAATTGCTTAATTGTACGATTCCCTCGAGTTAGCAGGACCCGTCATTGTAAAAGCTAAAATATTCATGCAAACCTTGTGGAAGGAGAAACTAAAGTGGGATGAAACACTTCCTGTATCATTGCATTCACAATGGTTACAATTCTATGATGAAATTCAGTTTATGGTCAAGGTTAAAATTCCTCGTTACGCATTTCAATCAGGTGCCACGTTACAACTTCACGGCTTTGCTGATGCAAGTTTGCATACATAGGGTGCCTGCGTCTATGTTCGAAGCGAATTAGGTGACGGAAGAATTAGAATAAGGCTTCTCTGTTCAAAATCAAGAGTAGCGCCCATAACAACAATATCTATACTTGAACTCTGTGCAGCGCTTATTTTAGCAGAGTTGGTTCAACGTTTAATTCAAATTATACACTTACACGTGCCTGAAGTATACTGTTGGTCTGATTCTACAGTTGCTTTGTCTTGACTGAGTTCCCCAGCTTGTACTTGGACTACGTTTGAAGCGAACAGGGTAGCAACTAGTGGGAGGGTTACAATCCGCCCAGGCGAATCGTTGGATACCCCATCCCAATTGACCACTGTCAAGCTCCAAAATGCGTCAAAAATCTTGGTTGTTAAATTTCAGTTTCTATTAACTTTAATTGTGCTGAGAATTTGTCAGTTTAGAATCTTCTTTCTTAAAAAAGGGGCGTTGCATAAACCCCCCTGCAATAACATAATTTTTTTTATCATATCTTTTATCAGTTGTGGTATACACGTGTTGATCGCAGTTTTACATTAAAATTTGATTTTTTACTTAAAAACGCCCCCTGAGATCGGCGTGGCAAAAATTTATTCATTTGAGTTGATAGCCTACGCACATATCTTAACATCTTATAGTGCAAGTTTTTTGGATTTAAAGCAAATATCAAATAAAAGCCGTTTATTAGAATGCATATTAAATATGACCACGCCTACAATGGGGCGGTTTTCGCTTTCTTTCAAATGCCAATCACAATACACTTAAGCGAGGATATTGCATACCAAATTTCAGTTTCCAACGACAACTTTGATTTTTGATGCTATTAAGTAAGTGGACGGATTTCAAAAAATTTTACACTTGCATTGCTTCGGGACCTAAAAAGAACAGATATCAGGTCTCAAGTTCCTAGCTTAAAATTTAAGGCCTAAAAACTATCGACAGACGGACGGACGGACGGACGGACATGGCTCATTCGACTTACAATTCAGTCTCGATCATATGCCCTTAGGGTGTTGGGGGTCTACGGTAATTATTTCTCTATGTTACAAACAATGTATCAAACTAAATATACCTCCTATCCTATGGGACTGGGTAAAAAAATACAAGGCCTCAACAAATGATTCACATTGAACCATGTTCGAATTGAGCAGAATCCAGCTGACATTCTCTCGCGTGGATTAAGTTTTTTATCTCTACATACATCCGCCCTCTGGTTTGATGGCCCCGAATTCTTATTGAAAGCATGCAACTATTGGCCTGTATCAAGCAGTGTGGAAGCCCAGGAAATGCCCAAAAGAAGGGCATTAAAATCATGCATGCTTCTATCTTATACATCGGATATGGTTATTCAGTGCGAAAACCTTAACGATTTTAACCGTTTGATACGGACATTTGCCTTCATTGCCGGCTGAGAAAAGAATCTCTACACCATTTAATACAATGAAGTTATATCCAACTTTGAAAACAATTATAAAAATTATAAGAGTTGGCTCATTTCCCCAAGAAGACAGAAGATTACAAGAGGAAGTAGAAATACAAGTTAACAGTATCTTAAAAGGCCTTTCAAATAGTCCTTTCATCGATAGCTTTGGCTTGCTGCGCGTTGGTGGACGACTTTAAAATTCGTTATTGCATTATGATTCCAAGCACCAGATAATTTTTCCAAGGCATCACCCATTCACCAAAACTCTGGTGTCTCATTATCATCTCATCTCATTAGCTCTAACAACGATACTGAAGTAGAGATTTTGGCCGTTAGGAGGAAGACATAACATACGAAGGATAATCGGTAAGTGCATTCTCTGCTTTAGAGCCCGTCCAATGGGCTATTAAGCCAGCTCATGGGTGAACTATCTTAAAGTCGAGTGATTCCATCGAGACCTTTCCTACAATGCGGAGTCGATTTTTGCGGACCGTTCTAAATAAAATCTGGGCTTCGTAGAAGAGCACCGAGCAAAACCGATGTCAGCGTCTTCATCTGCATGATTACCAAAGCCGTTCATCTTGAACTCCGTAATATATTCAGACAACGCAACCAACTTCGTCGGCGCGAGTTCTAATTTGATTGAACTTAAAAATCTCTTTGCTTGTCAAAGTTCATTTGCTTCCATTCAGCGTACATGTGCAGGCGAAGTAATTAGTTAAGAGTTCAAACCTCCCTGGTCTACTCACTTTGGCGGCCTGTGGGAGGCTTCAGTTAATCTAGCAAAACACCACTAACGGCGTACCGCAGGCTGCGCTCCATTTAAATTTGATGAATTTCATAATCTATTATGCCAAATAGAATCCATAATAAACTGTCTTCCTCTACATCCACTTTCAAACTCCCGGGCGTTTTTTGATTGGTGGGCCGTTAACATCGATTCCTGAGCCCGTTTTCACCGCTCAAAATACCATTCGCCTGGCAACCTGGCAATTTGCCAAAGCAATGCAGCAAACGTTTTGGAACAAATGGGTCAAGGAGTATTTATCCACTTTCCAATATCAAAAATATGCATTCTATCAATTGACAGCGAAGGCCAAGCCAACTTTGAAAGTGAAACCTTTCAACGCGGGAAGGATGTTTAGTATTCTTTTCAATCAACTAAATCCAATTAACTAAATTAAATTATGTTTTTGGAAATAACACGCACATTCTATTTTGCACGCGACTTTTCTCGATTCAAAGAGAGCATGAATTAATTATTTCTCCTTAAAATCATCTGATGTAAACTTTCCACTTAGCTTCTGTTAGGCAATGAATACAGCTCTAGCTTACAGTTTAATCTTACCATATTATGTAACTTCCTACCTTAATGTTTGATCTTACCATTCTATGTACATACACAACAGTTTTTGTTCTTAACAATAACGAGCTCGCTGACCCTAATTTCTATGGTGCAAACAAAATAGACATGCTTATTGGAGCCTCATTGTTTTTTGATTTGCTTTGTATTGGACAAATCCGGCTAGGAGCTAACAGCCCAACTCTACAAAAGACACGTCTAGGATGGATAGTTTCCGATGATTGTATTTAACCCAGCTCGAGTGTTTGCCTTGCAGTAACATCTAATGAGGATTCCGGAAACGAAGACAACGAATGTCTTGCAGACCTTTTGAAGGGTTTTTGGGAAATCGATTCCCAGAGTCAGCCTAGTGAAACGCATTCGCCTGAAGAAATTGATTGCGAAAATCATTTCGTTCAATCACATATTCGATATCCATCTGAGCAATATGCCGTTAGGCTAACATTTAAACATCCACCCTCGAGCTTAGGGTCATCATTCGAACTGGCAAAAAAAAGATTTTACAATCTAGAATCGAAATTGAATCGCAATCCACTCATCAAACAGCAATACATCGATTTTATGGCAGAATACAAGCGGCTTAACCACATGAACTTAGAGTCTGCGGATATTCTTCAAGGAAATCATTTCTTTCTCCCCCACCACTTTTTTTTTAAAAGAAGAAAGCACTACAACAAAACTTAGATTGGCATTCGATGGCTCGACCAAGACAACCTCAGGAAAGTCACTGAATGAGATCCTTATGGTCGGACCTACCATTCGATCTGATCTTTTCAGCACACTTTTGAAATTTCCTACTCATCGTCTTGTGGTTTATTATCAACTGGAGGTTTTCAAATTGTGTTCAAACTCCGCAGAATTTTTGGCCACAATTCCGGCAACTGAAAGAGAGGAATTTCTCTAAATAAATAATGGAAACGTTACCAAAGCCTTAGGCCTCATTTGGGAATCAAAATTGGATGAGTTTTGGTTTCCGTGGAATAAACACTTGCTGACAAGGATAACAAAGCGATCAGTGTTCAAATCAATTGCTTAATTGTACGACCCCCTCGAGTAAGCAGGACCCGTCATTGTAAAAGCTAAAATATTCATGCAAACCCTGTGGAAAGAGAAACTAAAGTGGGATGAAACACTTCCTGTATCACAATGGTTACAATTCTATGATGACCATGACCATAAACTGAATTTCATCATAGAATTGTAACCATTTACAATGGTTACAATTCTATGATGAAATTCAGTTTATTACCATTTACCATTGTTATTTATTATTATTTACCATTGTGAATGGTTACAATTCTATGATGAAATTCAGTTTATGGTCAAGGTTAAAATTCCTCGTTACGCATTTCAATCAGGTGCCACGTTACAACTTCACGGCTTTGCTGATGCAAGTTTGCATACATATGGTGCCTGTGTCTATATTCGAAGCGAATAAGAAGCGAATTAGGTGACGGAAGAATTAGAATAAGGCTTCTCTGTTCAAAATCAAGAGTAGCGCCCATAACAACAATATCTATACTTGAACTCTGTTGGTTCAAGCAGAGTTGGTTCAACGTTTAATTCAAATTATACACTTACACGTGCCTGAAGTATACTGTTGGTCTGATTCTACAGTTTTTTGTCTTGGCTGAGTTCCCCAGCTTGTACTTGGACTACGTTTGAAGCGGGTAGCAACTAGTGGGAGGGTTAAAATCCGCCTAGGCGAATCGTTGGATACCCCATCCCAATTGACCACTGTCAAGCTCCAAAATACGTCAAAAATTTTGGTTGTTAAATTTCAGTTTCTATTAACTTCAATTGTGTTAAGAATTTGTCAGCTTAGAATCTTCTTTCTTAAAAAAGGGGCGTTGCATAAACCCCTCTGCAATAACATAATTTTTTTTATCATATTTTTTATCAGTTGTGGTATAAACGTGTTGATCGCAGTTTTATATTAAAATTTGATTTTTTACTTAAAAACGCCCCCTGAGATCGGCGTGGCAAAAATTTATTCATTTGAGTTGATAGCCTACGCACATATCTTAACATCTTATAGTGCAAGTTTTTTGGATTTAAAGCAAATATCAAATAAAAGCCGTTTATTAGAATGCATATTAAATATGACCACGCCTACAATGGGGCGGTTTTCGCTTTCTTTCAAATGCCAATCACAATACACTTAAGCGAGGATATTGCATACCAAATTTCAGTTTCCAACGACAACTTTGATTTTTGATGCTATTAAGTAAGTGGACGGATTTCAAAAAAATTTACTATTTGAGGCAAGTTTTTTTACTATAGTGGCAAAAATTTATTAATTTGAGTTGATAGCCTACGCACATATCTTAACATCTTATAGTGCAAGTTTTTTGGATTTAAGGCAAATATATCAAATAAAAGCCGTTTATTAGAATGCATATTAAATATGACCACGCCTACAAGGGGGCGGTTTTCGCTTTCTTTCAAATGCCAATCACAATACACTTAAGCGAGGATATTGCATACCAAATTTCAGTTTCCAACGACAACTTTGATTTTTGATGCTAATAAGTAAGTGGACGGATTTCAAAAAATTTTACAATTGCACTGCTTCGGGACCTAGAAAGAACAGATATCAGGTCTCAAGTTCCTAGCTTAAAATTTAAGGCCTAAAAACTACCGACAGACGGACGGACGGACATGGCTCATTCGACTTACAATTCAGTCTCGATCATATGCCCTTGGGGTCTTGGGGGTCTACGGTAATTATTTCTCTATGTTACAAACAATGTATTAAACTTAATATACCTCCTATCCTATGGCACTGGGTACAAAAATACAAGACCTCACCAAATGAATCGCATTGAACCATGTTCGAATTGAGCAGAATCCAGCTGACATTCTCTCGCGTGGATTAAGTTTTTTATCTCTACATACACCCGCCCTCTGGTTTGATGGCCCCGAATTCTTATTGAAAGCATGCAACTATTGGCCTGTATCAAGCAGTGTGGAAGCCCAGGAAATGCCCAAAAGAAGGGCATTAAAATCATGCATGCTTCTATCTAATACATCGGATATGGTTATTCAGTGCGAAAACCTTAACGATTTTAACCGTTTGATACGGACATTTGCCTTCATTGCCGGCTGAGAAAAGAATCTCTACACCATTTAATACAATGAAGTTGGATATAGCTTTGAAAACAATTATAAAAATTATAAAAGTTGGCTCATTTCCCCAAGAAGAGAGAAGGTTAGAAGAGGAAGTAGAAAAACAAGTTAAAATTATTTTAAAAAGCCTTTCAAATAGCCCTTTCATCGATAGCTTTGGCTTGCTGCGTGTTGGTGGACGACTTTAAAATTCGTTATTGCATTATGATTCCAAGCATCAGATAATTCTTCCAAGGCATCACCCATTCACCAAAACTCTGGTGTCTCATTATCATCTCATCTCATTAGCTCTAACAACGATACTGAGGGAGAGATTTTGGCCGTTAGGAGGAAGACATAACATACGAAGGATAATCAGAAAGTGCATTCTCTGCTTTAGAGCCTGCCCGATGATATTAAGGCAGCTCATGGGTGAACTATCCCAAAGTCGAGTGATTCCATCGAGACCTTTCCTACAATGCGTAGTCGTTTTTTGCGAACGTAAAATCTGGGATTCGTAGAAGAGCACCGAGCAAACTGATGTCAGCGTCTTCATCTGCATGAGTACCAAAGCCGTTCATCTTGAGCCTGCGACTGATTTATCTACTGCTGGCTTTTTACTCTAATATGCCAAATAGAATCCATAATAAACTGTCTTCCGCTTCATCCACTTTCAGGTGACCCAGACGACCTAAGTGTCCTTACTGCCGGGCGTTTTTTGATTGGTGGGACGTTATCGTCGATTCCTGAGCCCGATTTAACCGCTCAAAATACCACTCGCCTGGCAACCTGGCAATTGGCATAAGCGGTGCAGCAAACGTTTTGGAACAAACGGGTCAAGGAGTATTTATCTACTTTCCAAAGTCGACCCAAGTGGAAATCATCATCATCATCACATCGGATGTCGCTTATCCTTTAAAAGGATAGCGGAGCGTGGGCGGCCAAATGGTCCTTTCATCTTTCTCGATCCTCCGCCACCAACTCACGAGACTCCGGCGCAATCCCCAAGTGGGACTCAGAGATATTCTCTACCTGATCCCGCCACCTGTTCCTCGGCCTACCAGGGGGGCGACGCCCTTGCATCTCGGCTAGCATGACCTGTCTAGGAAATCTGTCAGGGGCATGCGAACAACGTGTCCAAACCATCGAAGAATCGATCGCTCCACTCGGAGAAGTAGCTGCTCAGCATTACGATTCCCACGAATACTGACGTTTCTTACTCTATCCCTTAGAATAACACCAGCAACGCACCTCCGGAATCTCATTTCGGCAGCTTGTACCCGCGATTTAATTCTTTCGGTCATTACCCAAATTTAATGACCATAGATGAGGGTCGGAACGAACACTGAATTAAAAACTGAGATCTTTGCTTTCACTCCAAGCTCAGTTTTTCTGATAACCGGCCGGCGCACTTCCTTTACTATTGCTCCAGCTTGGCCAATTCTACAGGACAACTCAGTATCACTCCTCCCATCTTTCTTGAAAAAGACCCCGAGATACTTAAACTTCTCCACCTGTTTTAATGGAACTCCATTTATGTGCAGGGTACATTGCACAGGAGTTCGGGAAACAACCATCACTTCCGATTTGTTCACGTTTTTCTTTCATCCCAGCATTACCACAGATGGCTGCAAAGCTATCCAGTGCTCGTTGAAGTTCCTCTTTGGATTATGCAAGGATGGCCAAATCATCTGCGAAAAGCAGATGGCTCATCCTGATGCCCGCCAACCCGAAACATTGCTCGCCAAGACTGCGCTTCACCATCCAGTCCATATATGCTATGAAAAGAAGCGGGGACAGAACACATCCCTGGCGAAGTCCAACGCGCACATCAAAAGGACGGGATTTGACGACATTTATCCGTAGACAGCTTCTGCAGCTTCCATACAATGACTGGATGGCTCTCAGAAGAGGCCCATCAGAGGCACTCAGCACAAAATCCTGCAAAACTCTCCACAGTGTATCCCGAGGGACTTGGTCATGTGCCTTCTCCAGATCTGCAAAACACGCACAGACTGGTTTGGCATATTCCCAGGCCTTCTCAGAAATAACCATCAGAGTAAAAAGCTGGTCGGTTGTGCCTCTGCCAGGCCGAAAGCCGCACTGTTCCTTCCGTAACAAGGGCTCGATTACAGCTCTGGAACGCGTTTCCAACACATTCGCGAATACTTTTCCCGGAAGACTCAAGAGAGATATGCCCCTATAGTTGGCGCAATCTCTCCTGTTCCCTTTTTTGAAAATGGGCACTATAACTCCCGTTTCCCAATCGCTAGGTGCCTTCCCGCTATCCCAGGCCACCTTAATGACACGTGTTAGGCCTTTAGCACCCTCTTCACCCATTGCCTTGAGCATTTCTGGCCGGATTTCATCAACTCCAGCAGACTTGCCAACTTTTAGCGATTTAATGGCTTTAGTGACTTCGTCTACTGTGGGACTATTCTCCGCCCTTATCTCATCAGCAGTGGGAATGCCATCTTCAATGCCCTGTTGGGGGTTCAGCAACTCCGAAAAGTGATCTCATCAAAAGCTCAGTTGGAATTTGTTCAAACTTCTCCGAAACATGCTGCGCAAAGCGCTCTCTGAAATCAGAGTCAGCATCCTGCAACCTTTTCCACCGTATGCGGGTCGCCAGTCTTGGTTTTCGCCTGGGTGGCAAAGGAATACTGTCACTGAAAAACAATGTACACAGCACTAAGTGGTGATCAGTTGACAACTCAGCTCCCCTGAAAACTCGAACATCACAAATCATTCTTTGAGCACACGATGGTACAACAAAGAAATCAATCAGTGACCTCTGATTTAAACTGTGCTTGTACCATGTGTATTTGTAAATGTCTTTTTGTGGGAAAAAGGTGTTTATGATGGACAAGCCATATGCACAGCAAAAGTCCAACAACTTCTCTCCGTTCCTGTTTTGATCCGGGTCACCGTGCCTCCCGATCACACTCCTCCAAGTCCTGTCGTCCGCACCCACATGTGCATTGAAGTCACCCATCAGGAGAAAGAAGTTTATTTCTGCCACTCTGTCCAGAGCCGCATCAACTTCGTTAAAAAGGACTCATACTCTCGATTTGGTGCATAAACCTCAACCAGATCCAGAGTCGATCGTTCAAGCTTAAGCTTAAAGATCAGAATCCTTTCCCCTAACGGAATGACATCGAATACATTTTCTGACAACTGAGGAGATGCCAATTGCATCGAGCTGATACTTTTCGGCCTCCTCAACCAGTTCAAGTTCCTTCCTCCTTAGCGACGAGACATTCCACGCGCCAATTTTGACTTGGTGCCGTTGTCGATTTGAAGAGTTCCCACCTAAGCTCTCATTTTGACTTGGCGCTGTCCCCCTCTGCCTTCTGTAATAGATTGCGGCACCATTGACTGGCTGCTTGTAACTTCTTCGGGTTAAACCCGGTCGGATGCCGAGCGGGACCTTCCGACCGCCAAGCGCTCGCACGCTGACACCCCTCAGGCCTAGCTCTAAAGGGTGCCCTCGATTACCAGGATCAGCAAATATCCGAGGCTGTTTTCGTTTTCTTTTCATGGTTGGGAGCTGCCAGGTTTAAATTCGGCCGATCCTAACCCGGATAACAGACGCCAACCAGGAAGCCGCTGCTGGATTTTATTTAAACCTTCGGGTTCATCTTTTAAAGTTATAACTTTACTGCCAAGGGTGGCCCCACAAGGAGCTTATACTCCTGGACAGCATCACTTATGCCTATAGATTACTTCCTCCAGTGGATTTTAGTCGGCTTTTACGACAGGCATACCTTACCGCAAGGCTATTCTTAAACCCGACCTTGCAGGGGATCCAAGTGGAAATCAACAACCCCAAATATCTCCCTTGGTGCCATTGTGATGATCAAGGACGAAAACTCACCTCCACTTAAATGGCCATTGGGAAGAGTGCTAGAACTTATTGCTGGGACTGATGATCTTGTCAGAGTCGTGAGAATCAAAACCATATCAAAAATATGCATTCTACCAAGTGACAGCGAAGGCCAAGCCAACTTTGAAAGTGAAACCTTTCAACGCGGGGAGGATGTTTAGTATTCTTTTGAATTAACTAAATTCAATCAACTAAATTAAATTATGTTATTGTAAATTACACGTACATTCTATTTTGCACGCGACTTTTCTTGATTCAAAAAGAGCATGAATTAATTATTTCTCCTTAAAATCATCTGATGTAAACTTGCCACTTAGATTTTGTTAGGCAACGAATACAGCTCTAGCTTACAGTTTAATCTTACCATATTATGTAACTTCCTACCTTAATGTTTGATCTTACCATTCTATGTACATACACAACAGTTTTTGTTCTTAGTTAGACACTCAACTGTCTAGGGCAGTCATTCTTGCGATTCTTGCATTTAGCTTGTTCTTTGCTCTTTCTTAATAAGGATTGTAATTTTGAATACTTGAAGCTATCATACAATTTGTTTCCTTTGTTCTTATTTTTGGGTAAATCGGCGTCCATTCGATCTAAAAAATATTAGATCGACAATCAAGAATCATGACAACATGCGTTAGAACCGAAAAATTATTTCAGAAAATACCGTTTTTTTCCTAAACACGCCCCCAAAGTGTGCGGAGCTCAAAACCTTGCATGGAGCAAACTTAGCAAATAGTAATATCCTGAATATTTGTTATAACTTTTTTTTTCAATTTGGAGTATTTCAACTTTCCGAAAAATCGGGTTTTAAAGATCTAACATGGTAAAAGTGGACATGGTCGATATTGTGGGTGGTCAAATTTTTACCTTCCTAAAGGTTTTGGGCCATTATTGCTCTATACCAAAATTTGAGTTCTTACGCCTTGTGTTCTTCTTCTTTTTCATTTAAACGCGAAGTTATAATCTAATGTGATGGATTATAACGCTCCCACTCTACTGCATTCCTAATGGTCCGCTTGTGGGGTACGCCGATTTGACCTCAGAATATACCGGCAGGCCACCCGGTTTTGGATCTCTTCGTCACTTAAGCCAAAATGCTGTTGTCCTTGCATTTGTGTGATCTATGAATGTTTAGGCCTTCCCCTCCTTCGCGATTGCGCTGGAGTCTTGTTGGAATCGCAGGAATCGTGGCAATACCATTTGAGCCGGTCGTGCTCCATTTTCTGGAGGAAGGTTCTTTTACATGGAGGCTTCCTCGGATCTTCGTACTTCTTATTCTATCTCGCTTGTTACTCCTGTTGTCATGCGAAGCAACTTCGTCTCAGCTGCCGTTAATTTGCTCTATGCTAACCATATGTAAGCGCCGGACGCACAACTGCGGTGTAGACCTTTCCTTTCAGCTAGGGGGCATTTTTCGGTCACAGAAGATATCGGAGTTTTCTTACCACTTCATCCACCCCACGCTTACGCGGTAATTGATGTCGTCACCACAGTTTGCTGTGCTATTGATCATAGACCCCAGGTACTTGAACTTCTCACACTTGGGAAGCACCTTTCCATTCAATTTAATGTCTGGAATTGGTTCGGGTGGGTCAGAGAATGGGCAGCACAGGTACTCTGTTTTCCTTTGGCTAAAACGATACCCATTCCCCTCTAAAACATCCACCCAAATATCAAGTGCTCGCTGCAGGGACATATGATCTTTACTTATGATGGCCCCATCGTCAGCGAAGAATAACTGATGTACTTTCGGGTCCGTCAGTTTTCTTTCAAGCAGATAATCAAGGACTACAATGAAAAGCAAAGGACTTGTGACGCTTCCCTGGTATACACCGACTTTCATTGAGAACTGATAGAGCAAGGGCATCTTACTCTTGCCTTTGCTCTATCATACACGTAGGCTTCTGGAACTCCTCGATTTTTTAGCGCCACCCATATCAGATCTCGTGGTAGTCTATCGAAAGCTTTTTCAAAATCAACCAGCACCATATGCAGATCTTTAAGATGCCCTTAAAGATGTTTTACATTATGATCCTTATGCTATGGATTGCATCAGTGGTTGATTTGATCGTGATAAACCCACACTGGTCCTCAGATAGCTTTATTATGTTTCGTAGTCGACTATCTAGTACCCGCTCGACGAATTTCATTGTGTGAGACATCAGCTTGATAGAACGGTAATCGTCACAGCTTTGTGTAGAACCTTTTCCTATAAACAAAGGAAAAAGATTACTTTCCCTCCACTGCTTAGGCATTGGATCCCCTTTTATTAGTTTGGAGATGAAGGTCGTTAGCCACCTGTTTCCTATTTTCTTCCAGAACTCTGAGGGTATCTGATCTGGCCCAACCGCTTTTCGCTTTTTAGGGTACTTAACCGCCTTCCGAAACTCGTTGGCTGTGATGTCTGTCATCCACAAGAAGCTGTCCCTGAGCATTGTTGATGAACTTTGGCGAACGAATCTCCTGGGCGTTTCTCCTCCTCTGAGCAGAAATTTTGAAGATTGTAGTCCCTTTATTCAAGGTGTGTTGTCGAAGGTCCTGTGTGGCCTGATGTGTATTAGCAGTGGAAGAGGAAACTTCCTCCAATTTCTAATACAGGCCCTCTATTCTCTTTGCTTGAACCTGGGCGCACTTCTTCTTAGCAAGACTCTTGAAGTGTCTGTATTTCAATTCCAGCCAAAGCATTTCATCTCTGTTGTTCGGGGAGCATTTATTCCATGCCTTTAATGCCGCTTTCTTTTCACTGATCACTAGTTTCACCTCATCTGACCGCCACCATGTTTCATTGAACTGTTTGCAATGGCCTTTTGTAGTCCCTAGGAGTGATTTGGCCTTCTCTATGCACGTTCGCTGTATGTCACCCCACATATCTTGTGCGCTGCACTCTACATCTTCGTTTTCGGCAATAATGTTCTTACACCTTGTCTAACTTGACCAAAAGGCATTAAGAAAGAAAATTTGAAATAGAGTTTGTCTTACATTGAGGCCAGTGGTGGGCGTGGCCGTCGGCGGATTTAACTTATTTTCACACTTTGTCTTACAAAATAAGAACCAAGATATGCTCCAAGTTTTGAGCGTCCTAGCTCAATTTTAAGGACCTAAAAACTTCAGAAATACGGACAGACGACGGACGAACGGACATGGCTTTATCGACTCACCTGTCGGTCTCGATCATAGCTCTAAAAGGTCTTAGGGGTCTACGGTGATTATTTCACTGTGTTACATGCTATTCATTAAAATTAATGTACCCTCGGTCGGGTATAATAAATAAATAAATAAATAAATAAACGAAAGGGGCATACGGTTTTTTTAATGATATATAAAAAATTCGTTACCTAATAGATTTTCGGCGAAAACGCATGAATTTATAGACTTCTTTCTAAGCTTTGATTATTCTTAGTAATAGCGGTTCAACACTCGCTCTTTCATGCAAAATTAAGGCAGGAAAATCATACGGAAGATTGAACATTATTTTAAGGATCTTATTTTGAGATACTTGTTATTTTCTAATGTGGCACTGTGCCAATTTTTCCCCTACTGGAAATTCATACTAAAGTATAGCTTGGTAAATTACCTTGAACATAATATAACGCGTTTGTCTTAAAATTAATGATAATAAGATTCACATAGCATATTGCTAATAAAAGGAATTTGTTTAAATTTAAGTGGATTAATTTAAATTTCCGTCCGTTTGCATGTGTGACGGTTTTAGGTCTTCAAAACAAAGCTAGCGAGCTGAGACTTGGTACACGGCTTTCATCTTTTGTTGCACAGACAAAGTGTGAAAGTTGGCTCAATCCGTCAACGGCCACGCTCACTACTGTCTTCAATGTAAGACAACCTCTATTTAACATGTTTTTTTTTTTCAAAATTCCTTTTAGTCAAGTTAGACAAGGCACAGGAACTTAAATTTTGGTACTGACCAATATTGGCCTAAGAACTTTAACAAGGCAAAAATTGGACCGCCCGTAATATCGACCGTTCCTACTTTTAACATGTTAGATCTTTAAAAAACCCGATTTATCGGAAAGTTGACTACAAATCGAAAAAAAATCCAAGACAAATATTAAAGGTATTACAATTTAAATAAGATAAAGTTTTGAGCTCCGCCCACTTTAAAGTGGTGTTTTTAGGAAAAAACTGCTTTTTATGAAATAATTTTCGCTTTTACCGTATTTTTATATGATTCTAACGAAATTACAATCGATTTTAATTTTAAGCCCATGCCAACTTTCGGGGGCGTGACCTTTGCAAATTATAAGGAAGTCCCACTAGAGAAGGTTTACCAACTAATTTGTCTTTTTCGTGTCTTACATTCATTAGGAGATGCTAAATGTCAAATTTCCGCCTTTAAGAACGTCTTACAGTTTTGAAAACTCTGAAGGTAGTTAGACATTTAGACCGATTGTGGGCGTGTTTATGGGCATATTTCAAAATTTTTTACACGTGTACTGCTTCGCATCACGTGGACTTTACGTACCAAGTTTCAGCACCCTAGTTTAAAATTTAAGGCCTAAAAACATGTGACATACAGACGGACGGACGGACATGGCTCATTCGATTCAGAATTCGGTCTCGATCATATGCCCTTTAGGTCTTGGGGGTCTACCATTATTATTTTACCATGTTACAAACTATGTGACAAACTTAATATACCTCCTATCCTATGGGACGGAGTATAATAAGGCTTGAATCCCTTAAAACCCCACTGAAAAATATGGAAGGTATAACCAAATCGGTTTCTGGATGACTTCTATGCGACGGCTAACCATCAATTTTCACTCATAATTAATAAGATTAAAATGAAAACACACACGCAGGAAACCGTTTGTGCTTTTAAAGTAACGTATCGCTATCGCGCGCTGGACACTTTTACAAGCGTTTTAAATGGCGATATGTCGCGATTGCAAATTTCACAAAGGCCGAAAACACGCCTGGAAGTCTATACGTCGTGTCGAGGAATTCAGAATTTGAATTTGCAGAACCACTCTGTCCACTTGCCGAATATTTCTTATACAGCAACACACCGGTGAACCAATCCTTCAAAATGGAAATGAGACCCGGTGTACCCCAGCGATGGTCATTCACAGGATACACACGGCGCCTGGATCAAACAACCGACCGTATTTGGTCGGCGTCTGCCCCGATGCCTATGGGACCCAAACCGCACGAGAGAATGGAGGTGCGGTTTGGGTCCCAAAGGGTCCCAAGATGAACAGCCACAGCGAAAATATGTCTTGCGTAATCTCCTCTTTTTGGGGTGCCGCGGCGTAGTGGTTAGTGTGTGTGCTTACTACGCCGGAGGCCTGGGTTCGAATCCTGCCATCGTCACCTAAAAAAAAAGACTTGTTTCTTTTCACGGTCCCCACCTCCGCGAGGGTCTGACAAGCCCTCCGAGAGTATCATTTGTCTTAAAAACTTCTCAAAGTGCCGTTCGGATTCGGCAAAAAATTGTAGGTCCCTTTGTATGTAAAAGAAATTAACACACCAGCATACATTGTTAAGAAGTTGGCCCTGGTTCACCTCGAGCTGTTGCGCCACTCTGTTTATTTATTTTTATTTTGTAATTTCCTCTTTGTTTGTCTTAAAGAATGTCTTTAATTGTCCCATTCGCTCATTAAATTTTTACTAAAGTAATTTTTCGATTGCCTTTTTGCTGTGATGACAACAAATTATGAACTTGCAAAGACGACAACGTTTGGAGTCAAAGCACACGCGCCAGAACACATGGCATCATATAATAATTATTTTACTAGCGGCCCGTCCAAATATGGAAAAAGGACCTCTTATGGTATCGCTACGTTGTCCGTCCGTCCGTCCATCCGCATTTGTAACTTTGGAAATGGTAAGTCGTAGAAAGACGAAATTTGGTATTCTTACAAAGCCCGTAAAAAAATCAGAACGCATACAATATACACGCATAACGAATTAATTAGGGTTTGAATATTGATGGGAAAAATGACAAAAAGTGTTTTGACCTTATATCAAAAAGCTTTACAGCCAGAAAGAAGAAAACTGAAACATGCACTAAGAAAATATTTAACCTTTAAAATAAGATTGTATTTTTGCAAAATATTGAAAAGCTTTTGAGAAATATGGAATGAAAAATAGATACCTACTCGTTTTCAACGTGTTTAACGTCATCACTTTCTTTAAAGAGCCGATATTGGGCTAACATATAAAGCAGGTAAAGGCTAAGCAAAAGGTACAATCAAATTTCGGTTTAACGGTCTTAGAACTGTAATTTTAACGTATTCTCGAAAAAGAATCGTGAAAAAAATTTTGTCCCCACCACTATCTCGGATATAGCATCGGCCCAATGAAAAAATCACACACATCAAGAATTATTTGTAATTTTCGGGAAAACTATAGAAATTTTCGAACATTTAGTAGATTCTGAGATTAAGTTCGAAAACTTCAAAGACATTTCAAAAATTATTTTTCAAAATATTCTGGAATCTTAACGACGTACCGATTATAATGAAATTTGGTTTGAATATGAAACGTATGAAGGGAATTCTTTAACTTTAAAGATCTTTTAAAAATGCCGTTTCTAGCTTCAAATTTTTAAAACGGTTTCAAAAACAAATGAAACAAGAGTTCGTCTGTAACGAACTTCTAAATACCCGACCCTCATTACCCGTTTACACCAAATTTAAAATTTTTTTCTATCTTGACCAAAAGGCATTTTGAAATAAAATGTAAATTTTTTAATTTTTTATACTTTTTCATAATTATCATTTTACACTTGCTGCAAGTTTCTGTATGCTAGCTCAATTTTAAAGACCTCAAAACTGCATACATACGGACAGGCGGACAGATGGACGGACGGACATGGCTTAATCGACTCACCATCCATTCCTATTATCCTTTCCATTCCTATTATCCTTTCCATTCCTATTATCCTTTCCATTCCTATAGTCCTTTCCATTCCTATAGTCCTTCCTATTATCCTTTCCATTCCTTTCCTATGGAATGGAAAGGATAATAGGAATGGAAAGGATAATAGGAATGGAAAGGACAATAGGAATGGAAAGGAGAATAGGAATAGGGTATCCCGCTATTACATACGCACTGTTGCACTTACTCACTGGTCTTTTGGTTAATATTCAACAATTTCGTAATATCTACCTCCAAACATCGGCGTGGCCAAAAACTTTGTAGCAATACAATCTAGTATAGAACACGTTGAAGCTAATGTGCTAACTTTTATTTCTTATTCTTTCTTAAGGTAGGCTAAAAAGGAGTCAAAATCCATGTTTTCTGGAGTATTAGAGGTCTTTCTTAAATTCTGCCTCCAAATGTCGGCGTGGCCCAAAACTTTGTATTCAATAAACTTAGAAAAAAACTCTTTCTACATAATATATTTTGAAAAAATTTTCGATTTGGACCAAAAATATTGAATAAGCTGCATTTGAAAGATTACACTTTCAATCGATGCGACGTCCACAAGGGGGCGGTCTGCGGACTTTATTTTTATTTTTTATGACTTGTAATCATTAGAAGTTACTTAATAATAAAATCAGCTTTTCACGACGTCTTACAGTCTTGTAAGCACCGGAGGTTGTTGCATATTTAGATCGATTATGGGCGTGTCTGTGGGCGGATTTCAAAAATTTTAACACTTGTATTGCTTCGGATGACAGAAAGCTTACGTACAAAATTTCAGCTTCCTAGTCCAAAATTGGCTCATTCGACTCAGAAGTCGGTCTCGATCATATGCCCTTAAGGTCTTGGGTGTCTATCTGTATTATTTCTCTATGTTACATTTTCGCCTGTATCAAACTTAATATACTCCATTCCTGTGGAATAGGGTGTAACAAGTGGGAAAGTGCAACACTGCGTATGCAAAAGCTTCAATCCATCTACGACGGATTGCAAAATACCCGACCACACCGCAAAAAAACAGAAACGCCTCCAAAAAGTGGGCGGGATATAAAAATAGAACTGTTGAATGCTTTATACTAGGTGGTTGCATACATTTCGGCGTAAAACTCCGGCTTTTTAACTAAAACAAGTGGGAAAATGCAACAGTGCGTATGCAAAAGCTTCAGTCCATCTACGACGGATTGCAAAATAGCCGACCAACAAAAAAAAAATTGCCACGCCTCAAAAAAGTGGGCGGGATATAAAAATATAACTGTTGAATGCTTTATTCTAGGTGGTTGGTCCACCTTTGGACCAGATCAAGTTTGAAAATTAGCCGAATCCGCCCACAGTCATGCCGACTACAGGCCTGTATGTGCGACCATCTCTAATTTAAAAAAAATACTTTTTCTAAATTTTAGCTATGTTAGGATAGTGCTAGCGCATTCATTTTTGGTATGTAACATTGCCTTGTAATTGTCTTTGAAGTGGCAATGTTAGCGTTTGCATTGACCATGCCCACTCTTTTAAGGGATTTTAGCTTAAAATAAATATATATTTTTATACCCCATCCCATAGGATAGGAGGTATATAAAGTTTGTCGCATAGTTTGTAACACGGTGAAATAATAATGGTAGACCCCCAAGACCTTTAGGTCCATCCGTCCGTCTGTATGTCACATGTTTAAGGCTTTAAATTTTGAGCTAGGGTGCTGAAACTTCGTACGTCAGGTGCACGTCATGCGAAGCAGTACAAGTGTAAAATTTTTTGAAATCCGCCCAAAGACACGCCCACACTCGGTCTAAATATGCAACTACCTCCAGATTTTTCAAAACTGTAAGACGTTCTAAAAGGCTGAAATTTGACATTTAGCATCTCTTAGTGAATATAAGACACAAAAAAGACAAATTTAATTGGTAAACCTCCTCTAGTGGGCGTGGCATTCGATGCCAAGGGTAAATTAAGATTACTCAGTATTTTTGCTCGAAATTGAAAAAAATTTGCTTAATATTTTATGTAGAAAACGCTTAGTTCCACATTTTGTTTATACAAGACTTTGGGCCTTGCCCACATTTGGAGGCAGAATTGAAGAAAAACCTAAAATTTTCCAGAAAAACTTAATTTCGACTGGCCTTGAGCCTAATTTAGGAAAGCATGAAACAAAAAAAGGAGCAGGTTAGGTAAACGAAACTTCAGTCCAGATTTCGTTCGCACAAAGTTTTTGGTCACGCCCCCTTTTAGGGGTCGATTTTTCAAAAATATTGAATTTAAACCAAAAAATTGCATTTTTACGTACATTTAGGTGTAACTTGGAAATATCTGTGGAAATATCTTATAATTAATAGTTTGTAATTAGGGGCGGTTAGACCACGCCCCTTTTCGAAATTTGCATTACTTATAAAATGTCAAAAATAACTATGCCATCAGCATTTTACAATGTGGGATAGGATGGGCTATTCAACGGTACGTTTTACGGACTGTAACTTCTGCACTTCAACACTGTAGCACTTACTCACTTATTCAATATTTCAATTTCAATATTTTTCAATGACGAAAAGTTATATGACAAAGATGTAGTTATAAACACTTTCTATTTTTCATGCATATGTAGCATATGTGTCCGCCCACTTTTGTGGGCGTGGCGTTAAAAAAAGTGATTTTTCTAAGTTAAAAATTCGGAGTTTTAGGCCGAAATGTTTGCAACCATTTACTAATAAAGCACTCAACAGTTATATTATTGTATCCCGCCCACTTTTTGGAGGCAAGGCAGTTTTTTTTTGGTATGGTCGGGTATTTTGCAATCCGTCACAGATGGACTGAAGCTTTCGCATACTCACTATTGCACTTTTCCACTTGTTTTTAGTCAGATTTCATATATTTATTGAAAAACAGTAATTTTAAGCTAAAATCCCTTAAAAAAGTGGGCGTGGTCAATGAAAAGGCCAAAATTTTTTTGATACTTCAAAGACAATTAAAAGGCAATATTACATACCAAAAATGAATGCGCTAGCGCCATTGTAACGTAGCTAAAATTTGGAAAAACTATTTTTTTTTAATTAGAGATGGTCGCACATACCGGCCTGCAGTAAGCGTGTCTGTGGGCGGATTCAGCTAATTTTCAAACTCGATCTGGTTCAATAGACTTCCAGCCCACTTACCAATTTTCAGCTCTCTTCCCTTAAATTTAAGGGCTTAAAGTTGTTTACATACGGACGGACGGACGGACATGGCTTTATGGATTCTCCTATCGGTCCCATTGATATCTCGAAAAGGTCTTAGGGGTCTACGGTGATTATTTCACTGCGTTACAAACTAAACATCAAACTTAATATACCCTGGGTCGGGTATTAAAAGCGAAAAAACCGCGTGTCCCCCACACTATATCGATAATGGTAGCATATGCCATTTTGAAAAATATATCAGACATAGACAATTTTTTGAGGTTCGAAAGAAAACAAGTGAGTGAGTGCGAGAGTTTGTCTGTGACAAACTTCTATATACCCGACCCTACATAATATGTTACACTAAATCTTAAAGTTTCTTAGCCCGAATTCATATATTATTTGTATATGCCACATCCCAAAAGTGGGCATGGGCTTAAAATTAAAATCATTTAATTGTAATTTCGTTAGAATCCTGAGAAAATACAGTAAAGGCGAAAATTATTTCAGAAAAAATAAAACATTTTTTTCCTAAAAACGCCCCTTAAAAGAAGGCGCAGCTCACTACTTTGTACGAAGCAAACTTAGCAAATAGTAATATTTTTAATATTTGTCATGGATTTTTTTTTTCGATTTTGAGTCAACTTTCCGAAAAATCGGGGCTTTGAAGATCTAAAATGTCAAAAGTGGGTATGGTCGATATTGTGGGCGGTCCAATTTTTGCCTTGTTTAAGGTTTAAGGCCAATATTGGTCAGTACCAAAATTTAAGTTCCTGTGCCTTGTCTAACTTGACCAAAAGGCATTTTGAAAAAAAATGCGATATAGAGGTTGTCTCACTCTGAAGCCATTAGTGTGCGTGGCCGTTGACGGATTGAGCCAATTTTTACACTCTGTGTGAAACAAGCACAAACAAGCCGTGTATCAAGTTTCTGTTTTCTAGCTTGATTTGGAAGACCTAAATCCTTCACACATACAGACGGAAGGACGGACGGACGGACGGACATGGCTTAATCGATTCACCTGTCGGTCTTGATCATATCTCTTAAAGGGCTTAATGGTCTACGGTGATTATCTCACTGTGTTACAAACTATGCATTGAAATTAATATACCCTCGGTCGGGTATAAATATAGAGGAGCTGACATTTTGCGTGGTTTTCGAGATATGCATAAAATCATGTTAGTTGATTTACTAAAATGGTAGTGCTAAAAATGCCTATAACTAGTAAGTTGTTTCCATATAATCAACTAAATTTTACACAAACACAAACCACTGGGATAGAAAGCAAAATATGTAGGTATATGAAAAAATTTTAAAACTAAAAACCCGTTTGAAATATATTTAGTTTTATTTTATTTACAAAAAAAAAATATTAAAAATATAAAAAAATCAACGTACTTAAACTTAAGACTGGGCTAAAATAAAACAGTAAACTTGTAAAAAAATATTTACAGTACCAATAGTAAAGTTAACGGAAAAAGATCTATTCTAAGAATTTTAAACCCGAATACAAACAGTCGAAAATCTCCCTTTATATACTACACTGCCAGCATTTAATAACTCGAATTTACAGATCTCATGCACATATCTTCTTAAAATTGCACTCGAAATATTCTATAAATATAATACAAGCAAAACAAATGAGTTATCGAGATGCGCTTGACTTGAAAAAATGCCATAAAGTCCAAAATCGCCATAAAAAGAAAAGAAAACCAGTAAGTAAGTGCAACAGTGCGTATATAAAAGCGTCGGTCCTCCTGTAACTGACCGCGGTATACCGTATTCCTATTCCTATTTTCCTTTTCATTCCTATTTTCCTTTTCATTCCTATTCTCCTTTTCATTCCTATTCTCCTCCTCATTCCTATTCTCCTTTTCATTCCTATTCTCGTTGTCATTCCTATTCTCCTTTTCATTCCTATTCACCTGTTAAGTTTTTGTACACCTTTTTTAAAAAAGGGTCGTGGCATGTCCAACCCCTTTAACCGAAAATCAATATTAGCATAGAAATATCGAAGTTTGCGGCTGAAATGTACGCAAAACTGTAATTTTTTGGTTTGAGTTCAATAATTTTGTGAAATTAAACTCGGTGGGCGTGGCCGAAAACTTTGTATGAACGAAATCTGAAATAGTATCCGGTGTGTCCTTATGTGGCAAATTTTATTACTTATTCTGTACTAAGTTAAGTTAAAAAGCAGTCGAAATCCATGTTTATCTGGAAATTTAAAGGTTTTTATGGAATTATGCCTTCATACATGGGTGTGGCACAAAACTTTGTATGAACCAAATGTAGAACTCAATACTTTCTACATAACATATTAAGTAAAAAAAATTTCGATTTGGAACAAAAATGTTGAATAAATTGCATTTGAGCAATTACTCTTTAATTCGATGCCAAAAATTACATTACATCGAAATGTAATTTTTGGCATCGCCCTAAACGTGGGTAATAACTTTGTAGGAACAAAATCTATAATAGAACTCGGTGAAGCTAATGTGCTAAATTTTATTTCCTATCCTTAATTAAGTAAGGCTAAAAAGTAGTCGAAATCAATGTTTTCTATTATATCCATCCATGTTTTAATTATATTTAGTGAAACTTTTTCGATTTGGCACGAAAATATTGAATAAATTGCATGTGAAAGATTACATCTTCAATCGATGCCACGCCCACAAGGGGCGGTCTGCAGACTTATTTTTTATACCCCATTCTATGGGATGGATAGAATAGGAGGTATACTAAGTTTGTCACACAGTTTGTAACACGGTGAAATAATGACTTTCATGACTTGTAATCATTAAAAGATGCTTAATAATGAATTTCAGCTTTTCACGACGTCTTGCAGTCTTGTAAGCACCGGAGATTGTTACACATTTAGACCGATTATGGGTGTGTCTGTGGAACTAAAAAATTTTAACACTTGTATTGCTTCGGATGGCAGAGATCTTACGTACAAAATTTCAGCCTCCTAGCTCAAAATTTAAGTCCTAAAAATCGGTAAAATACGGACAGAAAGGCGGACAGACGGGCGGACATGGCTCATTCGACTCAGAATTTGATATAATATAAATAATATATATATTTATATATATATAATAAACATAAAAAATAAAAATAAAGTCCGCAGACCGCCCCTTGTAGGCATGGCATCGATTGAAAGTATAATCTTTCGACTACTTTTAAGCCTAACTTAAGTGAGGATAAGAAATAAAATTTAGGACATTAGTTTCACCGGATTCTATACTAGATTTCATTCCTTCAAAGTTTTAGTCCACACCCATGTTAAGAGGTTGATATTACGAAATTGTTCATTTCCCCAAAAAAAATATATTTTTGGCATCGAATTAAAGAGTAATTGTTCGAATGCAATTTATTCAATATTTTTGTTCGAAATGGAAAAATTTTTTCTGTATATGTTATAAAGAAAATATTAGGTTCTACATTTAGTTCATACAAAGTTTTGGGCAACAAACATATTTAGAGGCACGATTCCATAAAAACCTATACATTTTTAGAAAAACATGAATTTCGACTGCTTTTTAGCCTTACTGAATGAAGCCTTATGAATAGAATAAGAAATAAAATTTGCCACATAAGGAACACCGGATACTATTTCAGATTTCGTTCATACAAAGTTTTCGGCCACGCCCACCTGTAGCTCAATTTCACAAAATTATTGAATTTGAACCAAAAAATTACAGTTTACGTATTGCTATGCTAATATTGATTTTCGATTAAAGAAGTTGGTTATACCACGCCCCTTTAAAAAAAAGTGAAGAAAAACTTAAAGGAAGAATTTTTTTTCTAATTAAAATGATGCATAAATGGTAACTGGGCGGGTATGGAAAACAATAAAATAAACGAATGGAAAGGAGAATAGGAATGGAAAGGAAAAAAGGAATGGAAAGGAGAATAGGAATGAAAGGAAGGATAGGAATGAAAAGGAGAATGGGAATGAAAAGGAGAATAGGAATAGGAACAGGGTATACACAGGGCCGGACCTTGCATTACAATGCTTCGCTTGTCATTATACCCGACCCAGGATATAATAAGTTTGATGTATAGTTTGTAACGCAGTGAGATAATCACCGTAGACCCCTAAGACCTTTTAGAGGTATGAATGGGACCGACAGGAGAATCGATTAAGCCATGTCCGTCCGTCCGTCCGCCGTCCGTCCGTCCGTATGTAAACAACTTTTAGGCTTTAAATTTTAAGGCAGAGAGCTGAAATTTTGTGGGTTGGTTGGAAGTCCAGCCCTTCGGATCAGTTTTGAAAATAGGCTGAATCCGCCCACAGACACGCCCACTACAGGCCTGTATGTGCGACCATCTCTAATTTAAAAAATACATTTTGCAAATTTTAGCTGTTTTAATGGCGCTAGCGCATTCATTTTTGGTACGTAACATTGCCTTATAATTGTCCTTAAGGTAGCCAAAAAAATTTAGCTTTTTCATTGACCAGGCGCACTTTTTAAGGGATTTTAGCTTAAAATGACTGTTTTTCAATAAATATGACGAAAAATATGACAAAAGCTGTAGATATTAGCATTTTCTAACTTTTATGTATATATTGTATGTGCCTCCGCCCACTTTTGTGGGCGTGGCGTTAAAAAAGTTTTTTTTAGTTAAAATGGCGGAGTTTTAGGCCGAAATGTATGCAACCACCTAGTATAAAGCATTCAACAGTTATATTTTTATATCCCGCCCACTTTTTGGAGACGTGGCAGTTTTCTTTTTGGTATGGTCGGGTATTTTGCAATTCGTCGTAGATGGATTGAAGCTTTTGCATACCCACTGATAAACTTTCCCAATTGCTTTTTACATAATTATTTACAATATTATTAAAGAAAATAATAAGCCGTATATGAATTCGCAACGTGCCAACACTGCGCAAGTGGCATTATTTGAATTATTAACAAAAACATCAAATCTACACTCATACATGTACATGACATCTATATTCTAGCATTGCGTGTCGTGTAAAACAGCGCAGCTTAAACATCATCCATTATCCAACCTATACCGTTGCAATACTGTTGCATGAAGTTGTGGAGCATTTGAATCAGGTCGCACCATTCGTCACCGATTTCGCGCCATGTCGTCACAGTTTTGTCAGCCAACAACGCAGAAAACACAAACAAAATAAGCTTCCTCTGGAGCAAGATCTCCATTCTGCGCCAAAGTTAAGTTAATTTCCAGAAAAAAAGTTTGGTTTGAGCAAGCCAGGCCAAACGTGTTGCATTTAGTCCTCATCTCAACAAGTATTAAAGTCGTCAATATCGCGTTCGGGGGCGACGGCATTTGGAGCGTATAATTGGAATTTGTGTGTTGAATTATGTGTACCTTTCAAGTTGCAAAGGGGTTGCTTGTTGTTCCTTCCCATTAGGTCGTCTAAAAACGAACGATAGAACATTCACCGTCGACAAACGAGATGAACCCAAAAAAATTGGTTTTTATGGGAGCGACAGTTTTTGTTAGCATAAGGCCGCGGATAAGTCTCAATTATTCCAAACACTGTTTCGTTGCTCAAGTAAGGACAGCCTTATGGTTAAACATTGTTGGTGCAGCCTGTTGTGTATAAGTTAGTTTAGTTAGTTAGTAGTTAGATAGACTTTATTTACTTCATACAATTTGGTATTGTTTACAATCTAACAGTTTATGCTCAGTCATTTATGGTTTGGCTTAAGGCCGTCTACCAAATTGACAATCAAGTTTTATAGAATCAATAAAATAAAAAAAATAATAAAAGAAAAAAACGAAAAGTAACCAAAAGTAAAAAAAACGACCAAAAGTAACCAAAAATCGCCTTCCAAAATGCGGGTTCTATATCTGGTTGCAGTAACAGTGTAGTTGTACAGGACCTCCCATCCAAGGCTGCCGTTCAGTATGCTGAGTACCTCGTCTAAGTTCAGTGCAGTTGCGCCGAAGTATGTCACGCGGAATTCTCTTAAAATCTTCCTATAAAATGGTGTACGTCCGCTCTTTACTTAAGGTTGCACAGATCACATAGAATAGGTAGATCAGGTCGGTGCGGAATAAAGTGGAGACTTATTAGCTCGCATCTTAGTTTAAAAATCGTACTGATGAAATGTATAGAGTAGCGACTATGAAAGTAAGTTGATCCGTTTTCAATGAGGTTGAAATTCAGCCTGCTGTAAATCAATCGATGTTGCGATGCGCACGCTTCATCCAAAAAACGATCATATAAGACATTGTCAGCTTTTATCAAAACGCGTTTTAACATAGGCTTTATCGATGCAAGATGTGTGTTTGCCGAAAAATTTAAGTTTTCTCCAAAGCTCGCAGCCAGCTCCTCCCACTTTTGTATCAAGGTACCTCTTGTCGAGATTATGTGCTCGTTAATAAACAAGATGAAAAGTAACGTGCTAACACCCATATGCGTTGCGAATTCCTCCGACATAGACTCACCATTCCAAACGTAAGCCACGTTGTCCTCGTACATCGCTTTCAGCACATTGATGACTTTGCTTGATAGTCCAATTTTGTACAATGCTTGTTAGGGTAAAGATGTGGTCTAATGTTGAGCAGTCTTTCCTGAACCCCGCCTGGTAAACATTAAGGACCCGGTTGCATGCAATCCATTGCGTGATCATGTTGAAAATTATGGCACTGAAAAGTTTTGCTGAGGTGTTTAGAAAAGAGATGCCCCTATAGTTTGCCGGATTATCCAGATCGCCCTTTTTGTGCAAGGGAAAAATAATAGCTTTCTTAAAGCTTTCCGGGACACTGGCTGTTTCAAATATTCTATTATATTCCTTTGTAAGTGCAGGAAGAAATTCGGTTGAGCTATTCTTGTAGAATTCGAAAGGGATCCGATCATCACCTGGTGCTTTCCTTAGCTTAGACGAATCAACTGCGCGTTTCACTTCCAAAAGTGTAAATGGCGTATCTAAGCGCTCGTCTGTGAATAATGGGGCTGCATATTGAGGAACTGGAGAAAACAATGGTGCGTTTAGTAGGCTTTTGAAGTAGTCCCGTAGCTCGGATACTTGTAAGGTCGCTGAAATGTTATTTTTTCTTCCAGTTACGGCTTTTGCAGCCTTCCAAAAGTCAGCTGAACATCTTGAAGAGTTAAAAACTGCTATATTTTGCTAGTAAACCTTTTTCTTTTTTTAAAACAGAGGTGCTTGAAATATTTATTTGCTTCTGAACAGCTTTCCTTGGCACCGTTACTACTTTGCCTACGCAGGCGTCATAGTAATTTAAAAGATTCATTTCTTGCCTTCAGACAGTCGTTGTCAAACCACTCCAGCCTGTTCTTTATAATAAACACCAAATAAAACACGCGCAGAGGCAGACTCCTCAAAAGATTGCATTCTGAATGGTAGCGGATTTTTTTTTTTGAAATTGCACGGTGTTGCCAATTCATTCATAATAAAATTATTATAATTAAAGGGTGATTTTTTAGCTGGTTTGGTTTTGGCAACACTGATTTTGACAGCTGACGTGTGTTTAGTACCTTGTGTCACTGTCAAACAGCTTCAGTTTGGTTTGCAATTTAACCATGGATCGTCTTACAAATGAACAACGCTTGTAAATTATTGAATTTTACTATCAAAACTCGTGCTCGGTTCGAAATGTTCATCGCGCGCTGCTTCCATTTTATGGTCGGCGAGTTTGGTGAACAGTTAATTTTACGTTTCGGGCCGGTCAATTGGCCGCCTAGATCGTGCGATTTGACACCATTAGATTATTTTTTGTGGGGGTATGTCAACGCTAATGTCTATAGGGACAAGCCCGCTTCGATTGACGCACTGGAAGCCAACATCCATGCATTCATTCGTGAGATACCGGCCGATACGTGTGAAAGAGTATGCCAAAATTGGACTCAGCGGATGGGCTACCTGAGGCGCAGCCGCGGTCAACATTTGCATGAAATTATATTTAAACATTAAATTGCAAGGTTCAAACTATCGATTCAAATAAATATTTCATTAACTTTTTTGATTTTTTGTGTTTTTTTTTTTTTTAAATGTTCTCAACCTCTTAAAAATCACCCGTTATAATTATACCCGACCCAGGGTATATTAAGTTTGATGTATAGTTTGAAACGCAGTGAAATAATCACCGTAGACCCCTAATACCTTTTAGAGATATGAATGGGACCGACAGGAGAATCGATTAAGCCATGTCCGTCCGTCCGTCCGTATGTAAACAACTTTTAGGCCTTAAATTTAAAGCAGAGAGCTGAAATTTTGTGGGTTGGTTGGAAGTCCAGTCCTTCAGATCAATTTTAAAAATAAGCTGAATCCGCCCACAGACACGCCCACTACAGGCCTGTATGTGCGACCATCTCTTATTTAATAAAATACATTTTGCAAATTTTAGCTATGTTACAATGGCGCTAGCGCATTAATTTTTGGTACGTAACATTGCCTTATGATAGTCTTTAAGGTAGCCAAAAAATTTTAGATTTTTCGTTGACCACGCCCACTTTTTAAGGGTTTTTAACTTAAAATGACTGTTTTTTCAATAAATACATATGAATTTTTTTTTTGTGGGCGTGGCGTTAAAAAAAGTGATTTTTTTAGTTAAAAAGGCGGAGTTTTAGGCCGAAATGTATGCAACCACCTAGTACAGTTTTCTTTTTGGTATGGTCGGGTATTTTGAAATCCGTCGTAGATGGATTGAAGCTTTTTCATACCCACTGTTGCACTTTCCCACTTGTTATACCCGACCCAGGGTATATTAAGTTTGATGTATAGTTTGTAACGCAGTGAAATAATCACCGTAGACCCCTAAGACCTTTTAGAGATGTGAATGGGACCGACAGGAGAATCGATTAAGCCATATCCGTCCGTCCACCGTCCGTCCGTATGTAAACAACTTTTAGGCCTTAAATTTCAAGGCAGAGAGCTGAAATTTTGTGGGTTGGTTGAAAGTCCAGGCCATCAGATCAAGTCTGAAAATAAGCTGAATCCGCCCACAGACACGCCCACTAAAGGCCTGTATGTGCGACCATCTCCAATTTAAAAAATACATTTTTAAAATTTTAGCTATGTTACAATGGCGCTAGCGCATCCATTTTTGGTACGTAACATTGTCTTATAATTGTCTTTAAGGTACCCCAAAAAATTTTAGCTTTTTTATTGGCCACGCCCACTTTTTAAGGGATTTTAGATTAAAATGTCTGTTTTTCAATAAATATATATGAAATTTGACAAAATATTATATGACAAAAGCTGTGACTATGACTATTTGCCTCCGCCCACTTTTGTGGGCGTGGCGTTAAGAAAAGTGATTATTTTAGTTAAAAAGGCGGAGTTTTAGGCCGAAATGTATGCAACCACCTAGTACAGTTATATTTTTATATCCCGCCCACTTTTTGGAGGCGTGGCAGTTTTCTTTTTGGTATGGTCGGGTATTTTGCAATCCGTCGTAGATGGATTGAAGCTTTTGCATACCCACTGTTGTACTTTCCCACTTGTTTAGCACTAGAAAAGTAAAACGAGTACTGACATAAACTTTATTTTATACCTAGCTCCTTAACTCTATTTGCTTTACCTATAATTTTTATGTAGGGTAGGGCGTAAGTGTACAACTATGGAACATCCAAAAATTCGTTAGGTGGACGGAAGGTAGGAACACTTTTCCTACACACACAATAGGATATTCTGATATTGCTACTTCTGACAAATTTTCCTAAGGCATTGAACTTAAACTTTATTAAGACCGAATTGTGTGTCTAATAAGCCATGTCTGAATCGTCCGTCCTTCCATATGTGGACAGTCTCAAGGCCCTAACTAAATGAGTTAAGAACTTCAAACTTTAAATCTGCTTTATACTAGGTGGTTGCATACATTTCGGCGTTAAAAAATAACTTTTTTTTAACGCCACGCCCACAAAAGTGGGCGGAGGCACATACAATATATATATAAAAGTTAGAAAATGCTTATATCTACAGCTTTTGTCATAAAATTTTTTTGTCATATCCTCGTCATATTTATTGAAAAACAGTCATTTTAAGCTAAAATCCCTTGAAAAGTGGGCGTGGTCAATGAAAAAGCTAAAATTTTTTTGCAGCCTTAAACCCATTTATAAGGCAATGTTACGTACCAAAAATGAATGCGCTAGCGCCGCCGTTGAAACATAGCTAAAATTTGCAAAATGTATTTTTTAAATTAGAGATGGCTGGACTTCCAACCAACTCACAAAATTTCAGCTCTCTGCCTTAAAATGTAAGGCCTAAAAGTTGTTTACATATGGACGGACGGACGGACGGGCATGGCTTAATCGATTCTCCTGTCGGTCCCATTCATATCTCTTAATGGTCTTAGGGGTCTCGGTGATTATTTCACTGCGTTACAAACTATACATCAAACCCTGGGTCGGGTTTTTTTTTTTTTTTTTTTTGAATACAAGGATGGACGGAGACTAAAACTCCAAAATCTTTCAAAGATACCAATACGCCCACTATAGCAGGTACATAATACCGAAGTAGCCGATATTGGTTATGCCCGATTTCCACGTGCTAAAAAACCACCCATTTATGAGAGACACTATGAAACTGCCAGAACGCACTTCATAGTAGTAAATTTTCGCTCTCTCATAATACTTCTTGACTACAACTAAGTTAACTTAACAAGTAGTTTACGCTTCCATAGTGTTGATCGCATTGGATAGGTTGCTTTCCAGTGAATGCACCTACTAAGCCGTTCATTAATGCGGCTTCACCCTACGTCGCTAGATCGAAGGGTCTTGTTCTTTGTAGTCGTCGCTCGTTGTTAACATCGTTAAGAGTCTCGTTTAGAGTACGGATCATTTCATTGTTGCAATGAACATGAAGGCGAGCATTAAGCTTTCGAGTGAAGTTTGTTACTTCTTCGCCCACGGTAGCTATTCCTAAATCTCTGTGAATATCACTATTCCTAATATACCATGGAGCATTCACAATTGCTTTTAGTGTTTTGTTTTGGAAAGTCTGCAACATGGACATGTTGCTCGGCTTGGTACAACCCCAAAGTTGTATACCGTATGTCCAGGACGGCTTTAACACCTGCCTGTACAAGAGCAGTTTGTTATATGTGCTTAATTTCGAAAATCTTCCGATAAGCCAATACATTTCCCTGAGCCTAATCTCGAGCTCGTCACGCTTCTTCTTTACGTGTGGTTTCCACCTTAGTTTAGCGTCCAGTGTCATCCCTAGATACTTCGCTTCATTTGCATAAGGTATTTGTACAGAATTTATGAACAGAGGCAAATTGTTAACCCTTCTGTAAGTGAAATTCACATGCGTAGACTTGTTCTCGTTAAGAGCGATTCGCCAAGTCTTCGTCCAGACACAAATTCTGTCCAATGCTCGTTGGAGGTTTCTCGTTGATAACTCGACTGATTCACCTGTTGCCAGGATGGCCGTATCGTCCGCAAACGTGGCCACGACTGTCTCGTCATCTAGAGGTATGTCTCTTGTGTAGAGCAGGAACAGGGTCGGACCGAGGACGCTTCCCTGGGGTACGCCAGCCCGAATTTGCTTGAAACTCGAGTATTCACTACTACACCTAACACGAAAGAGTCTGCTTTCAAGATAATTTTCCAATATTTTAAACATGTCTTCCGGCAAATTTTGCCGTAGCTTATATTTCAAGCCCTCGTGCCATACCTTGTCGAAGGCTTGCGATACGTCGAGGAAAGCACTTGAACATATTTTTTTCCCTTCTAAGGCTTTTTCAATTTCATGCGTTATTCTGTAGACTTGATCTATTGTGGAATGGTTAGGTCTGAAACCGAATTGATGATCCGGGATCAAGCGTCTTTCTGCAATTATTGGTTGTAATCGCTTCAGCAGAAAATTCTCAAATACTTTCGATATTATCGACAGAAGCGATATGGGCCTATAAGATTTTTTATCATTTGCGCATTTCCCCGGTTTAGGAACCATAATGACTTCAGCAACTTTCCATTGTCTTGGAACGTATAGAAGTCTAAGAGAAGCGTTTATCATATAAAGTAGCTTGACTAATGCCTTTTTTGGTAGCTCTTTTAATATTTCGCCAGTGATCAGGTCGTAACCCGGGGCCTTATTATTTTTAAGTTTGCTAATTGTCTGTCGGAGTTCAACTAACGAAACTTTTTTCATTCTAAAGCTACCAGGTTCCCCGTTGTTGTTTAGAACGTCAGCCCTGGGTCGGGTATAATTATATGACAAATGTTATAGATATTACTATTTGCTAAGTTTGCTAATAAAATAATAATTTTTTTTTTTTGAATTCTGCCTCTAAATGTGGACGTGGCCCAAAAAATTGTATTAATCAATTGAAGATTCAAGAATTTGCTTCATAAAATATTATGTGAAAATGGGATTAGTCAATAAGTTATTTTGTCGCCCTGATGTATGCTTAAAAGACTTCGAATAGAATTTTTTTTTTTTTTTGAATACTAGGGTGGACGGAGGCTAAAACTCCAAAATCTTTCAAAGATACCAATACGCCCACTTTAGCAGGTATATAATACTGAAGTAGCCGATATTGGGTATGCCCGATTTCCACGTGCTAAAAAACCACCCATTTATGAGAGACACTATGAAATTGCCAGAACGAGAGTACAGATCATCGCATTGTTGCAATGAACAAAAAGGCGAGCATTTAGCTTTCGAGCAAAGTTTGTTACTTCTTCGCTCACGGTAGCTATTCCTAAATCTCTGTGAATATCACTATTCCTAATATACCATGGAGCATTCACAGTTGCTCTTAGCGTCTTGTTTTGGAAAGTCTGCAACATAGACATGTTGCTCAGCTTGGTACAACCCCAAAGATGTATACCGTACGTCCAGGACGGCTTTAACACCTGCCTGTACAAGAGCAGTTTGTTATATATGCTTAAATATTTCGAAAATCTTCCGATAAGCCAATACAATTCCCTGAACCTAATCTCGAGCTAGTCACACTTCTTCTTTACGTGTGGTTTACACCTAAGCTTAGCATCCAGTGTTATCCCTAGATATTTCGCTTCATTTGCATAAGGTATTTGTGCAGAATTTATGAACAGAGGTAAATTGTTAACCCTTCTGTAAGTGAAATTCACATGCGTAGACTTGTTCTTGTTAAGAGCGATTCGCCAAGTCTTCGTCCAGACACAAATTCTGTCCAATGCTCGTTGGAGGTTTCTCGTTGATGACTCGACTGATTCAATTGTTCCTAGGATAGCCGTATCGTCCGCAAACGTGGCCACGACTGTCTCGTCATCTAGAGGTATGTCTCTTGTGTAGAGCAGAAAGAGGGTCGGACCGAGGACGCTCACTGGGGTACGCCAGCATGAATTTGTTTGAAACTCGAGTATTCACTACTAAACCTAACACGATAAATTTTTCAATATTTAAAACATGTCTTCCGTCCAAAACATGATACGTCCAGGAAAGCACGTGAGTATACTTTTTTCCCTTCTAAGGCTTTTTCAATTTCATGCGTTATTCTGAAGACTTGATCTATTATGGAATGGTTAGGTCTGAAACCGAATTGATGATCCGGGATCAAGCGTCGTTCTGCAATTATTGGTTGTAATCGCTTCAGCAGAAGTTTCTCGAATGCTTTCGATATTACCGGCAGAAGCGATATGGGCCTATAAGATTTTTTATCATTTTCACATTTCCCCGGTTTTGGAATCATTATGACTTCAGCAACTTTCCATTGCCTTGGAACATATAGAAGTCTAAGAGAAGCGTTTATCATATAAAGTAGCTTGATTAGTGCCTTTCTTGGTAGTTCTTTCAATATTTCGCCAGTGATCAGGTCGTAACCCGGGGCCTTATTATTTTTAAGTTTTCTTATTGTTTGTCGGAGTTCAACTAACGAAACTTTTTTCATTCTAAGGCTATCAGGTTCCGCGTTGTTGTTTTGAACGTCAGCCAACGGCGGACCGTCGAAAGGCTTGAATATTTCTTCTAAATGTTCAGCTAACAAATTTGCTTTCTCTCTGTCTTTCCTTGCCCATTCGCCGTTAGCTTTTTTTATTGGTGCCGAGTGCATTATAGGTTTCTTGATAGACTTATCTGCTTTCCACATCGAGTAGTTTGAGCTCCTATCCGACGAAAAGCCTTCAAGGTATTCAGGGGTCTCACGATTTTTAAAATCTCGCAACATTCCTTTCAGTTTGTTAGAGAAGTGGTTCAAGAGGGTTTTGTCTGGGGGAGCCCTCGTGCCTTGCCATCTTCTACGCGCTCTTCTCTTTTCACGAATCAATTCTTCGATTTCGAGCGGATATGTTGCAACTGCGTTCTTTTGGGACGAAGTGTTGTTCCAAGCAGCGCTCTGAATTGCTTCAATGAATTGGTCAAATGCAGTTTCTAGCTCGAAAGGAGTTTTCAATGGCACATTCAAGCCAACACCCTCCCCTCCCAGTTCAAGTTTTTTCTAGCTAATCTAGGAGCTCTTTCTATTTTCGGCAGTCTTCCACCCATCTTCAAGATTACTCCTGAGTGGTCTGAGCAAAGATTATAACACTCTTCAATTCGCGTAAGGTATTTGGGGTACCCTTTAGCGATGAAAAAATCGACAAGGTCAGGCTTTTTATTCCTGTCGGTTGGCCAATATGTTCGCTTACCTGTGGAGAAAAAGTCCACCCCACGCTTCATACTATTTTTGTACAGTAATCTGCTTCTTGTTGAACCCCAAAAAGTATGCTTCGCGTTAAAGTCACCCCCAATGATAAAATTGGACCCAATGAAGTCATACATACGATCAAGATCGTCTTCCACCAGTCTATATCCTGGCGGAAAATAACAAGATGCAATGTTATAATCTAAGCAGTCAATTTTTACAGAAACTGAACTGATCTGCATAGAGTCTAGCTCAACTTCTGTGTTCTTGAAGTGCTTTATGCAGTTCTTAATGTAGAGGGAGGAACCTCCTCTCGAATTTTGCGAAGGGTCATATGCGTGATAGTCATTGTAACCTTTGACTTAGGGTCTAGACCCGTTTTTAAGGTGAGTTTCCATAATCATGCAAATATCAATATTATTTTTCCGTAGAAATACTTCCAGTTCGTCTATTTGATTCAGAAGGCCATTTGCATTCCTTGTTAGTATTTTAAATAAATGTTTTATATTCATGTTCTCTTGTAATTTTTTCGAGGCTTAAACTCGAGCTTGCTCAGTTTGTCAAATATAACTTTGTTAATTTTAGTCTGATCCTCAAGTTTGTCCAAGATTACAGCGATGATCTGCGACACTGCATCTGTTGTGGGCGATCTTGCCTTGTTTTCGTTTGCCCCAACTTGTGCGTATGATTTTGGTCCGACCAGTGGCGGTTTCTCCGCTGCACTTGAACTGGCGCCGCTCTTTTGTGGAGCTTTAACGCCTTTTGTCCACGCCTCCTTTGCCAATCTCGCACTTTTGATCGTCTTTGGAGTCTTTGGCTTAGGAGTTTCAGCAGTTTTTGGACGTCCTAGGCTTGGATTCTGACCTCGAGTATTTTCCTTAAGAGGTTCTCGTCCCTTTTGCAGCTCTATGGCTACTTCGCATCCTCGATAGTTTGCGGGGTGGTTTCCGTGGCAATTGGCGTAAACTGCTGGCATGTTTTCCGGCACATTTCACGCAACGTGTTTCTTTTTGGCAGTAGGAACTTGCACTGTGGTATCAGTCTGTTGCCCTTTCGCATGGGTTCGATTTTAACCCTGATGTTGAGTATCATTTTCATTTTATAAATATCGTTTATGCTCCCAGTTCTTTCAAAGGAGAGCATAAAAAGTGGAAGGCCGCGTCTGATCACAGTGTCTCTTTTTACTTCTGTGCTTTGCTTTTCCTTTTTAATGACATTGACGGCATCAATAATTTTAAGGCCTTTAGTTTTTACGTCTTTTACAACGTCTTCTTTTGTGCATGATTGGTGGAGCCCCCTTACAATGACTCGCAGTGGTTTTTCGTACTTATTTTGATAAGTGTACCACTCGATTCTTTCGGCATTCAGTCTAAGAGACAGCGCGCGACAGGAATCGGCGTTGCCAACATTTACTTTCCACACGTTATTTCGGTGCGAAGTAAGCTTATAATTTTTTGTTCTATCCGTGTTTGCAAGAAGGTTGCGCAATCTCCCGAAGTCTGCTATCCCGACGATGATTATTGCGGGAGGTGGACGAATTTTCGCTTCTGGTTTAGCCTTGTTTGAGCCATAGGGCTTATCTTCTTTTTGTATTACTTCGGGAGAGGAATTCGCCTTACGCTTCCTGCTAGACCTTTTCCTTGAGACTGAATCGGTCTCAAGTGCAAGTTCGTCCTCGTCCGTGAAGTATTCGACTGCTGGTCGGTTCGGTGTTACACGCTCTTTCGTTACCTCACAGTCTTTCGATAAACGAGTATTTTTAATGTCCTCGTTTTCTTTTCGCAGAGAGTCAACTTCCATTTTTAGATCGTGGAAGAGTCGCTTCATTTCAGTAAGCTTAGCTCGGAGTTCATTATTCTCCTTTTCTAAGCTCTTAATTTTCACTGAGTCCTGGCTTACTGGTGGACTGCTTTTTCCGGATATGTTCGATCTAGGTGGTGGTGATCGATTTAGTTTTGTCCTTTTCTCAAAATGCTTTTAGAAAGGATCGAATGGATATAAGATATAAAATAAAAGCCGCGTTGTCACAAGCAACTTAAAACAGAAACAGAATCTCATACATTAGCAACTGAAACCTAAATTTGCTGAATGCTTTTTGAGTTGCTTATGTATGGAATTCTGTTTCTCTTCCTTGTGATAACGCAGCTTTAAACCTAAAAAGATGAATTCTGCTGTAAAAGCAGTCACGCAATTTTAGCAAGTGAGTAAGTGCAAGAGTTTGACTGTGACAAACTTCTATATACCCGACCCTATTTACCATGTAACACAAAATCTTGAAGTTTCTTGGCCCGAATTCATATGTTTTTTGTATAGGCCACTCCCCCAAAAGTGGGCATGGACTTAAAATTAAAATCAATTAATTGTAATTTCGTAAGAATCATGAGAAAGTATACGGTAAAAGAGAAAATCATTTCCGAAAAAAACTGTTTTTTTCCTAAAAACGCTCCTTAAGAGTGGGCGGCGCTCAAATCTTTGTAGGGAACAAACTTAGGGAATAGTCATGTCCTTACAAAAAATAATGGCTCACGCCATATGGGAAATACCCAACAAACATCCATGATAAGTTCAGTGGAGAAACTCACAATGTCTTTAATATTTGGCACATAATTTTTTTCGATTTGAAGTCAACTTTCCGAGAAATCGGGTTTTTAAAGATCTAACTTGTTAAAAGTGGGCATGGTCGATATATTGGAAGGTCCAATTTTTGCCTTGTTTAAGGTCTTAGGCCAATATTGCTCAGTACCAAAATTTAAGTTCCTGTGCCTTGTCTAACTTGATCAAAAGGCATTTCAAAAAAATCTGAAATAGAGGTTGTTTCACATTGAACCCAGTAGTGGGGTGGCCGTTGATGGATTGAGCCAATTTTCATACCTTGTCTGTGCAACAAAAGAGTTAAGCCGTGTACCAAGTTTCAGCTCTCTAGCTTGATTTTGAAGACCTAAAACCTGCACACATATAGACGGATGGACGGACGGACATGGCTTAATTGATTCACAAGTACGAGCAGAACGTGTGACACACAAACATAGCCACCACCGTAAGCAACGACGGTCAACGGTACAACAAGCAATGTAAAAAAACACCCAGCCAGCGTACACAATGCAAGAAACAACCTAGCCAACGGGAACCTAATGCGGCGCGAGGTTAAAATAGCAAATAATCTTCACCGGAGCATCGACTGGCTACCGAGCCAGCATACTATAAAGTCCACTATCGTTTATCATACATTGTGCGTTATTTGATATTTCATTTTATCGATTTATCGAACAAAGGCGGAGTTTTAGTCCGAAATGATGCATCCACCCAGCATAAGGCATAAAACAGTTATATTGCCACTTTTTTGAGGCGTGGCAGTTTCCTTTTTAGATAAGGTAGGGTATTGTGCAATTTGTCGCAGACGAACTGAAATTTTTACATACAAACTGTTTCGCTTTCCCACTTGTTTTTCAAATTATAGAGAAAATTATAAAGAAAAATAAAAGTTTGTTCTGTCACTCTCATTAGTTACTACGAAACGGTGAGTTTTTTTTTATTGAGATATTTTTTCGCTCCATCGCTGAGAAAGAGATCGCCGAGATGGAGAATGTCTCGGAAGGAGGCGAGGCGACCCCTGGGGATGCCGGGGAAGCGCCCATTCCCGCAGTAGCTGGACAAGGTCACCCAGTTATTACTTTGGAGGCATTGGGCGCGATATTTGGCGCGGTGGCCAAAAAGGCTGCGCCATGCTGCGGAGGTGGTGGGGTTTCCGGCTTTTGACCCGTACCATTCGCGCGTACACATTGCGCAATGGAGCAAGGATGTCAATACCAGGGTCGAGAGGGACAGTTTAAGGGACTTCGACATTATGCCCCGAGTCCAAGCGGCCTTAATACTGGTACCTGCACTACGCTAAGAGTGACCTTCGTGCTTCGCTTCAAGAGGGTCCGATATCGTGGGTCAGCTTCAGATGGTCGCTTATGTCGATAGTGGTGATTTTGAGACTTACACCGACTTCGTAATGGAAAAAGTGTCTCAAATTAGCTGCCTGCCATTTGAGGTGCCAGAAGATAAGGTTATACGGATTGTCATAGGATGTACTGCCAACGTAGGTCTACGAAACTCCCTTACTTTTGTCATGCCGCAGACGCTTATCGATCATCTTTCCTCTATAATGGAGACTCAGGCGAGAGTTTAATAGGAAAACTGGAACAAAGGCTCTAGTAGTTCCAAGGTATCTGAGACTTCGGAGAGTACTAAGGCCATCGGAGAGTACACTATATGCAACTAAGCGTCCTCGATTGACAGAAGGCAAGAAGTTTTTTGGGTGTGGTAAGGTGGGGCACCTTAAGACGGACTGCAGCCAGTCGTCGTCTGCAAGGTCTGCACCCGTTTCGCAAACACCAGCAGAGCCCAAGTCAACAATAAGAACCTGTACGTTTTGTGGGAAAACGGACCAAGAGGAACAAACTTGCTGGGCTAAGCAAAGTTCTGAAAAAAAAATAAGGGTGTGCACGCTACTGAAAAATCGGAGAGTCTTAATGTAGCCGTGATTAACGGTGTCGTGTGCCATTGTTTGCTAGATACCAATCTGATTGTTCGCTGATACGGTCGGACCTTGCCAAAAAGCTGTGTGTGAAAACAACAACGCACTATCTTAGTGTACAGGGCATCGGCGCGAGTCCCATTCTCTTGACGCAGCAAGCCGACCTCCTTGTGGAGTTTGAGGATGTGGTGGTTGAAATCAATTTTCAGGTGATCTACTCAAAGTATGTGAGTAATGAGTTGATAATTGGCCGGCACGTGTTTAAGGACTCGGCCTTGGAAATTAAGGTCTACAGTACGCGTTCCACGATTCGACGAAAGCCCTTAGCTCCGTCCTCTGTTAATGTTGTGGGGACGACTCACCCCCTGATTGTTCCCGATGAGTTTAAGGAACAGGTCCATAAAATTGTTGGCAAGTACAAAGAGTTCGTCGTGAAGGGCTATCCATCGGCAAGCGTTACCTCAGGGGTACTTGATATTAGGCTACAATCGGACTCAAATGTAAACTACAGGCCTTACCGTTTGTCATTGTACGAGCACCAGATTGTTAATGAAATCGTAGGTGATTTGAAGGCACATAAAATCATTAGAGATACTCACTCCCCGTTCGCTAGTCCTATCGTTTTGGTCAGGAAGAATCATCATCATCATCATCATCATCATCATTTTCGAATGCTGCTTATCCTTTAAAAGGGTCGCGGAGCGAGGGTGGTTAAATGGTCTTTCCATCGTTCTCGATCTTCCGCCACCAACTCAAGAGACTCCGGCGCAATCCCCAGGCGGGACTCAGAGAGGTTCTTTACCTGATCCCACCGCCTGTTTCTTGGCCTACCAGGGGGGCGACGCGCTCGCATCTCGGCTAGCATGAACTGTCTAGGAAGTCTGTCAGGGGGTATGCGAACAACGTGTCCAAACCATCGAACAATCAATCGCTCCACTCGGAGAAGTAGCTGCTCAACATTAAGATTCCCACGAATACTGACGTTTTTCACTCTATCCCTTAGAGTAACGCCAGCAACGCACCTCAGGAATCTCATTTCGGCAGCTTATACCCGGGTTCTAATTCTTCCGGTCATTACCCAAATTTCATGACCATAGATGAGGGTCGGAACGAATACTGAATAAAAAACTGAAATCTTTGCTTTCACTCCAGGCTCAGCTTTTCTGATGACCGGCCGGCGCAGTTCCCTTACTATTGCTCCAGCTTGGCCAATTCCACAGGACAACTCAGTATCACTCCTCCCATTTTTCGTCAAAAAGACCCCAAAATACTTAAACTTCTCCACCTGTTTTAATGGAACTCCATTTATGTGCAGGGTACACTGCGCAGGAGTTCGGGAAACAACCATCACTTCTGATTTGTTCACGTTCGTTTTCAGGAAGAAGAATGGATAAAATCGTTTGTGTATGGACTACCGAGTCTAAACCGTTACACAGTAAAGGATCGATTTCCATTACCAAGGATTGAGGATCAGCTTGATAGGTTATGCGCTAATTGATACTACACGTCGTTGGACATGGCCGCTGGTTTTTACCAGATTCCTGTATCAGATGACGCAGTCGAGAAGACGGCTTTCATTACGCCGGACGGCCAGTACGATAATCTGCGGATGCCTTTTGGGTTAGCAAACGCTCCTGCAGTTTTTCAGAGAGCTATTAACAAAGCTTTGGGTGACCTGAAGGACACTATTGCTCTGGTCTATTTGGACGACGTGCTTATTCCATCGAAAACTGTGGACGAAGGCTTGGAGCGTCTAGAAATTGTTTTGAAGGCGCTGACCGATTGTGGGTTTTCTCTAAATGTTGACAATTGTCATTTTCTTCAGTCGAAGATAGAGTACCTGGGTCGAGAAATTTAATTCGATGGTGTTAGGCCGGGTACGTCGATAGTCGAAGCACTCGTTAAGTCGCCTGTTCCAACAATTGTGAGGGAGTTCCGTCAGTTTATGTCAGTTTATATCAGTTTATTTTCGTAAGTTTATACCTGGATTCGCGGCACAAGCAAATTGCATCTCTTCACTCACAAAAAAAATGAGTGAAGTTCGATTGGACACAAGAATGCGAAGAAGCCAGGATGTTTATCGTTGGTCAACTAACTAAACGGCTAGTTTTAGTTATCTTCGATCCTACACGAGAAACCAAGCTACACACCGATGCGAGTGCTATCGGCCTTGGGGCGATACTTTTGCAACGAACTGATGGACAATGTCATGCGGTAGCCTATTACAGCCAAGCTACAAAACCTTACGAGACCCGGTACCACAATTATGAGCTGGAGACTCAGCGCTGTTATGCATTTTCGTACATACCTCACGGTATAAAGTTTACTATAGTTACGGACTGTAACGCTTTAAAGTCAACTAAAGATAAAAAGGACATTCTAACGAGAGTAGCCAAAGGGTGGATTTATTTGCAGGACTTCGAGTTTGAAATCCAATATAGAAAGGGGAAAGCGATGCAACATGCTGATTATCTGAGCCGTCATCCACCTTCGCATACCTGCTATAAAATTAAAAGCCTATCTGAGAACTGGCTTAATGTAGAACAGAGTGTGGATCCAGAGGTCCTAGAAATCATCGATCGAGTACAGTCTGGTGATACTGATGCTGAGTCTCGTTATCTACTAAAGCAGGGCCTGCTTTATAGGGCGATTGGAAGAAGGTAATAAGCTCTATATACCAAAACAGTGCCGTTTGTCATTGATTCGACGTTGTCATGAGGACAATTGCCACATTGGGTGGGAAAAGACGCTGGCAAAAATGAGACAATATTTCTGGATGCCGTCTATGACGAGGAATGTGAGAAAATTCGTGGAATCGTGTCTAATTTGCTTGGCTGCAAAGAGACCTTCGGGTAAGAAGCAATCGGATATGCATCCTATTGACAAGCTACCAATGCCATTCCATTACGATTCACATCGACTGTATGGGTCCTTTCAAGGAAGATAGTGGAAGCGATAGTAGATATGTTCTAATTATTTTCGATTATTTTACCAAGTTTGTTATCTTATCACCATGTAAAACGCTGCAGGCTACAGAGACTATTCGCCTAATGAATGATTTTTTGACATTATTTGGGGTTCACCCTACCGTATCATCAATGATAAAGGAACCAACTTCACTAGTGGTGACTTCAAAGCTTTTTGCAAATCATTTGGTATCGACCATCATACGATAGC